>OZ005655.1:187024725-187564645 GCA_963930645.1 Salticus scenicus | reverse complement strand
AGGAACGCTAAATCCACTGTTTTCCAACAGGTGGCGTTGTAGGCGGTTGAATCGCGTAGCACATGTCCACTTTACTATACCTAAATAACACTTTTATGATTATAGCTGCAGCTGTTCATCAGTTAAAAGAGTCGGGACTGACATTTTTGGGCAACCTGTATTTTCTTTTGGTCTTAAAGATATTACAATGAGACCTATTACAGACCATGATTTTTCCAATAAAACAAAAAGTATCAAAATCGGATCATCCGTTCAGAAGTTATGAGCTAACAAACAAAAACAAAAACAAAACAACATACGCTTTCAACTTTTTGAAGTCGGTTAATTAGAGCCTCTCTTGCGAAGTTATAAGCTTACAAACACCAACAACAACACATAGCTCGTATTAAGAACACCCTCAACTGTCTCCTTTCTGAAGTTGGTTGAAAACGACTTTGCGTTAATCGATGTGACCACTTACAGTAACAGTACTTTGAACCACAGAGTATAGGTGTTATCCGCTACGCTGCAAAGTGTGCAACGTAGTTCAAGTGTGCACAGTGTAGGAAATTGCGAACAAGCAACTGCACGTTTTAAGTGTTCTATTTTTAGCAACAATGTCTAAAAACTGTCTTTTCGTAGTAAATCGATGATGCTCTACAACTTCCTAATTAACTTCTCTCCCATCATGAACCGTTTTTGAGACAGAAGCCCTAATTCCGCTGTTTTTCACCAGATGGCGCTTTATTTTCTTTAGCATGTAAATATATTACAATGGGACCAACTTCAGACCAAAATCTTTACAAAAAAACAAAAAGTATCAAGTAACCGTATTTTGAACTATTTAGCGTATGTCTCATCAGCTACGCTACAACGTGTGCAATGTAGCTCAAGTGTGCATAGTGTAAGAAATTGCGAACAAACAGATGCACGTTCTTAGCATTGTATTTTTAGCATCAATGTCTAAACGATCTTTTGATACTAAATCGATGATGCTCTGCAATTTTATAAATCACTTCTTCCACCTTGCTTGAACCGTTTCCGAGATAGGAACGCTAGCATGAATGTCTAAACTATCTTTTTCTACTAAATCGGTGATACTTTTCAACTTTGTAATTCACTTTTTTCTCTAGAACCGTTTTCGAGATAGGAACACTATCTCCGCTATTTTCCACCAGGTGGCGCTGCAAGTGGTTTAACCTTGTACTGAATGGCCACTTTGCTATACATACATACCATTTTTATTACTCTAGCTGCAGCCGTTTAGCAGTTAAAAGAGTTGGGACTGATTTTTTTGGCCACCCTGTATTTTTTTTAAATCGTAAAGATATTACAATGGGACCTATTTCAGACCAAGACCTTTTCAACAAAACAAAAAGTATCAAAATCGGAGCATCCGCTCAGAAGTTATGAGCTAACAAACATAAAAAAAAAACATACGGTTTGAATTGAGAACCTTCCTTCTTTTTTTGAAGTCGGTTAAAAATAGAGTTTTAATCTAATGAAATGCTGTCATAAACAGCCTTATTATTCATGTTTAGTGTTTATTTATTTAGTGTTTGTTTTATTTTATTTATTAATTATTATTAATTATTTAATTTATTTTATTTTTCCAGACCTATAAAAATTCGTACTTCGTGTCAATTTTGCATGCTAAACCGAATTATAAATATACACAGAGAAAGTTATTACTTTCTTCTATCTTCAATAGAAGAAAGTATTGGATTCGTAAAAATTTTCGATTTCGGGTTTTTGATGGATTTACACGTTTTGAGAGCTGTAGAACACGATTTTACCATTTTTAGAAAATGTCTGTCTGTCTGTCTGTGTGTGTGTGACAAAATTTTGTGGCAACTGTATCTCTGGAACTACTGCACAGAATTTCATACAAATTGGTATGTAGTTGCACCTTGACATAAATTAGTGCCTATCAACTTTTGGTAAAAATCGTCTTACAGGTTACGTTGCCATCCCGCTTTTTCTAAATTTTTAACAGGGTGATATAGGGCAAAAATTTTCAAGATGGGTATCTTTCGAAAGGTCTCGTCAGTACCTTTAAAACGAATGGTTGAACTATAAATCTGTGATAATTTAAAACAAAGTTATCGATTTTTTTTACTTTTTACGAAAAAAAACTTTTTTTTTTTTTTTTTTTTTTTTTTTTCTCTCTCCTTAATTTTATCAAACTCCCACGGTTTCCGTGTTCTGACAAACTTAAACTAATTTTTGCTTTTTTCCCCTAATTTTGTCAAAGTCCCACACTTTCCGTGTTTTGACAAACTTTAACAAATTTTCACATTTTACCCAAAATTTTGTCAAAGTCCCACTTTTTTTTTTTTTTTTTTTTTTTTTTTTTTTAAATTATTGTTACTGAGTGAATTTGTATAGTAAAATATAGAAGAAAGTCTCGTGGTGGCCACAACATACTAGTTTTATGTGGTATCTCAACAAAAAAAAATTATGATCTTCAACATAATTTATTTAACTTCATTAGGCAAAATATTATTTAGCGAATTATATTAATTTACACAGTACAAAATTAATTAAACAAACAAACAAATTAACCACAAACCCTTTTCTTAAACCCTTTTCGCAAGTTCTTTTACAATAAAAGCATTTTTTAAATGAAAGAATAGATTGGAATTAAATATTATTTTCCCCCACATTAATTAAGATTTTCCTTTAATATATACTGCATTGATAACTATTGCGCACAGAATACTTTAAAATTGGCATAATTATTAGGCAAGGTTAGCGATTAAACCATGTTCTTTATTCTGTTGCTAAGACTTAGAAAATGTAGGTTGTTGTAATAATAAAGGAGATCACTGTGACTTAAATATACTGGAATTCTATTCAATATTATTAAGTGCAACCTGCGACTGTTTCATGAAACAATGTGGTGCCACTTCTTAAATATGTAGGGTGTGTTCCAGGAAATAATGAGGGTGTATTTCAAAAGCCTAAGACAGAAGTCCGGAAGTGTAGATGCTTGTAAAGATTTTTCAAAAAAGAAAAGTGTCATAAAAATTTGCTTTTTTTTTTTTTTTTTTCTCTGAAATAAAATAATTCTTGCATTTTTATGCGGTATTCTTGTCATGTTTTGTGATTTCAATTGTTGAAAACAAAAATGCATATTCTCTATATAATAATAATGATTTAAATGAATTATCGAAGTTTAAAGTACGACAAATTTCATTTCGGTTTTTAAGTGATTAAAAATTTCACGTCTTGAAAAAAAAAAAAAAAAATAATAATAATAGTCTCGATATTTTTTAATTTTTCAATAGGTATATTAAAACGTACAGTCGGTAACAAAAGTGTCCGAACACTAACAAAAATTCCTATGTAAAAAAAGTACGCTTAATACAGTCTTGTTAAATAAATCCTTGTCGAATCCTGTTCTTAGTCAGTCTAAGAATGTGATTCGACAAGGATTTATTTAACAAAACAGTTTAAATGTACTTTTTTTATATAGGAATTTTTGCTAGTGTTCGGATACTTTTGTTACCGACTGTACTTTCGTTAATAGACTAACCAGTATTAACTGATAAATAAATAAATAATAATAATATCACTTTTAATAGTCTTTAATTTTTCAGAAAGTGTATTTATAACGTATTTCTCTTAATGGGCTAACTAATATTATTAACTAAAAAATGATTAAAAAAAAAAATATATATATATCTTTTAATAGTTTTTCTGCCTTTAATTTTTCAGTAAGCATATTTATAATTTATTTCTATTATTGGGCCAACCAGTGTTATTAGTTGAAAAAGAAAAATGCACGAAGAAGTTAAAATGTGTATATAGATAAAAATATCTTTCCATTAACAAAATAAAATAAGCAAAATTGCCTTATTAGGAAACTTTATTTATGTGATAGAGTAACAAAGAAATATAATATAAACTAAAATAAATAATAATAAATATTAAATTTTAAAATAAACTAATAACTTAATTAGCTGTTTAATTAACCATTTTATCAGTTAATCTCTTCGAAAATTTTTATAAAGAAATCAATCTGACCTTTTTATAAATAATCTAATCTATATCTAATCCAATCTATAAATAAATCTATGCATTATCAGTCCTCGAGTAAATTAATATACGTACAAATAAGTAATCCACTAGTATAAATACACACTTACTTGATATACAGGGTGGTGTAAGACCTTGACATTGGCTTTAATTTCTTAAAAATTGATCTTAGACATTATGAAAAATTACCAAGTTGTGTTTGAAAGAGAAGTATAGAATTTGATAAATTCGGTTAAATTTTTCAAAAGATTTATTTGAAAAGTTAATAGCATTAAAAGTTTCGTACTGTATCCTATACGAGAGAATTTTCAGTACATAAAAGGTAGTCCATAACTTAATTAGGTGATTAAAAAATTGCAGCATTTTACCGTAAATGTTTTAGAAATATATTTAATAAAGAAAAAAAAAAAAAAGCAGAAGAAGAAGAAAAAAGAAAGTAAGAAAGAAAAAAAGTAACGTATTAGTCGCAAATTAAATTTTAAATGCGTTTATCACTAATTTCTGTCATAATTTCTGTGTGACCTTTGAAATGCGACGTGATCTGTGGCCTTTTTTAACACTTTCCAACAAGGTTGAAAAGTGTTTATGACTTCGGTTTGTCTGTCTGTCTGTCCGCGCTCTAACTCCCGTAAATATTTATGGAATTTTTTGAAACTGATATATGTTATTCAAGTTCACTATCGGACGGTCCCTATTGAAAATGGAGTTTATACCTCAACCGGTTTGTGTACAGGGACACCCGAAAATATTTCAAAGCATTGTGTTCTATGAGAGGTATTTCTATAAACCATATTTTCATACCTTTACTCTAGACATATCTTAGTGAAATTGAAATATGTTATTCAAGTTCATTATCGGGCGTTCCCTATTGAAAATGGAGTTTGTACCTCTACTGGTTTGTGTACAGGGACACCTGAAATTATTTCAAAGCATTGTGTTCTATGAGAGGTATTTCTATAAACCATATTTTCATACCTTTACTCTAGAGATATCTTAATGAAATTGAAATATGTTATTCAAGTTCACTATCGGACGTTCCCTATTGAAAATGGAGTTTGTACCTCTACTGGTTTGTGTACAGGGACACCCGAAAGCATTTCAAAGAATTGTGTTCTATGAGAGGTATTTCTATAAACCATATTTTCATACCTTTACTCTAGACATATCTTAATGAAATTGAAATATGTTATTCAAGTTCACTATCGGACGTTCCCTATTGAAAATGGAGTTTGTACCTCTACTGGTTTGTGTACAGGGACACCCGAAAGCATTTCAAAGCATTGTGTTCTATGGGAGGTATTTCTATAAACCATATTTTCATACCTTTACTCTAGACATATCTTAAGGGGGTATTCTGGTTTAGAAATTGAAAAAAATCGATTTTTTTTTTTTTTACATATTTTCATAGTATAACCCTTTAAAAATATGTTCCTAAAAGGATTTTTCGAAATTCGAATTATTTTCGGAGTTACATTCAAAGGAATTCTTAATATTGACCCATACAAGGGTAAGCTTATAGTCATCAAAAAAGTGTGTGTGGGCCATGTCCAGAAGAGGATGGGGGCCCGTTTGCGAAAAGCAAAAAAAAAAAAAAAATAATAATAATACTAGTATTGGTGGTAAAGGTCCCGAAAAGTTGACAGATAAAGTTATAAATGAGCTCAGTCTTTATTATGGCTTAGCCATTCGAAGAAATCCAGAGTCTGTAGAAAATATGCAAAATGAGGTATGGGTTACTTATTTTCATAAAATTTCTATGGACTCTAATCCACAACATCACTTTTGTCCACAGGGTTCATCAAGCTGGTGTAAGTGGCGGGTCGCTGAAGCTGAAGGTACTCTCGATGAATTTCAACATGAAAACCCTCCGTTAACTGAAGCTGTTCAAAAAGTTATAAAACCAATCTACGAGGACTTATCTTCAGAAAGCTTGCTGGAAAGGTGCTTGGGCTCTGAAACTCAAAATAAGAACGAATCTTTAAATTCGCTCATCTGGACTTTCGCACCCAAGCATATCCATGCTGGTACCCATACAATAGAAATTGCTAATTTCATTGCGGCATGTATATTTAATGAAGGGTTTTTACCAGTTTTAAAGATTATGTCAAAAATGGGAATAACAATCGGGCCAGAATCCCACGCGTTCGTTAATAGACGCAATCAAGTCCGAATTAACAGGTCCGAGGTACGAGCTTCTGAGGCTTCCAAATAAGCTAGAACTGCTAGATCATCTGAAAGGTCGTCTTTAAACATGACATTTGAAGTGGATGAAGGTACTTTGTATGGAGCAGGAATCGCTGATTAAAAAAAAGTAAGTATAACAAGCCGTTAAGCGACTCCGGTTGCGCGCGACTTGTCCTCAAACTTTAAACGCGTTTTTCTCGGAACTACATTTTCAGAAACAGTGTGCATGATATCTCAAGTTTTACTCAACCGACTCACTTGAAATTTAATACAGATCTTCTTTATACATTATAGTATCGCACTACCAAGAGTTAAAAAAAAAATTTCTTTTTTATATTTTAAAAAAATTCCGAACGGCCAAAAAACAGGGAAAAAACGAAACGTATTTTTCAAAACGCCGCCATTTTGTGAGAAAATTTATTTTTTTTAAATCCTCTCGTAGTGCGTTAACTATATCCTTCCTCTTCAAGGATTATTAATGGTTTTCCATTTCAGGTCACTGGAAGGACTAATATCCTGCACACCAGGACACGCCATTTTTTCAACAGTCCCCACTTTGCCGGCCTGCAGTTTTTTGAAATTTGATTTTTTTTTAATATTATGCATGTTTTGTATTCTTTAAATATCATTAAAAAACTTATAAAAAATGGATAGTAAAAATATTTATTGTTTTTTTTTATCGCCTCCAGAAAAACACCTAAAATTTGAGCTTCTAAACCAGAATACCCCCTTAATGAAATTGAAATATGTTATTCAAGTTCACTATCGCACGTTCCCTATTGAAAATGGAGTTTGTACCTCTACTGGTTTGTGTACAGGGGTACCCGAAAGTATTTCAAAGCATTGTGTTCTATGAGAGGTATTTCTATGAATCATATTTTAATACCTTCACTGTAGACATATCTTAATGAAATTGAAATATGTTATTCAAGTTCACTATTGGATGTTTCCTGTATAAAATGGAGGGAATATTACCATCGGGTTATACACAGGGACACTCAAAAGTATTCTAAAGCATTGCGTTCTATGAGAGATATTTCTATAAATCAAATTTTAATAACTTTAGTTTCCACAAATTTTAAGGATTGAAATATGTTATTTATATGCCCAAAAGAATGCTTTGCATACAATATAGCATGTTTAGCATTATATTTACAGGGTGGCACAAAAATATCCAGATAAATTAAGAGCTATTAATAAAAAAATTGCTAGATATGTACTTTCGTTTACGTTAAGCGTTTTTAACACTTTTTAATATTTTTAACACTTTCCAACAAGGTTAAAAAGTATTTATGACTTCGGTTTGTCTGTCTGACTGTCTGTCTGCCTGTCCGCGCTCTAACTCCCGTAAATATTTATGGAATTTCTTGAAACTGATATATGTTATTCAAGTTCACTATCGGACGTTCCCTATTGAAAATGGAGTTTATGCCTCTACTAGTTTGCGTACAGAGACACCCGAAAGTATTTCAAAGCATTGTGTTCTATGAGAGGTATTTCTATAAACCATATTTTCATACCTTTACTGTAGACATATCTGAATGAAATTGAAATATGTTATTCAAGTTCACTATTGGATGTTTCCTGTTTAAAATGGAGGAATTACCACCATCGTTTTATGTACAGGGATACTCAAAATTATTCCAAAGCATTGCGTTCTATGAGAGATATTTCTATAAATCAAATTTTAATAACTTTATTTTCCACGAAGTTTTTGGAAATTGAAGTATGTTATTTTAATGCACAAAAGAATGCTTTGCACAGAATATAGCATGATTAGCATTAGATTTACAGGGTGGCACAAAAATATCCAGTTACATTAAAAGCTATAAATAAACAATTGCTAGAATTGTACTTTCGTTTACGTTAAGCGTTTTTAACACTTTCTAGCATTTTTTACGTGTGAATATGATTTCAGTTTTGTGTATCTGCCTGTCCGTCTGTCTGTCTGCCTGTCTGTCTGTCCGAGCTCTAACTCCCGTAAATATTTATGGAATTTCTTGAAACTAAAATATGTTATTCAAGTTTATGATCTGATGTTCCCTATTGAAAATGGAGTTTGTACCTCTACTGGTTTGTGTACAGGTACACCCGAAAGTATTTCACAGCATTATGCCCTATGAGAGGTATTTCGATAAACCATATTTTCTTACCTTTACTGTAGACATATCTCAATTAAATTCAAATATGTTATTGAGATTCCCTGTTGGATGTTTCCTGTATAAAATGGAGGAAATATCACTACTGATTTATGTACAGGGACACTTAAAAGTATTCCAAAGCATTGCGTTCTATGAGAGTTATTTCTATAAATCAAATTTTAATATCTTTACTTTCTACGAAGTTTTAGGAAATTGAAATATGTCATTTACATGCACAAAAGAATGCTTTGCATAGAATATAGCATGGTTATCATTAGATTTACAGGGTGACACAAAAATATTTAGTTATATTAAGAGCTATTAATAAAAAATTGCTAGAATTGTAATCTCGTTTACTTTACGCGTTTTTGAAACTTTCTATCATTTTTTTAGTGTGAATATAATTTCAATCTCTGTATCTGTCTGACTGTTCTTCTTTCCGTCCGTTCGTCTCTCTGTCTGTTTTACTGCGCTCTAATTCCCGTAAATATTCATGGAGTTTCTTTAAACCGATATATTTTATTCAAATTGACTATCGGATGTTCCCTATTGAAAATGGAGTGAATACCTATTCTGGTTTGTGTACAGGGACACCCAAAAGTATTCGAAAGCATTGTGCTCTATGGGAGGAGTTTCTATAAACCATACTTTAATACCTTTAATGTATAGAAACTTCAATGAAATTTTAAGATGTTATTCAATTCCCTATCGGATGTTTCCTATGTAAAGTAGAGTACATTTCTAACTGGTTTGTGTACAGGGGCACTTGAAAGTATTCCAAAGCATTGTGTATAAACCAAATTTTAATAATTTTATTCTCCACAAAGCTTAATGCAATTGAAATACATTATTCGTATGCACAAAAGAGTGCCTTCTATGTAATATAGTATGGTTAGCATTAGATTTACAGGGCCACACAAAAATAATCAGTTACAGTAAGAGCTATAAATAAAAATTTGCTGGAATTGCACTTTTGTTTACATGAGCGTTTTAAAATTTTCTTATAATTTTAGTGGGAATATGATTTCGATTTGTGTGTCTGTCTGTCCGATTGTCTACCTTTCTATCTGCTTGTCTCCGGCTCCTATCATCCGTGAATATTTTGAGAATTTTTAAAAAATGATACACCCAAGTTCCCTATGTAATGTTCCCTATTTAAAATGCCATTAATTGGTCCTGTACAACTAGTTTGTTTACAGTGACAACAACAACAACAATAAAAAAAAAACAATGTATTACGTTTTAGGACAGAATTTTTTAGAAGTTATATTTAAAAATCTTTCTGCTATAAAAGTCATAGAAACATTGACATGCTTTATTAATATTCTAAAATAATGTTGTGTATAGAACATGATATGATTAACTTTCAGATTTACAGGGCTACACTAAAATATTCAGAGAGATTAAAAGCTGTAATTATAATCTGACGGCTGCGTTTTCTTTTGCGTTAAGCCTTTTTAACACTTTCCAAAATGCCTAAGAGTAATTTTAAAATCCATTAGTCAATCTGCATGTTTTTCTGTTGTTCTGTCTGTTGTGTGATAAAGTAGGCAAAGAATATTAAAAGTTATTCGATACAATCGCGTACAGTTGGAAAGTGTTACTAATCAATGCGTACTGCATGATTTTTCTTTCTTTTTTTTTTTTTTATGATCTGAGAATTTATATCAACAGACTGGCAATTTGTTTAACTCAGCTCGTTTTTATGTCTTGTTATATCTCTGATACTTTTTATAATACAAAGTTGAAATTTTTTGCATTGCCTTATTGGAGCATGTGGAGTATTTTTCGTCCTGGGTCTTTATTTATTTATTTATTTATTTGTATTGGGGTCGTATAAAAATTCAAAATTTGTAGTTCTTGAAATTAATTTCCCTGAAATTTTTAATTAATTTTATAAATTTCTGATCCCTTTTATTTATTTATTTTAAATACAATTTTGTATTTATACTGTATGTTTAACAAGGAACACTCCCGAAATGGGACAAACTAGTTGTAAACAAAATTTAGAGATAGTTAAAGAGTTATAAAGATATACACCCTTACCAGTTTGTATGAGCAATCATTATTTACGAAGAGAGATATAGAATTTCAAAAATTACACCAAGGTTTAAAATGACAGATGGAAGGGTGGAGGGATAAGATTTTGCTACTCATTTTGTAAATTATCTTATGTAAAAACTATTCTTTTGCTTGTTGATTTTGAATAAACTTTGTATGATTATATTTTCTATTCGTTAATTAATAAATTTTCTGTTTATGTAAGTCAACCTCCATTTTTTGCTCGCTTTCTTGAGGTCACCTATTCATATTCACATTAATAAAATATGAATTTCCTCGTTGCTACACAATTATGGCAAATAAACAAGCTACGATATAATTCGTAGTTGGCATCCAAGGCAAGTAATCTTATAATTAACAGTCAGCGTGTTAATTGTATAGAGTTTAATTGTGCACGATCATTTAGCTTTCCAGATACTGTAACATTCAAATTATACTGCTCTGAAAAAAAAAAAAAAAAAAAAAAAAAAAAAAAAAACGAGATCTGATACCTTGCAGATTCTTATGTAAAATGACCTCCTGAATCCGAATTGCCCTGGGGATGAGGATATGCCTAATTGATTTTATACCTCTGGAAACACTTAATCAAAGACTTTCTTCAAAATCATTACATCCCTTCCCAATTTCGGCCGTATTTCTTAACCGGTTGATAAAGGGCTAACAGTGAGAAGAAACTTTTCTAAATCGGATAAAAAATCTAATTTGCACCAAACATCTATTTATCTATCTATCTACCTGTATATATATATATATATATATATATATATTTATATACAGAGATGCCAAGTTATTACGAATTTCCGTAATCTTAATACCGGAAATTTTTTAATTTATTCTTTTGTAATAACATTGCTCGGCATAAAAATTGTATCTGACACCATTTCAGCATATTCCTATGTAAAATGACCTCCTCAATCCGAATATGACCACCATTTTGTCCAATAACCCACCGTTTTCTAGATACACCCCCTCCCTCATTTTTATCATTGTTTGGTAATTTTATACCCATTAGTTTGATTTGGAGAGGAACGATGATTATTTTAACCGTTAAATGTCTTCTGATCTGAGAAGCTACATAGGTAGAAAGTTCTAAAACACGAACTTTTGTAGTAAGAAGGAAATTTGAGGGGATTTGTGCCCAGAAAACAAAAGAAAAACAATAAAAACAATCAGTTTCTGTTTCTTTTCTTTTCTTTTTTTTTTTCGCAATATTTCTCTTATTTTTTACATATTCCAGCTTCCAGTTTACCATTTTCTTACCAAAACACCCCAAATAATAACAATTATGCAGTGAAAATTTTTTCAAAATGTTGGTGAGTGGAGTAAAGTCTCGAAGCCCTCGCAAGAAAGTTTGACTGATTCACTGTACGAAGTTTGCTTTCAATAACTCCCACGTTAAATGTTTTGGGTAGTAAAACATGAACAGTAAAATATCCTCGTGTTAAAGTACACGTGTTAAAGATCACCACCGTTGAGAATACCATAAAGTTCACTCATTTATCGCAAAACGTGTACTAAAGGTAGATAACGACTGATGACTACAATGATAAGAGCAATATTGGAATAAGTAAATTACAAACGCTCACTTGTTTTTATATCCACGACAAGAAGTTTACTATTACTTGAATATGACCTTTAACACGTATCAAAGCAGGAGATTTTACTGCCCAAAACATTTAACGTGGATTTATTGAAAGCAAACATCGTACAGTGAATCAGTCAAACTTTCTTGCCTTTACTCCACTCACCAACATTTAAAAAAAAAATTCACTGTATAATTTTTATTATTTGGGGTGTTTTGGTAAGAAAATGGCAAACTGGAAGCTGGAATATGTAGAAAATAAAAGAAATATTGCGAAAAAAAAAAAAAAAAAAAAAAAAAGAAAAGAAAAGAAACAGAAACTGTTTGTTTTTATTGATTTTCTTTTGTTTTCTGGTCACAAAAACCCTCAAATTTCCTCCTTACTACAAATGTTCGTGTTTTTCGTGTTTTAGAACTTTCTACCTCTGTAGCTCCTTAGGTCAGAAGACATTTAATGGTTAAAATAATCATCGTTCCTCTCCAAATCAAACTTGTGGGTATAAAATTACCAAACAATGAGGGAGGGTGTGTATCGAGAAAACGGTGGATGATTGGGAAAAATGGTGGTCATATTCCGATTCACGAGGTCATTTTACATAAGAACATGCTGAAATGGTGTCAGGGGCAATTTTCATGCCGAGCAGTTTTTTAAACGAGCAATATTTATATGTTTTCGAGATATTGATATCCACACATAGAGATTCACTAGAAATAGAAAAGAAACAATAATTTTGCGTATACGTCATAAAAAACATTAAAATGCGAACATTTAATAATTCTTTATGCTATTTGTAATAAAGCTCTTGGATTGAAAGAAACAAATCTCTGTAGATTATACATGGCTCTGAAATTTAAGACTTTACTCGGATCGTAACAATTTTGACCTGGTCAAAATTAAAAAGAAAATTTTAGACCACAACCGGTTTCTTCTTCTTCTTTTTATGTTGGATTATGGTCCGATACCTAGTCTGCACAGTAATTTGTCAATCACAAACATATTTATTTTCGAGAGAATTTATTATTATGTAGTATCTTAATGGGCTGACTTAAAATACAAACTGCTTTCTACAATAAGTGATGAAATTTCTTCAGGAAAAATGTAGAAATTTTTGAAGTACCAGTATAACAAAATTTTGAGCACCTTCAAAATTAATTCCTTTTAATGAAAATTTGCAATATTGGAATAAGTAAATTACAAACGCTCACTTGTTTTTATATCCACGACAAGAAGTTTACTATTACTTGAATATGACTTTTCAATGGGCTCTTCCCAGCGTCGTCTGCTCAGTCATGTGATAGGGGAAAACGAATAATCGAATTCTGAGAATCGAATCCAATTAAATATTGTTCTTAAGAACAAGAATGTTAATATTTAATATAAAATAAAATAAAAGTAATATTGTGCATTTGTAAACAGTAGAATAGCTGTATTTGTAAATTTGATAATTTTTAAAAAACACTTTATGTGTTTTTTTATTTTTAACTGTAAGAATCGATTTTTGTATTTTCTAGTGTAACTGTTACCTTAACTGATCTAGCAATAAATAATAGCTTGTTCCTGTGTATAACTTGAAATTTTAAAATGCTTTCATTTAATTTAATTGCATAAAGGTGTTACAACAAGTTAATTAACATTGTTACTGGTCTAAATGGATTTACGAAGTACGATATTGCACTGTCACTGATTTAAGTACCAAAAATCAGAATATTTAATATGTTCTTCATGAACATCCATAACAAATATAAACTAAATAATGATTGTAAATGTATACAACAAACAAAAGATGATGAATAATCATATAAAATGAATTAAAAATGATGATGTATAAAAAAATAACACACATTAAATACGATTGATCAAAAATAAGAATATAAAATATGTTATTTCAGCAATCGCTATAGATAATAAAGAATTCGTCTCCTATTTGTTTTTCCTGAATCATGTGACCTCTGACATCAGGTGGGAAGAGCCCATTAAGAAACCTTCATTTTTAATAGATTGGGGCAAAGTTATGAAATCAATATAAAGTAAAATTATGTACATTAATTGCGATATATATATGTATATATAAAGCAACTTTTTTTTTCTAAGTTGTCAGTGCGGCAAATTTATATTTATTCTTGCCTGTTCTGGATTCGCTAATATTTTATCGACCTGCCCTTGACCACTATAGAAAATATCATCTTTATTTTTCAGCCTGGTCTGGGCCATTTGGTTTGCCGGCTCTCGGTTTACCTCAGACCAGTTTGGGCTTGTGCATATTCCTAATTTCTGTCGTCAATAAATACATTTTTAAATTGAGAAATCTTCAATAAAGGAAAAATTTTAAAACTGTTCGTATCGACATGTTTTCTGGAAGCGGAAGCATGTCAACTTCTCTCAGTGTTGCCAAGATGGTCAACAGTCAATTTCCCCAAACATGCCTTCAAATTTCCCCAAATCAGGGTTTAATAAAAAAAAAAAAAAAAAAAAAAAAAAAAAACTAACTCAATTTTTACTAAAAAGGTAAACTTTTTACATTTTTTTTTTTTTTTTTTTTTTTTTTTAATATTTAACAGATTTAAGCTCAGAATTTTCCCCCAAATGACGCTCATTTTTCAAAAAAAAATCCCAATACATAAAAAACACTTTTATATACTCACTAGTTATCGGAAAATTTTAAATCTTTGCAAAGTACTTTAGTAGTGTAAAAAGGGTGATTCTGCGCCACGGTGGTGGGACGGTGGGACGATGAGGGTCAGTGTGGAGGCGCGCCACCACCCTAGACCCACCGTCCCTCCACCGTGTCGCAGAATACACGCCTTTTTACACTACTTAGTCATCATCTTGGACGAGGGGGTGTTGCCACCGGAAGAATAGAAACTGTGTGTTGCCACCGGAAGACTAGAAACTTTGGATATCATCTTGGATGAGGTTTGGTGGTGCCATCTATAGGGAATTTTGAGGAGTTAGATTTATTTTCATAATTTTCGGACTTAGTATTTTTTTCACAATTTCGGAGACTTAGCATTTTCCGCAATGCACAGCGAAGTTGATTGACTGAAACAAAGGTAGATGAGTATTATATAGTTAAAAACAGGGTATAGACTTTAATATTTAGATGTTGCCACCGGAAGAATAGAAACTTTTGAAGAGTTGTCATTCGGGGATTATAAATTGATTGCAGAATTAAATAGAAATTTTCTATGTATTTCAGGGAATTTGACAAGATAAAACAAAGGGTTGATGTGTATTATAGAATTAAAAACAGGGTATAGACTTTAAAATTTAGGTGTTGCCACCGGAAGAATAGAAACTTTTGGAGAGTTGACATTTGAGGATTATAAATTGATTACAGAATTAAATAGAAATTTTCCTATGTATTTCATGGAATTTGACAAAATGAAGCAAAGGTTGATGTGTATTATAGAATTAAAAACAGGGTATAGACTTTAAAATTTAGGTGTTGCCACCGGAAGAATAGAAACTTTTGGAGAGTTGACATTTGAGGATTATAAATTGATTACAGAATTAAATAGAAATTTTCCTATGTATTTCATGGAATTTGACAAAATGAAGCAAAGGTTGATGTGTATTATATAATTAAAAACATAGAATGTGAATGGTATAGACTTTGATATTAAAATTTGGGTGTTGCCATTGGAAGAGTATAAATAATTTCCGGTGGGACTTAACATTTTTGACTGAATGAAACAATGAATGACTGAAGTTAATTAACATCAGTAACAATTTATGAGTATTTTAGAAACTTAGCATTTTTAGAGATTAAAAATATATTGTGTTAAGATAATAAATAAGGAATTTAAATAGGAGTTCATACTTTTAGTGACATCATTACAAATTTATATTACGAAATTTTTTCAGAATTAAATAAAAATTTTCGTATTTTATGGATTAACACATAGATTTAAAAGCAAAACAAATAATAAATAATTTAACATTCATTAAAAATGTAAGACACTTAAAAATTCTAACTTTATTTTAACACTAAATAAGTTTCACTTTTTAAATTTATTTAGACTATCTTAGAAATAATATTATTACATTCGATAAAAATTGAACCCACATGCACTTTAAAAAATTACTATCATATAAATTAAACTAAATATAATAAAAATTTTGTAAATTAAACTTTATATTCTCACTAAATAAGTTTAACATTTCATTAAACTCTATCTTACATTCGTTAAAAATTTAACAGAAGTTTTTAATCAGTTAATAAATTTTGTATACAGTTATGTTATATAAACTAAATATAATAAAAATTATATAAAACACATACTGTTATTTAAGCTCTAACTTTGAAATACTATTTTTACATTCTTTAAAAATTGAACACACATACACTTTAAAAAATGACTATCATATAAATGAAACTAAATATAATAAAAATTATATAAAACACGTACTGTTATTTATGCTATAACTAAACAAATACGGTAAACAAAAGTTTCAAAATCAGTAAATGATGATATATATGTTATAAATTAAACTGAATACAATAAAAATTATTTAAATTAAACTAAATATAATAAAAATTATATAAATTAAACTTTATATTCTCACTAAATAAGTTTCACACTTATTTAAACTCTAACTTACATTCGTTAAAAATTGAACACATGCACTTTAAAAAATGACTATCATATAAATTAAAAAAAAATTACTATCATATAATAATATTAATCTAAAAAATGCATAAAAAGATATATAGTAAAGTTATAAATTTAAAAAAAAAATACTATCATATAATAATATTAATTTAAAAAAAAATTACTATTATATAATAATATAAATTAAAAAAATTACTTTCATATAATAATATAAATTAAAAAAATTACTTTCATATAATAATATTAATTAAAAAAATGCATACAAAGATATACAGTAAAGTTATAAAATAAATAAATAAATAAAAAATAAAATAAATAAAAATAAAAATAAAATAAAAATGACTATCCTATAATAATATTAATTTAAAAATACATACAATGTTTAAAATCAACAATTAAATTTTATATACATTATAATTAACTAAACTTTATGCTGTTACTATTCAATTTATCCTAACACGAAAACTTTACATAAATTTTATAAGCAAAAAAGCTATAAGTACATGAATATGTTATTTAAATTAAACATTATATTGATACTACACAAATATTATTTAACATTTATTCGAGTTTAACGCTGTAATATAATTTAAACTATCTTAGTTGATTTAAATGAAACAGGTAAATACTTTTAAACTTGAACTAATAAAAATAAGTTCTTTTTATAAAATAATTGATATAAACTATAATAATAAAAAGGATTAGTTATATTTAAAAACTATCAGTTACTAAAAGTTATTTTATATTAAACATTTCGAAATAAATTGCATAAAAATTCAATGCATCATTTTAAATGAAAATAAACAGTTTCCTTAAAAAACAGATAATACGGAATATTTATTCTATGAGTCAGTTATCACCTGCAACGGAAAACCCCTACAGCTGATGAATCATATGTTATATACGCTGGCGAGCCATGCCTATTAGTAATCCACACTATCTCATATAAAGATTAAGTTAAAATCATTAAAACAATACAGCGAATAATTTGGAAAATGCAATAATTTTTTCACAAAGCATATCATACAATGAGTTTAAACGATTATTACCTACGTATCACTTAAACGGTATTTAAATAAATAAATATAAAAGTAAGTTATAGTTAAAAAATAAAAATTCGTTTGTGAAAGGAGTTTTATATATTGCAAAAATTAGTTTTACTCAAATAATTTCTAAACATACACAAGTTAAATGGAAACTTTTCTAGGTTTCATTTAATCAATAATTTTCCATGTGTGAAAGTAGTTTTATTTATGCAAAATTTAGTTTTATATAAACAAAAAAATTTATAGTGTAACAATAAAAATAGTTTATAGTATAACAATAAAAAATTCCTTATAAGTAAATACCAATAAAAAATATTTTCTTAATTAATTTCTCTCTCTTCAATAAAACAATAAAAATTTCTTATATAACTTTCGTAAAGTTTTAATAAAATTTCTATTATAAACAAATTTTTTTATGATATAAACAAATAATTTTATTAGAATATACATATTAAGTTTATTAAATTATCAAATAGTAATAATAAATTATGAAACTTACTTAAAATTGATGAAATTTCCCTTAGCGAAATGCAACCTTCATTCACACACAAATGCGAGAAACTGTTTATCGCCACACGTTGACTCATACAGATAAGAATGTTGATTCATGCTTATCTTAGTAGAATGTTGTTAGAGTTCTGTGTTTTCAGTGTAATATAAAATAGTTTATAGAGATCATTTATTTAATATCAGTTGTAAACTACATTTAAATAATGCAATAAGAGTTGAACTCTGCAATCCAAATATTGAACTGTGGTTTCAAAATTATGTTAAGAAAATAATTAAGCTAATGAGATCAAAACAGAATTATTTTACGATAAGACATCCTTTTTCATTCAATAAAATGTAACTATAATTTTTAATGATAGGTTTTAAAATCACTTAATAGGATAAAATTAAAAACAGAAATCTTATTATTTTTTCTAGTTATATAACTAAGTAATAAACTATCTATAAATAATCATATAGCAAGCGAGATTTTTGTATAATAACTATATATTATTTTAATATATACATTACATCGCAGGGTAAAATTTTCAACTTATTTATACGGATTGAAGTAATAAAACTTAATCATTTGCATAACCGCTAAATTTTATAAGTTGGATATATGATTTAAAATACTAAACAATAATCCTTGTGAGAGAATTGGGATAACACTTTCACAGAAAGAAATTGTCCTTTACAATAAGATTTGCTTAGAATGTCTAAGTGAAAATAACTTACCGTGAGGTCAGTGAGTCATGCAGTTGTATTCGAATTTATTGTTTTTAGTTAATGAAACTTCTAATGAGAGAATTATTTTTACTAGCACATAAATGTAAATTTTTATATTATTCCTATATAGATAAAATTTTAAATAATTCATTAAGTGTTAAACTTTGCATTTAATCGATTAAATAAAGTTTTCCTAAAATATAAGTGTAATTTTTTAATGAATCGTTTTGAAATCACTTTAACTTTATAAGAAAAAACTAAAAAGAGGTTTTTAAATTACTTAATAGGATAAAATTAAAAATCTTATTGTTTTTAGCAATTATTTTATCTAGTTATAAACTATATATTATTTTAATATACGCCTTATAGTTAAGTCAGTTTTAGAGAAAACCAAGAAAAAATCCCAACGCGCAGGTTGATGAGTTGGAATATTCTATTATACTTAAAGAATCCAGGTACGGAAAAACCGAAATACAATACGTGGAAAAACAGGCGGGATTTTCGGTTAAAACTTCAAAGCAGTGGACGGTAAACATAACACACCGTGAAACAACCTACTCCCACGACAGCCAAACTAAGAATGAAGGGAAACGTTGAGTTGTAACACCTTATCTACTAGAGATAAGGGGGAATTCCCCATGACTCACCCCTCGTTCGTTCATGTACAACATCTTACGAAAAACTTCGTGAAGGATCGGTGACGAGTTTGAATAATTTGCATAACCGGTAAATTGTATAAGTGTGAATCTTTTAATGTGAGTATTATAGTAATGATAAATTTATTTTATAATCGACAACTCATCAGCTTCACACCTTATATAAAACAATGGTATATTCAAAAGTTTTTACTACACAATAAACATTCACATATGGATATTCCTAAGGTTTAAGACTATGCGAGGATCCTATAAGCGAAATGCCTGTGAGTCTTTCTAAGGAATCCTATTGCATATTTAAGCAGGTTTTAGAGAAAACCAAGAAATACTCCAATCGACTAGGTTGATGAAATGGATTCGAACCCAACACTTCCCCTTTTACCATAGAATCGTTCACTAATCACAAGGTTAATGAGTCATGCAGTTGTATTAAAACTTATTGATTACATGTCTAAACTTATACCATTAAATATTTAACTGTTGGTTCTATAAGTGGATTGCTCTGTGTGTGAGTCTTTGTAACTTATAGTTAAGCGAGTTTTAGTGAAAACCAAGAAAAACTACAAACGGGTAGATTGTTAAGTTGAATTCGAACCTAACATTAAACATAGAATCGTTTGTTCTTCTAAAATCCTTGTAACAACATGTTTATGGACTTTATAAGAAAATGCTTAATATGGTTTGCATGCGTTAGCTATATTAAACACTTAATTTTTAACATACATTAAGGCTAGTGGATGAGTGACAGGTAATTCATTTAAAACAAAAATATAATAACGGTCGATTGAAACAAAGGGTTTGCAGTTTTAGAGAAAACCAAGAAAAAATCCCAACGGTAGGTTGATGAGTTGGAATATTCTATTATACTTAAAGAATCCAGGTACGGAAAAACTGAAATACAATACGCGGAAAAACAGGCGAGATTTTCGGCTAAAACTTCAAAGCAGTGCACGGTAAACATAACACACCGTAAAACAACCTACTCACACGACGGCCAAACTAAGAATGAAGGGAAACGTTGAGTTGTAACACCTTATCTACTAGAGATAAGGGGGAATTCCCGGAAAAGCTGAGTCACCCCCCCGTGGATCTTACGAGAAAGTTCGTGAAGGATGACTCATCGGTGACGAGTTTGAATAATTTGCATAACCGGTAAATTGTATAAGTGTGAATCTTTTAATGTGAGTATTATAGTAATGATAAATTTATTTTATAATCGACAACTCATCAGCTTCACACCTTATATAAAACAATGGTATATTCAAAAGTTTTTACTACACAATAAACATTCACATATGGATATTCCTAAGGTTTAAGACTATGCGAGGATCCTATAAGCGAAATGCCTGTGAGTCTTTCTAAGGAATCCTATTGCATATTTAAGCAGGTTTTAGAGAAAACCAAGAAATACTCCAATCGACTAGGTTGATGAAATGGATTCGAACCCAACACTTCCCCTTTTACCATAGAATCGTTCACTAATCACAAGGTTAATGAGTCATGCAGTTGTATTAAAACTTATTGATTACATGTCTAAACTTATACCATTAAATATTTAACTGTTGGTTCTATAAGTGGATTGCTCTGTGTGTGAGTCTTTGTAACTTATAGTTAAGCGAGTTTTAGTGAAAACCAAGAAAAACTACAAACGGGTAGATTGTTAAGTTGAATTCGAACCTAACATTAAACATAGAATCGTTTGTTCTTCTAAAATCCTTGTAACAACATGTTTATGGACTTTATAAGAAAATGCTTAATATTGTTTGCATGCGTTAGCTATATTAAACACTTAATTTTTAACATACATTAAGGCTAGTGGATGAGTGACAGGTAATTCATTTAAAACAAAAATATAATAACGGTCGATTGAAACAAAGGGTTTGCAGTTTTAGAGAAAACCAAGAAAAAATCCCAACGGTAGGTTGATGAGTTGGAATATTCTATTATACTTAAAGAATCCAGGTACGGAAAAACTGAAATACAATACGCGGAAAAACAGGCGAGATTTTCGGCTAAAACTTCAAAGCAGTGCACGGTAAACATAACACACCGTAAAACAACCTACTCACACTTAAGATCGATTAAATAAACGAGAATCCTATAATCGAAATGCACGAGAGTCTTTCTAAGAAATCCTATTGCATATTTAAGCAGGTTTTAGAGAAAACCAAGAAATACTCCAATCGACTAGGTTGATGAAATGGATTCGAACCCAACACTTCCCCTTTTACCATAGAATCGTTCACTAATCACAAGGTTAATGACTCATGCAGTTGTATTGAAACTTATTGATTACAAGTCTAAACTTATACCATTAAATATTTAACTGTTGGTTCTATAAGTGGATTGCTCTGTGTGCGAGTCTTTGTAACTTATAGTTAAGCGAGTTTTAGTGAAAACCAAGGAAAACTACAAACGGGTTGATTGTTAAGTTGAATTCAAACCTAGCATTAAACATAGAATCTTTTGATCTTCTAAAATACTTGTAACAACATGTTTATGAACTTTATAAGAAAATGCTTAATAGGGTTTTCATGCGTTAGCTATATTAAACACTTAATTTTTAACATACATTAAGGTTAGTGGATGAGTGTCAGGTAATTCATTTAAAACAAAACTATAATAAGGGTCGATTAAAACAAAGGGTTTGTAGGTTATAATTATAGGATAAAACGTTATGTGTTTCGAAAACCCTTCATCAAGATTGCAACAACCGTTTCGAATGATACTCTCCCTTCATCAGATAGACTTAAACTTTTATTTTCACAGTATGAAACAAGATGATAGAGGATTTACACTTATTGAAATCCCAACTTATAAATAATTCGACTTTCACTAAAAATGCAAGTCGCATATACACTTTGAAACAATCAATAAATTTTATATTATCACAATGCATTAAATAAGTTTCCCGTTTAACATTCAAGATGAATTTATTTTTACATTAATTAAGAATTGAACACATATTAATTTTTAAAATGACTATTTTTTAAAAAGTTTTGAAACAGCTAATAAAATTTATAAGCTTTTACAATTAAATAAATTTAGCATATTAGGGAAGTTTTACATCACTCGGTAAAATTTTATATAAGCAATAAAAGTGATACACATTATAATTATAAACTCATAAAATAAATTTCACACTTAACATTTAAACTCTAACCAATCAATCTTAAAGTAATTTTTTATCTTTTGTACATAATCATAAACCTTTCGTTTCTATTGTAAAGTGAAGTATGACTCATGCTTTAATTAAAATCTCTAATCAAAATTATAAGAAAGTAAAGTTTAGGAAACACCTATGTATTATAGGCAAATTAATAAAGTATAAATATTCATGTTTTTCAGTTAAGTAAAAAAGTTATATAATTAGTTTTACAGAGTACTTAAAAAAATAATGTATAATTAAGTTTAAGATTTTTTTTTTTTTTTTTTTCTATAGTATGTATATATAAATTTTTAGTTAGAAAGTTTTTATTAAAATACAATAATCAAAGTTTTGTACGATATTAATTTACATTGCATCTAAAACTTTAAATATATAGAAACAATTGTACATTTGGTTTTGTCTGAAGCATATATAAATAATAAAATCTTATTCAGTTTAGTTTTTAAAACACCCTAAAGATTTCAGACACACATATTTTTATCTTGTTTAAATAAAATTTTTAAAATGAAACAATATTAATGTTATAAAATAATACACTCAGCATGACTCACCGAGTGTGCTATTCCATCAAATTATTCCGCATACGTGTAATAACATGTCTGACTTAACTATATACTGAATTACCATTATTTCAGAAAAAGTTGGGACTTACCTTAAAACACATCCTACACCCTTGGCAGACTTGAAGAAAATGAATGATACGAGACATTCTTATCAGAGACGCCAGGTCACGAGGTTAGTGACGTCACGAATGATGTGATTGGCTACGCTCAGTCACGTGATCATGACGTCATCCTCTCATCAATGACGTCACCGATTGCTTATCTGCTACCACAACGCGCGGAAATGTCCAGTACGCAGTGAAAAATATTCAAAGTCTACGGGACATTACTCGAAACGATTCCATTGTCTTATACGGTAAATTGAAATATAACACGCGGAAAAAAGATCGACATATACCGGAGAAACTATGCATACTGCCCGATGAAACTAAGCCGCACAGCTAAGTAGATGCTACCAGGATGAGAGTCAAAATCCAACTGAATTCAAACAATATGACAAGGTCTATAAATCTCCCGTGTTGATTAGATGGTTTTGATGAATGGGTTTTCCCCCACACTTAAGCAGAATGGAGAAGTGATAGGTTTTCCCTCACCTATCTCTTAATTAAGTTAGTTAAAATATTAGTGTTCAAGTAGATTCATGTTCAGACATGTTTATGATGAGTCATCGTTTGATGAGTCATCGTTTGATGAGTCATTAAACAGATTATACTTATTAAATTTATTTATGTTGTATAAAAGATAGGTTTATTAAATCTTTAACTAGGAGGGCATATCATAAACATGAAAGATTTACATAAAATTTACATAATTTTAATTAGAAAACATAATTAAGAGATATTTGAAAGACTTACATATAATTTGCATAATTTTAATTAAGAAACTTAATTAAGAGATAGGTGAGGGAAAACCTATCACTTCTCCATTCTGCTTAAGTGTGGGGGAAAACCCATTTATCAAAACCATCTAATCAACACGGGAGATTTATAGACCTTGTCATATTGTTTGAATTCAGTTGGATTTTGACTCTCATCCTGGTAGCATCTACTTAGCTGTGCGGCTTAGTTTCATCGGGCAGTATGCATAGTTTCTCCGGTATATGTCGATCTTTTTTCCGCGTGTTATATTTCAATTTACCGTATAAGACAATGGAATCGTTTCGAGTAATGTCCCGTAGACTTTGAATATTTTTCACTGCGTACTGGACATTTCCGCGCGTTGTGGTGGCAGATAAGCAATGGGTGACGTCATTGATGAGAGGATGACGTCATGATCACGTGACTGAGCATAGCCAATCACATCACTCGTGACGTCACTGACTTCGTGACCGGGCGTCACTGATAAGAATGTCCCATATCATTCATTTTCTTCAAGTCTGCCAAGGGTGTAGGACGTGTTTTAAGGTAAGTCCCAACTTTTTCTGAAATAATGGTAATTCAGTATATAGTTAAGTCAGACATGTTATTACATGTATGCGGAATAATTTGATGGAATAGCACACTCGGTGAGACATGCTGAGTGTATTATTTTATAACATTAATATTGTTTCATTTTAATAATTTTATTTAAACAACATAAAAATATGTGTATCTAAAATCTTTATAGTGTTTTAAAAACTAAACTGAACAAGATTTTATTATTTATATATATGCTTCAGACAAAACCAAGTGTACAACTGTTTCTATATATTTAAAGTTTTAGGTGCATTGTAAGTTAATATCACATAAAACTTTGGTTATTGTATTTTAATAAAAACTTTGTATTTAAAAATTTATATATACATACTACAGAAGAAAAAAAAAATAATAATAATAATTCTGAAACTTAATTATACATTATTTAAGTACTCTGTAAAATTAATTATATAACTTTTTTACTTAACTGAAAAACATGAATATTTATACTGTATTAATTTACCTATAATACATAGGTATTTCCTAAACTTTACTTTCTTATAATTTTGATTAGAGCTTTTAATTAAAGCATGAGTCATACTTCACTTTACAATAGAAACAAAAGGTTTATGAGTATGTACAAAAAAAAAAAAAAATTACTTTAAGATTGATTGGTTAGAGTTTAAATGTTAAGTGTGAAATTTATTTTATGAGTTTATATTTATAATGTGTGTAAGTTTTATTGCCTATATAAAAAAATTTATCGAGTGATGTAAAACTTTCATAATATGCTAAATTTATTTAATTGTAAAAGCTTATAAAATTTATTAGCTGTTTTAAAACTTTTTAAAAAATAGTCATTTTAAAATTATTACGTATTCAATTTTTAATTAATGTAAAAATAAATTCATCTTGAATGTTAAATGGGAAACTTATTTAATGCATAGTGATAATATAAAATTTATTGATTGTTTCAAAGTGTATATGCGAGTTGCATTTTTAATGAAAGTCGAATTATTTATAAGTTGGGTTTTCAATAAGTGTAAATCGTCTATCGTTTTCTTTCATTCTGATAAAATAAAAGTTTAAGTCTATCTGATGAAGGGAGAGTATCATTCGAAACGGTTGTTCCAATCTTGATGAAGGGTTTTCGAAACACATAACGTTTTATCCTATAATTATAACCTACAAACCCTTTGTTTCAATGAACCCTTATTATATTTTTGTTTTAAATGAATTACCTGACACTCATCCACTAACCTTAATGTATGTAAAAAAATTAACTGTTAACTACCGGTATGGTATTGTTTTCCATCCTATGTAATCCCTTTAATTTTTAATTCCATCAAAACTTATGTCTTTCAAATATCTCCAAAAATGCTAAGTCCCTAAAATGCATACAAATTTTTTTTATTAAAGGTTCTGCATAATTCTAAAAAGTTATATGAATGCTGTATTTTATCATGTGACCCGATTCAACCCATCAGAATGCAGCATGAGTGTTGTTCTTTTATCTGACAATTTATAAATAAGACAGGATAGTCTTTCAAAACTACCCTTTAAATCCTGATGAAGGAGGATAGTCATTCAAAACGTGTAACGACATTTCGTTTACAATTCAATTATAATCCGCAAACCCTTTGTTTAAGTGTTCATTGAATGACATTCATCAACCAACAACCCTATATAAATATTAATTATTTAAATAGAATCAAAAAATAAATTATTTTTTGGTTTAATAACGTTAAATTATTTATTGTAAATGAATATTGATTACTATTTTTTATTGTATGCTGAAAAATTAGTAAAACTTTTAATCATAGTGTTGTTTTATATAAGTCTCTTAAGCGTGTGTATGCATAAGTATAAAGATATGAAATAAATTTATGAGTTACTTCTTTCAAAATGTTTTACAAATCAGCATTTTCACATTACTAACCGTTTATTCATATACTGTCTTTTGTATTCAATTTAACACTTATGTTGATGAATAATTACTCAGTTTAAACTTTTACCCCGGGAAATATTACACAATGCATGGTGTATAAATATAGTTAAATAATATATAGTGGAAAAAATTACAACTATAGATGTTTAATTCGCTGTTACATAGTTAACGCATGCAAAATCTACTAAGCTCAAACCGTATTAAGCATTTTCTTATAAAGTTCATAAACATGTTGTTACAAGGATTTTGGAAGATCAAACGATTCTGTGTTTAATACCAGGTTCGATTCCAGCTTATTAACCTATCTGTTTGGAGTTTTCCGAGGATGTCTTCAAAACTCCCTTAAATATAGAAAGACTCCCATACAGACCAATCCACTTATACGGCCAACAGTTAAATATTTAATGGTATGAGTTTACACTTGTAATGAATTATTTAAAGTTTTATCCATATAGGAATAATATAAAAATTTTCATTTACGTGGTGGTAAAAATAATTGTCTCATTCGAAGTTTCATTAACTTAAAACAGTAAGTTTCAATACAGCTGTATGACTCTAGTATGAGTCATCAATCTTACGATTTGTTAACGATTCTATAGTAAAAGGGGAAGTGTTGGGTTCGAATCCATTTCATCAACCTAGTCGATTGGAGTATTTCTTGGTTTTCTCTAAAACCTGCTTAAATATGCAATAGGATTCCTTAGAAAGACTCTCATGCATTTCGCTTATAGGATCCTCATTTATTTAATCGGTCTTAAACCTTATGAATATCCATATGTGAATGTTTATTGTACAGTAAAAACTTTTAAATATAGTATTGTTTTATATAATGTGTTATCCTGATTATGTATAAATGAGTTATCGATTATGAAATAAATTTATCATTACTATAATACTCACATTAAAAGATTCACACTTATACAATTTAGCGGTTACGCAAATTATTCAAACTCGTCACCGATCCTTCACGAACTTTCTCGGAAGATGTTGTACTTGAACGAACGAGGGGTGAGTCATCTTTTCGGGAATTCCCCCTTATCTCTAGTAGATAAGGTGTTACAACTCAACGTTTCCCTTCATTCTTAGTTTGGCGGTCGTGTGAGTAGGTTGTTTTACGGTGTGTTATGTTTACCGTCCACCGCTTTGGAGTTTTAGCCGAAAATCCCGCCTGTTTTTCCGCATAATGTATTTCGGTTTTTCCGTACCTGGATTCTTTAAGTATAATAGAATAATCCAACTCATCAGCCTACCCTTTGGGATTTTTTTCTTGGTTTTTTCTCTAAAACTGACTTAAGTATAAGGCGTATATTAAAATAATAATATATAGTTTTCAACTAGATAAAATAATTGCTAAAAACAATAAGATTTTTAATTTTATCCTATTAAATAATTTTAAAACCTCTTTTTTTTTTTTTTTTTTTTTTTTTTCCTTATAAAGTTAAAGTGATTTCAAAACCATTCATTAAAAAATTACTCTTATATTTTACTAAAACTTTATTTATTTAATCGATTAAATGCAAAGTTTAACACTTAATGAATTATTTAAAATTTTATATATACAGGAATAATATAAAAATGTACATTTATATGCTAGTAAAAATAATTGTTTCATTAGAAGTTTCATTAACTGAAAACAGGGAATTTCATTACAACTGCATGATTCTAGTATGATTCATGGTAAGTTATTTTCACTTAGACATTCTGAGCAAATCTTATTGTAAAGGATAAATTCCTTCTGTGATAGTGTCACCCAAATTCTCTCATAAGGATTATTGTTTAGTATTTTATTTTTAAATCATATATCCAACTTATAAAATTTAGCAGTAATGTAAATGAGTAATTTTTATTACTTATAGTTCAATCCGTATAAATAAATTGAAAATTTTACCTTGCGATGTAATGCATATATTAAAATAATATATAGTTATTATACAAAAATCTCTCTTGCTATCCGATTATTTATAGATAGTTTATTACTTAGAATTATAACTTGATAAAATAATTACTAAAACAATAAGATTTCTGTTTTTAATTTTATCCTATTAAGTGATTTTAAAACCTTTCATTAAAAATTACAGTTACATTTTATTGAATGAAAAAGGATGTCTTATAGTAAAATAATTCTGTTTTGATCTCATTATTTTCTTAGCATAATTAAAAAAAAGTAAAATTAAATAAAAAAATTAAAAATATTTCAATATTTTAATAGGTTAATTGCAGAGTTCAACTCTTATTGCATTATTTAAATGTAGTTTACAACTGATATTAAATAAATGATCTCTATAAACTATTTTATATTATTGTAAAAACACAGAACTCTAACGACATTATACTAAGATAGGTATGATTCAACATTCTTATCTGTATGAGTCATCGTCTAGCGATAAAACAGTTTCTCGCATTTGTGTGGAAGATTGAAGGTTGCATTTTGCTAAGGGAAATTTCTTCAATTTTAAGTAAGTTTTATAATTTATTATTACTATTTGATAATTTATTTAACTTAATATGTATTTCTACTCTATACGTAATATTTTAATATGTATACTCTAGTAAATATATTTGTTTATAATAGAAATTTTATTAAAACTTTACGAAAGTTATATAAGAAATTTTTATTGTTTTTATTGAAGAGAGAGAAATTAATTTAAAAAATATTTTTTATTGGTATTTACTTATAAGGAATTTTTTATTGTTATACTATAAACTTTTTTGTTTATATAAAAGTAAATTTTGCATAAATAAAACTACTTTCACACATGGAAAATTATTGCTTAAATGAAACCTAGAAAAGTTTCCATTTAATTTGTGTATGTTTAGAAATTATTTGAATAAAACTAATTTTTGCAATATATATAAAACTCCTTTCACAAAAGAATTTTTATTTTTTAATTATAACTTACTTTTATATGTATTTATTTCAATACCGTTTAAATGATAGGTAGGTAATAATCTTTTAAAACTCGTTGTATGATATGCTTTGTGAAAAAATTATTGCATTTTCCTAATTATTCGCTGTATTGTTTTAATGATTTTAACTTAATCTTTATATGAGATAGAGTGGATTACACATGATTCATCAGCTGTAGGGGTTTTCCGTTGCAGGTGATAACTGACTCATAGAATATTCCGTATTATCTGTTTTTTAAGGAAACTGATTATTTTCATTTAAAATGATGCATTGAATTTTTATGCAATTTATTTAGAAATGTTTAATACAAAATAACTTTTAGTAACTGATAGTTTTTAAATATAACTAATCCTTTTTATTATTGATAAAAAAGAACTTATTTTTATTAGTTCAAGTTTAAAAGTATTTACCTGTTTCATTCAAGACAGTATAAATTATATTACAGCGTTAAACTCGAATAAATGTTAAATAATATTTGTGTAGTAACAATATAATGTTTAATTTAAAAACATATTCCTGTACTTATAACTTTCTTGCTTATAAAATTTATGTAAAGTTTTTGTGTTAGGATAAATTTATTTAATTGTAACAGCATAAAGTTTAGTTAATTATAATGTATATAAAATTTAATTGTTGATTTTAAACATTGTATGTATTTTTTAAATTAATATTATTATAGGATAGTCATTTTTATTTTATTTATTTATTTATTTATTTTTTATATAACTTTACTATATATCTTTGTATGCATTTTTTTAATTAATATTATTATATGAAAGTAATCTTTTTTAATTTATATTTTTATATGAAAGTAATTTTTTTAATTTATATTATTATATGAAAGTAATTTTTTTAATTTATATTATATAATAGTAATTTTTTTTAATTAATATTATTATATGATAGTATTTTTTTTTAAAGTTTATAACGTTACTATATATCTTTGTATGCATTTTTTTAATTAATATTATTATATGATAGTAATTTTTTTTAAATTTATATGATAGTCATTTTTTAAAGTGCATGTATTCAATTTTTAACGAATGTAAGTTAGAGTTTAAATAAATGTGAAACTTATTTAGTGAGAATATAAAGTTTAATTTATATAATTTTCATTATATTTAGTTTAATTTATAACATATATATCATCATTTACTGATTTTGAAACTTTTGTTTATTGCATTTGTTTAGTTATAGCATAAATAACAGTACGTGTTTTATATAATTTTTATTATATTTAGTTTCATTTATATGATAGTAATTTTTTAAAGTGTATGTGTGTTCAATTTTTAAAGAATGTAAAAATAGTATTTCAAAGTTAGAGGTTAAATAACAGTATGTGTTTTATATAATTTTTATCATATTTAGTTTATATAACATAACTGTATACAAAATTTATTAACTGATTAAAAACTTCTGTTAAATTTTTAACGAATGTAAGATAGAGTTTTAAAAAATGTTAAACTTATTTAGTGAGAATATAAAGTTTAATTTACATAATTTTTATTATATTTAGTTTAATTTATATGATAGTAATTTTTTAAAGTGTATGAGCGTTCAATTTTTAAAGAATGTAAAAATAGTATTTCAAAGTTAGAGCTTAAATAACAGTATGTGTTTTATATAATTTTTATTATATTAAGTTTATATAACATAACTGTATACAAAATTTATTAACTGATTAAAAACTTCTGTTAAATTTTTAACGAATGTAAGATAGAGTTTAAAGAAATGTTAAACTTTTTTAGTGAGAATATAAAGTTTAATTTACATAATTTTTATTATTTTTAGTTTAATTTATATGATAGTAATTTTTTAAAGTGCATGTGGGTTCAATTTTTAACGAATGTAATAATATTATTTCTAAGATAGTCTAAATAAATTTAAAAAGTGAAACTTATTTAGTGTTAAAATAAAGTTAGAATTTTTAAGTGTCTTACATTTTTAATGAATGTTAAATTATTTATTATTTGTTTTGCTTTTAAATCTATGTGTTAATCCACAAAATACGAAAATTTCTATTTAATTCTGCAAAAATTTCGTAATATAAATTTGTAATGATGTCACTAAAAGTATGAACTCCTATTTAAATTCCTTATTTATTATCTTAACACAATATATTTTTAATCTCTAAAAATGCCAAGTTTCTAAAATACTCATAAATTGTTACTGATGTTAATTAACTTCAGTCATTCATTCTTTCATTCAGTCAAAAATGTTAAGTCCCACCGGAAATTATTTATACTCTTCCAATGGCAACATCTAAATTTTAATGTCTATACCCTTCATTAAATGTTTTTAATTCTATAATACACATCAACCCTTTGTTTTATCTTGTCAAATTCACTGAAATACACAGGAAAATTTCTATTTAATTCTGTAATCAATTTATAATCCTCGAATGACAACTCTTCAAAAGTTTCTATTCTTCCGGTGGCAACACCTAAATATTAAAGTCCCAAAAGATCGTGACGTTATCTATCCCCCTGCAAAACTTCGAAAAAATTTTGAAGTCCCCGAAATTGTGAAAAAAATAGTCCCGAAATTTAGGAAAATAAATCTAACTCCTCAAAATTCCCTATAGATTTATAGATGGCACCACCAAACCTCATCCAAGATGATAGTCAAAGTTTCTAGTCTTCCGGTGGCAACACACAGTTTCTATTCTTCCGGTGGCAACACCTAAATATTAAAGTCCCAAAAGATCGTGACGTTATCTAATCCCCCTGCAAAAATTCGAAAAAATTTTGAAGTCCCTAAAATTGTGAAAAAATTACTAAGTGCAAAATTTATGAAAATAAATCTAACTCCTCAAAATTCCCTATAGATGGCAGCACCAAACCTCATCCAAGATGATAGTCAAAGTTTCTATTCTTCCGGTGGCAACGCTTAAAAGTTTCTATTCTTCCGGTGGCAACACCCCCTCGTCCAAGATGATGACTAAGTAGTGTAAAAAGGCGTGTATTCTGCGACACGGTGGAGGGACGGTGGGTCTAGGGTGGTGGCGCGCCTCCACACTGACCCTCATCGTCCCACCGTCCCACCACCGTGTCGCAGAATCACCCTTTTTACACTACTTACTTTAGTGCTGAGGATGTACGCAAGATGTACTTTCATCTTCCGAATGTCCTGGAGAGAAGAAGTACCTTTAAAAACTCCTACATGCTAAATAAAGCTGTTAACCCTTTAACGTTCACTACTTAATTTATTTTAAGAATCACTAAACTAATTTAAAAAAGGGCTTTTAGACACATAGCTGATCATAAATACTTAAAAAATAAAAAAATAGCATGGTTCCTTTTCAGAATTTTTCAGTTTGAAATATCTATAAGGTAACCTTATTAAATTCAAATAATATTTAATTTAATAAATAAAACACTTTGTAAGTAAACAGTATCGACTACAAAAACTCGTAAAAGTTGTTTCAAGTGAAAATATTAGTCCAGCTCTTCATTAAATGAAAAAAAAACTAGACATGAGTGCATCATCAAACCAGCAATTCGCACTCGTGCACACCAAGAAATTTCAAGTGACTTATGCATTTAGCTTCCTTTGAAGCATTATTTGTTATTTTTTGAAATAGTGCTACTATCTACCGAACAGAAAAGGATCAAAAGTTTAAAACCTGATTAAAACAAGGGGAAAATGTTATAAAACTGCTGCACAAAAAATTGTTAAATTATGCCAAATGTTTGGTTTCGCTGCGAAACCAATGAACGTTTAAGGGTTAAAAGCTCCTACGCGTAAGGACAAATCCCTACAATTGGCAATGCTGTAAACTTAACAGGTAGACAAAAATAAAGTGAAAAAAGTTAAAAAATTCCCCAGATTTCTCCCCAAAAATTTCAAAACTCCCCTCGAAATTCCCCACAAACATTTGGTCCCTAAAATTGTCCCCCGAAGCCCCAAAAAATCCCCGAAATGGGGACAAAATCCCCAATCTGGCAACACTGACTCCTCTATCAAAATCAACTACAATAATAAAAATTAGCAGACATAAAACAAAGTAATTGAGAGTTGAAAAGGTTCTGTTTCGAAAGCGTTTTTTTTTTTTTTTTTCCCTTTTCTTTCTTTCTTTTTTTCTCCTTTTCTTTCTTTCTTTCTTTTTTTTTTTCATAATTTAATTATAGCCTATGTTTCAAATAGAATTTAGTTCGAAATCTAGGCTAGTGCAAAACACAGATTTCGTTATGCTATAAAAAATTTCAATTAAAGTAAAATACAAGTATAATAAATCTTGCCATTAGAATGCCACGATCAGTTTTATTTATATCAAATAAATAATTTGGACACATAACTTTAAGAGAATAAAAAACTCACGCACAACAAAATAGTCTAAAAAATAGTAGTAGTGTATCACTGTAAATTACCATTTAATTTAATGCGCGAGAATTTTGTGAAATATATTACTATTAAACTATTAATATTTGTATAAACATAAAAATCAAATACTTTCTTCAAAAATAGCCATTCATAATGGAAATTAAATAACATTGATATAGCACCACATATCATTTGTTCACAGGTCAAGCTGGTTCTCATTGACCACGTTCGATTAATCTAAACCGATAGGAACGCTGTGCTCTAATTCCACACCATGAGAACACCGAGGAAATTTTGCAATTTCCGTAACAAATTTTCTGTGATAGTTGATATTTGTAACAATAACGGCTGTGAAATTTTAAAAAATCATTTGCAATATAGGCGTTAATTTCTGGGGAATGTCAGCGGAATCTGACTGTTGAATCAGTTATTTTACGAGAGTTTGTACTTTGAGTATCTACACTATTAAAAAAATAGAACTCTGCTGCCAGAAATTTTCTGTAACTTGAAAAAAAAAGTCATAAATTACGGAAAAATTACGTTGAGAAAACGTCTGACAGCAAAGTTGCATTTTTTTCTTTTTCTTTTTTTTTTAACAGTGTGCCACATTAAAAAACTTATTAAGAATTTTATCTTTAAATCGAATTATGTTTTGATGCTTAGAAAAATTCATTCAATTGTAAATATTTTTAAAATAAAAAACCATATAATTGAGAATAAATTTCTCAAACCTCCTCTTCTCTCTCTCACTTACACATAAGAAATGTTATCATATTTATTTGTAAGGATCCAGTGATTGTAATATACATACACTCACAATAATGAAAAAAAACTTTTCATATTTATTATAAGATGATAATCACTATAAATACATATGTTCTGAAATATATAAGATTAATAAGTATATAAAACAAGGAAAATGTTAGTCGAAACCTTGAATACTTTATAACAATTTAAAATAAATTAGCGACACTAACTATGTCCATACAATGTAAAAAAAAAAAAAAAAAAAAAAAAAAAAAACCTTAAAAGTACAGTAAAAATCTGGCAGATGGGGTGTCAGTATTTCTCCGTCAAATATGCAGGATAAAACTGTATTTTTAACAAAAAACCTGTTTGATTTATATTTATAGGATTCCTGTGTAAAATATATGTCAGTGATACAATTTTACGCTTTTAAACTGTATATTTGACGGAGAAATACTGGCATTCCAGCTGCCAGATTTTCCCTGTACTTTTACGGGTTTATTTTTTGCAGTTTAATTTTCTAGTAATTGACAAATGAAATTTCAATGGGTCGAATTATTGTACTGATTCTTATTTTTAAATGAAATTGCACTGTTAAAAATTTGGTGATAGTTTGAACCAAAATTTGGTACTGAAGTAGCTGGAACCAACTGATGGTTTAACCTTTTACCATGATTTAGTAATTTTATGTTGAACCAAATATTTGTATTACGTAAAAAAAAAAAAAAAATCACAATTTGACTGAGACGGAGATCAAACTGAAGACCTTGTCTCAAGTAAAACACTCTGGCACGGAGACACCCTTTCTTACCCGCTACTTATGTGTGTGTTTCGTTGATTTTGATAAAAGGGGCTAAATTTTCAAAGGTCTTATCTTGGCCCCTGTGTAAGTTGTTGAAAAAAATTTGCACTTTACACTGTAAAAAACATGTCCTATTTGCTGCCAGAAATTCTCTGTATTTTGAGAAAATACGTTCTGACAGCGTAATTTTTTCGAAAATTACGCGTATTTTCTCAAATTACAGAGAATTTCTGACAGCAAATGGGACATATTTTTTTACAGTGTACCCCATGTTTTAGACAATGCTCTTTAATTTAAGCTTGTATTGGTTTTAATAGGAATTTTACTGATTCATACTCCCAATGTGAGAGGATATATGGTAGCTTCAAGTTTTGGTGCAACTTAAATTCAATCGCAAGAAGCAGAAAACTTAAAAGGGAGGTTGAATCATATTATGGTATTGCTTATAACTTTACTCTAAATAGTGGTTCACGTTTGAATTGAAATATTTAACAGTGTAATTGTCAAATAATAATAATTTGTAATTATAAAAATACTGTAGAAAATCTGTGATATAATTTTAAATTACATAGTCTGTTTTTAAGGTTCTCGTAATCATATAAAATCACAGATATTGCAGAGAAAATAAAATCCTATTATATTTTCTGAATGAAGGTCAATATTAAGCAAACAGCATCTGAGAATTCTTCGCTGATCACAAAGTTTTATTTCCTTATGGGCACCCTTATATCAAATTAGTATTCTGATCACCAACCAAGAGAAAAGTATTTGTTGCTATCCACTCCTTTTTCATACTTCACTGAACAACAACATTTGTTACTTCAATACAAGCTTGTTTCTGTGTTTGAAACTTAAATAAATAAAATTTAATTTCATGGGTTGAATTTATAGCAATAGTACATTTATAAGGTCCTCTTATGATAAAATATTTTATATATTTTCAGATAAAAAAGTTTCAGTAATAAAATAGTTGTTAAACGATATCGTAAAAGAAATGTATAAATTCCTCAGTTGTTTTGTACATCATTGCTTTCATTCATTTTTTTTTTTTTTTTTTCTAATGAAAGAAGCTTATGTTTAATTATTTCGACCCGAAACAATTGTTAGATGTTTTAGAAATTTATGGTATTTACTTAGGAAATTTTTACTCTTAATTACTTTATTCTGTGTAACTTTTTTTGATTGATTTCAATTAAATAAATATTATTTTTAGTAATGTACTTCTGGTATATTTTAAACGATATTGTAAAAAATGTATAAATTTCTGAATCATTTTGTACGCTACTGCTTTCACTCTGCGCTCCTGTTTAAATTTTTTTTTTTTTTTCTCCTAAGGAAAGCAGCGCGTGCTTAATTATTTCGTCCCGAAACAATTGCTGGGTATTTTGACAATTTGTGGTTTTACTTAGAAAACTTTTAATCTTAATCACTTTATTTTACATCACATTTTTGGTTAATTTAAATTAAATAAATATTAATTTTTGCAATAGACTTCTGGTATGTTTTAACCTAATTTTAAAATTACTTCGATTTTCTGCCTGTAATTCGCGACAGTGTATAATCCGCGGTGGGAATTCCATGCTATTTCTAAAGGAAAATATCATATAGTCCGGGAGTGAAAATTCTTTCTAATAAGAAACATATATAATACGCAGAAACTTGGGAGTAATACCTCTTGTTCTTGTCCGTTCTGCTAAGAATTATTATCATACAGAAAGATATAAAATGATCTAGTGTAAAATAATAATAAATAAATAAATAAATCTTAATATGTTCTATATGATAATACCTATTATTATGTTTATTTTGAAAAAAAAAAAAAAAAAAAAAAAAAAAACATATGCATGTAAAATATTAAAAATTTGGAAATAAAACATTTAATTATACAATAATAAGAATAAATTCTGAGCTTAATTAAATAAAATTAAGAAAACACAAAACTCAATAAATATAACAGAAACAATAATTTTAATGAATTTACTAAAACATACATTTAAATACAAGATATTAAATTCAGAATGCTTAAAATTATAATATTTTTTCTTTGTTTTAATATTGCTTGTCTTCATGGTCGCTACCAAGCTTCTATTATTTACAGTGATGGCGAAATATTCTAAACTAAGCTAAACTAATGCATAGCTATTACAGACTATAACAAATACTAGATTTTTATATAAAAGTAATGATATTTACACTAAGAAAATTTATTATTGACATTTTCAAAGTGGTGCAGGGGGAAAAAATCGCATATAATACGCAGCTCTGTATAATTGACATTACAAGAATATTAACGTTTCTAAAAAGTATAATAAATGGATTATAGACAGGAAATTATGGTACAACTATTAGCTGCCAATTTCATAAAATTTGAATTAAAAAATTCTTTATTCCGCTTATGAAATCGCGTATTACATAACTATGTTTAAAAAATTTCAGCAAGTTTCCTAATTCATATTCAAAATTTGGTGACACTTTGACAACTGCGTTTCAAACTGGTTATAGAATTTCTACTTCAGTGCATAGTTCCCCACATGCTGAAGATATGTAAATTGAATCAGTTATTTATAATTGAAGCATTTTTGGGTGATGCTTTGACAGTTTCTACTTAAAATTGAACTAAACGGGGCGATTTTAAGAGACTAGAATATTTTTACAGAAATTATCTTTTTGAACAGAAGCAACTATATCATTGATTCATCTCTTTTTAAAAACCGGGAAGATAAAAATCACCTGCCTTTATCACTAGACCGTAATCATCTCAACTCATATTCATTTTTGGGTATCCATGCGTGAACGTCACTTTAGACAATTCCGGACCGTGTGCTGTGTACAAACTACCCACAAAACTCAATTGTCCCCGCTGAAATTACTCCCTCTCCCACCCTTTTTTATTTTATTTTGTACGACATTTCTGATTTTTTTTTCTTTTCCTTTTCCTGAGCACATTAAAATTACCTCATTCGGGTGAAAGTGAGAAAATTACTGCATTGTTCGCACACGAACAACAACATATCTGATGATTTCTTATTCAGGCCAGAGGACTGAGGGTGACATTTTGTCGAGATTCGTATGTAATGGCTAGATGACAACTGTCCGCTTGATATGGAGATTTAGTCAAGTACAAGAATCATGCTGGAAGCAAAGGTAAGAAACTTTGTTAATTTATAACAATTTGATGAGTTTTAATATAAGGATTTGATAGATGACATATGTGATTTATGCAAAATTTCCAACAAAGCATCTTCAATAACTCATCTTTAAAGCGTATATATTAAAACATGCCTTCATTTTAATATTGCCTATAAATAGAGTATTAAAGAGAAAATATTTGTAAATTGGACCGTGACTAGGAGATTCAATAAATTGACGTAATTTAAAAAATATTTATTTCGATCAATTCAAGGATTGCATTTTCCAGTGACTTATTTTTTAAGTTATTATATTATATTATACTTTTATTTCATTACAATAAACGATTAATGGTTCATAAATAGAAGCAAAACTAAGAAAAGTTTTTAAGAGAATAGTGGATAATATATACATAGGCTAGGCGCTCCAGTGATTGGCATGCTCCAGTAATTGACATCTATCTCGAAATAATTAATAAATAAGAAAAATAATAATTTTATATATTTTACATGTAAGAATTTTACATTTTATGTCAAACGCTGGAGTATAGGGTGTTAATAACTGGTAAAATGAATGACTTGTAGTGTCAAACACTGGAACATAGGGGGCCAATTACTGATAAAATGAAAAATTGGCAGTGTCAATTACTGGAACACTGAGTGGGTGTCAAATAAAAATTCGTAAAAAAAAAAAAAAAAAAAAAAAATGTTATCAAATGTATATATTTTAACATATATGTAGTTCTGAATGTCTTTCGTACCATATGTACTAACTTAAGATTTCTAAAAATATTTTCTGGTGACTAGAACATTAAAAACATCAGGGATTGCTTTAAAAGTGTCAATCACTGGTGCACTTACCCTATATACATATTTTTTCTTTTTTGACTGTCTCAGAAATATAAAAATTTACATTCGTATGTTTTGAAATATAACAGTATTAAGTAGATTAAAATTTCTGGAAAATTATTTAAATTAAAAAATTAATATTAAAATTTTAAACTAAACAATGTAAATGCTGTCTGCTAAATAGTTGATTTCCCTCGATTTTACATTGATATAATTTAGCAATATATTATAAAATATTTAGGTATTACTTTGTGATCTCATTGATAAATTAATTTAAAAAAAAAATAGTTTTATGTTTGAATGTTAAGAGTTGCATTAATGTCAAGCATTAAAACATAAAAATGTTTTCAAAAAATTAATTTACCAATTAACTCACAAAGTAATATCTAAATATTTCAGAATATTAAATTAAACTATATTATTAATAATAATTAAACTATAATAATCTAAAACCGAGGTAAAATAATAATAATAATAATAATTAGCAAGAAGCATTTTAAAAATTTTGAAAAGTTTTCAAACTCTAAATTTTATTTTATTAAATTTAAATATTTTTCTAAAAAATTTAAATGTACTTAATATTATTATACACTATCTACCAATAAGTATGTAGACATTTTCGAATTTTGACGTTTTGTCAAATATATAGAAAGATTCTTTAGGAATTATCTTGGAACTTTGGGAGGATAAAGAACATGATATATTTCATATATATTACAGTAAAAGTTTTGTCTTAAAGAGGACCAGTAAAAAATTAAACACAAATAAAAATGTTTTAGATCACCTTGTAAAAAATAATGCTTGAAATGTGTTTTGGCTGTAGTATGAGATTATGAATGTTCTTCTAATGATCTGTATAAAGTTTTATGAAGCTACCACATATATTCAAGGATATATAACGGTTTCTTTAAAAAATTGAAAAATAATATTAATTATAATTATAACACGTGGAATATTACACCTAGTGCAAAACCAGTTTTAAGAAACTTGGCATAAAACGTTAGACACCGCATACTGCAATCAGAATGCAAAAATGTTAAATATCTTACGAAATATGAGCATTTTTACTAACAAGGAAACATTCAAAAGGTGTCATCTTCAAAAATATTGAAAAATATATATGTGATTCTACTCGTAATAAAACACCAGAAAATGAAAAAATTATCGTCTGAAATGAATTACAGCGACCAGAAAAAATTATCAAAATTAAGGATATTTGGCGATTTCACACTGCTAGAAGATTGATTTTGAGTACTTGGCGGAAAAGCAAAACACGGTTCTGTTCGTACAGTCGGTAACAAAAGTCTCCGAACACTAGCAAAAATTCCAATATAAATAATCTAGTGTGTCACTCGTACGACTTTCTCTTACCCTAAAATTTAATACTATAAATACGGGTTTGAGATTAAGAGTAAAGATAACGAGTACTGTAATGAAAACCTATGTTAAACAATTCAAATTTGACTTCGGAAGAGTTTTATATGATAATTAGTTCTGTGTGAAGGGGGCTACCGCCCCCCTCAACTCCCCGTTTCATTATATAGAATTTAATTCGGTTATTAAAAGATAATTCTGTTTTTAAAAAACAATTTATTAAAATTATTATTTAAAAAAAATATCTTTTATGATAATACAGACGATTTCCATATTAAAGAAGTAGTATAACACTAAATATCCAAAAAAAAAAAAAAAAAAAAACCTATGTTAAACAATTCAAATTTGGCTTCGGAAGAGTTTTATATGATAATTAGTTCTGTGTGAAGGGGGCTACCGCCCCCCTCAACTCCCCGTTTCATTATATAGAATTTAATTAGGTTATTAAAAAATAATTCTGTTTTTAAAAAACAATTTATTAAAATTATTCTTTAAAAAAAATATCTTTTATGATAATACAGACGATTTCCATATTAAAGAAGTAGTATAACACTAAATATCCAAAAAAAAAAAAAAAAAAAAGTTGAATTTATTTTCAATCTTACATTAAAAAAAAAAAAAAAAAAAAAAAAAAAAAAAAATCTGGAGTGACTCCACTCGACTTTCCGAACATTGAGTAACCAACAGTTTTGTAGATAAAATAAAGAAAGAGGAGTTGCTAAACAAACAAAAGAGAGAAAACCATAATAGAGTGTTTGAGTATTTTTCTCCATATATCACACGAGGTTTTATTTAACGCTACTGAACTTTGAGCCCATAGATCATAATGATAAAGAATTTTTCGTTGTGTCCCTGTAAAACTCTATAAATGCTAGATTCACCAAAATGCTTATAGTTAGTGCAACAGTGATTTATAATATTCATACAAATTTTCAGCTCAATTGAATAAGGCGTTTAGATGCTATCGCACTTTTAAAAATTTGGTCTCATAGACCATAATGATAAAGAATTTTTCTTTGTGTCCCTGTAAAAAAATTGTAAGTGCTAGATTCACCAAAATCTATACAGTTGGTGCAAATGCGACCTATAACATGCGTACAAATTTTTTGCTCAGATTAATATGGCGTTTAGACGCTATCACACTTTTAAAAATTTGGCCCCATAGGCCATAATGATAAAGAATTTTTCTTTGTGTCCCTGTAAAAAAACTATAAGTGCTAGATTCTCCAAAATCTATACAGATTGAGTATCTGTGAACTATAATATGTGTATAAAGTTTTTGCTCAATTGAATAAGGCGTTTAGATGCTATCGCACTTTTAAGATTTTGGTCCCATAGGCCATAATGATAAAGAATTTTTCTTTGTGTCCCTGTAAAAAAACTATAAGTGCTAGATTCACCAAAATCTATAGGGTTCGTACTATGGTGACTTACAATATACGTACCAACTTTCAGCTTATTCAAACAAAGCGTTTAGACGCTAGCGTGTTCACTCACAGACATACACACATACATACACACATACACACACACATACATACATCATCTCAAAAATAGTGGAAACGGACTCAGGGGACCTCGAAACGTATAGAAACATCAAAATCTCCAATTCGGATTTTTGACATGATTACAATACTTTCCTCACTATAGTTTTCGGAAAGTAAAAAAAAAAGAAAAAAAAAAAAAAAAAAAAAAAGGGTTAAAAATGAAAAAAAAAAAAAAAATTGATTACTTTATTTTAAACTAGCAGGCTTTGCCCGCTTCGCTGGTCACTGAATTTAAAGGACACTCTTTTCTATATAGCTTTATAAAAATAAAATAACACAAAATAGTAGTAAAATTGCTCAAAAGCTCGCTTCAGGTCCCTGCTGACTTCGGCAACGATTTGGTCACCCGCTAAAACTCAGGCGCCTGTTCCTATTACCTGCGACATTGGTTTAGCAATAGTCTTCCATTTAAGTGATTTTTAGATAACAGTTTCAAAATAGATAGTATAAAAAAAAATCTGGAGTGACTCCACTCGACTTTCCGAACATTGAGTAACTAACAGTTTTGTAGATAAAATAAAGAAAGAGGAATTGCTAAACAAACAAAAGAGAGAAAACCATAATAGAGTGTTTTTTTCTCCATATATCACACGAGGTTTTATTTAACGCTACTGAACTTTGAGCCCTTAGATCATAATGATAAAGAATTTTTCGTTTTGTCCCTGTAAAAATCTATAGATGCTAGATTCACCAAAATGCTTATAGTTAGTGCAACAGTGATTTATAATATTCATACAAATTTTCAGCTCAATTGAATAAGGCGTTTAGATGCTATCGCACTTTTAAAAATTTGGTCTCATAGGCCATAATGATAAAGAATTTTTCTTTGTGTCCCTGTAAAAAAACTGTAGGGCTAGATTCACCAAAATCTATACAGTTGGTGCAAATGCGACCTATAACATGTGTACAATTTTTTTGCTCAGATTAATAAGGCGTTTAGACGCTATCACACTTTTAAAAATTTGGCCCCATTGGCCTTAATGATAAAGAATTTTTCTTTGTGTCCCTGTAAAAAAACTATAAGTGCTAGATTCTCCAAAATCTATAAAGATTGAGTATCTGTGACCTATAATATGGGTATAAAATTTTTGCTCAATTGAATAAGGCGTTTAGATGCTATCGCACTTTTAAGATTTTGGTCCCATAGGCCATAATGATAAAGAATTTTTCTTTGTGTCCCTGTAAAAAAACTATAAGTGCTAGATTCACCAAAATCTATAGGGTTCGTACTATGGTGACTTACAATATACGTACCAACTTTCAGGTTAATCGAACAAAGCCTTTAGACGCTAGCGTGTTCACAAACATACACACATACACACATACACACACACATACATACATCATCGTAAAAATAGTGAAAACGGACTCAGGGGACCTCAAAACGTATAGAAACATCAAAATTTTGAATTCGGATTTTTGACATGATTACAATACTTTCCTCACTATAGTGTTCGGAAAGTAAAAATTAAGTATCCCTTTTATATTTGAATCCCAGTTACATATGAACAACACTATGCGTGGTGCACATAATATTTGCTTTTACGTTATTTCCTATGTTTATTTTGTTTATCTGTTTAACCATAAAATGACAGCAATTTCACGCCAAGTATTACAATATGCTATGACCGGCTACGTCTGTCGCATGAGACAATTAATTTTTGTGGTTATATATAATTCATGGTTTGTAAACCTGATCATAGTACAGCCTTAATATAGTTCTTTTGGTCACCATTTTAGACTTAATCCCTTGTAACAATATGCTATGAGTGCTATTTCTGTCGTATTTTAGACAACTAATCTTTTTATGGTTATATATATTTCCCATTAAACATATTTTTATTTTTATTTAATTATTTAAATATTAATTTGAATTAATCAAATATTTCTGTTCGACGGCATGCAAGTGCAGTCACATACAGAGGCTCATTTATTTGTATGATGAATTAGCATAGTGATTAGTATATAAAAATAAATAAATAAATAGGTAAACATTATCGTGCTACACAACTTTATTATGTTGCTCTATTGGCGGCTTTTGACTTTTTGTCGCCATATTAGCGATGGATTTTTTTTTTTTTTTTTTTTTTTTTATGAAAAGGGGAAGACTATTTTGCTAACAATTTTATCAGACATCTTTTTACTTTCTTCTATATGTAATATAGAGAAAGTATTGGATTCGCGAAAATTTTCGAAGTCCACTTTTTGATGGATTTACATGTTTTGGGATATGGAGAACACGAATTAATAGTTTTTAGATAATGTCTGTCTGTCTGTCTGTCTGTCTGTATCATTTTTTTGTGGACGCTGTATCTCACGAGCCAATGAATGAAATTTAACCAAACTTGGTATTTAGTTGCACCCTGACATAAACTGGTGCTGATTAGATTTTGGGATCAATCGCTCAATAGGTGGCGTTGTGATCGCATTTTATGCAAATTTTTAACATGGCAGAATAGGACAAAATTCCGTATAAATGGGCATAAAGAGAGTTATTTTACACTTGTGATTGTAAAATTAATATGAATTATTGATAATAGTAGTAGTTAGCTAGGAAAAAAATTTTGTGCATGTGGGGGCATCGGTTCCCCCCCCTGGGGAGGAAGTACCCCCCCGGGGAAGTAAATTTTCAAGATGGGTATCTTTCGAAAGGTCTCGTTGATAATAGTAATAGTTAACTAGGAAAAAAATTTTGTGCATGTGGGGGCAACGGTTCCCCCCCGGGGGGGCAAAGTTTCAAGATGGGTATCTTTCGAAAGATCTCGTCAATACCTTTAAAACGAATGGTTGAACGATAAATCTGTGATAATTTAAACCAAAGTTATCGATTTTTTTTACTTTTAACAACAACAAAAAAAAAAAATATCGCAATTTTTTTTTTTTTTTTTTTTTTTTTAACGAAATTTAACCAAACTTTGTATTTAGTTGGTCCCCGACATAAACTGGTGCTGATTATGTTTGGGGATCAATAGCTTAACAGGTGGCGCTGTGATAGCATTTTATCTAAATTTTTAACATGGCAGCATAGGACAAAAATTCGTATAAATGTGCATAATTAGAGTTGTTTTAAACTTGTGATTGTAAAATTAATATGAATTATTGATAATAGTAGTATGTAACTAGGAAAAAAATTTTCTGCATGGGGGGGCATCGCTTCCCCCCACCCTAGGGGGAAATACCCCCCCCAGGGGGGGTAAATTTTCACAATGGGTATCTTTCGAAAGATAAGGTTGATAATAGTAGTAGTTAACTAGGAAAAAATTTTTGTTCATGTGGGGGCATCGGTTCCCCCCCCACCGGGGGGGGGAGTTCCCACCCGGGGGGGCAAAGTTTCAAGATGGGTATCTTTCGAAAGATCTCGTCAATACCTTTAAAACGAATGGTTGAACGATAAATCTGTGATAATTTAAACCAAAGTTATCGATTTTTTTTAGTTTTAACAAAACAAAACTTAGAAAAAAAAATCGCAATTTTTTTTTTTTTTTTTTTTTTTAAACGAAATTTAACCAAACTTGGTATTTAGTTTGTCCCCGACATTAACTGGTGCTGATTATGTTTGGGGATCAATAGCTCAACAGGTGGCGCTGTGATAGCATTTTATCTAAATTTTTAACATGGCAGCATAGGACAAAAATTATTATAAATGTGCATAATAAGAGTTTTTTTAAACTTGTGATTGTAAAATTAATATGAATTATTGATAATAGTAGTATGTAACTAGGAAAAAAATTTTCTGCATGGGGGGGGCATCGCTTCCCCCCTGAGGGGGAAGTACCCCCCGGGGGGGATAAATTTTCAAGATGGGTATCTTTCGAAAGGTCTCGTCAATACCTTTAAAACGAATGGTTGAACTATAAATCTGTGATAATTTAAAACAAAGTTATCGATTTTTTTTTACTTTTAACAAAAAAAAAAAAAAAAAAAAAAAAAATCGTACTTTTTTTTTTTTTTTTTTTTTTTTTTTTTTTTTTTTAAATATTGTTACTGATTGAATATGTATAGGTAAATATAGAAGAAAGTCTTGTGGTGGCCACAACATACTAGTTGTTTATATATAAGAATCCTTCCTATTCTGTTTATTTTTTAATGGTTTTTAGGTTTAAAATAGTGCTTGTTGAAATAAATTTGCTATCTTTAAAACTGCATTTTTTCTATAAACTCCTTTCTATAGTCGCCAAATTTAGCGCAAAATTCATTACCTGCCTATTGGAGCTTTTTTATACGTTTTAAAGGGAAGATTAAGCTATTTTAATGCGTAAAAGAGCTAGAAAAGCAGAAAATTGACATTTTTATCAACTAACTAATCCTCTTTGAAAGAATTTATGCAAAAATAAATACAATTATTTACAATACGCATTGATAAAGTGCTAATGTAGTTAGTTCTATAGCTATGATTCTACAGAAAATTTAAAAACATGGTTTATAAAAAGTTCTTTATCTTATAATTATTTATATTTTTGTTGCGCTACTTAGATTAAAATGGCTGTTGCTATATTAAACTTCTTGTCGAAAAACATTCTGTGTACTTCAACACCAAAATTTAAAAAATCGTCCAGGAGGATCTATTAATGAAACTGATAAAATAAAAATATGGTTCATAGAGTTTAAATAATCTATTTAAAACAGAAAATGGTTTCCATACAATCTTCTTTTGTTGCCACCTAAAATTCATACTTTAGTTAATTTAAAAAAATCTAATTGTCCGATCGATAAGCTGTTTAATCCGTTGGATTCACAAAAATTGCTTCTTTCATTTGGTATCTTATTTGTAACGATACGACTGATATTTCTAATTTATTTTCTAATTTATTTAATTTACTTTCCTCGTTTTAAATAAATGTACTTTTTCTTTTCTTTTTTTATTCTGTCGAAAAAAAAATTGGCAACAATTAAATTATGGATAAAATTTAAATGGCTAATTTATCAGAAATTAGAAGGTTATTTTCCCCACATTTTAATTAATTAAAAGAAAACTAATAAGAAATTCGAAAATTCGGCTTCGAGGTGCATCAGGGGAGGTCATTACGAACCTCCATGCAAATTTGTGTAGCTCTGCGATCTGCCGTTTTCCTAAAAGGCTCTGGATATACATACACAATGACACACACACACACACACACACACACACACACACAAACATCTTATTTTTTTATATGTATAGATTATCGCAGATCGATTGCTCAACCATTCGTTTTAAAGGTATTGCCGAGCTCTTTTGAATGATACCCATCATGAAAATTTACTCCCCTCAAAGGGGGAACTTCCCTCCCCCCCCCAGGGGGGAGGCGAGGCTCCTACTTACACAAAAAAAAAATTTTCCCAGTTGATTATCTCTATTACAAAAAATATATATTCGTTTCATTTGGTTTAGTGCAGTCTATAAATGTTAAACTCTACTTACCTGCAATTTCCCCCCATAGACGTATGTATAATGTATTTGAATACTTTTGAATAATTTGAATACTTTTGACGTATAATGTATTTGAATACTTTTGAATGTTCCTGTACACGAACCATCTGCTTCATCTCAACGAAAAGCTTACTGTAGCATACCTATATGATACACATTTAGAACACCGAGTTTGGAATTTCTGCTACTATTTGGTCTTGAGATATTCTGATAACAGACACACAGACATCCACACAGACAGACACACAGACCATTCGCTAAAAACATGATTTTCGTATTCAGGGGATCTCAGAACATGTAAATATAAGAGAAACTCACGTTCGAAAATTTGACCCTAAAACAATACTTTCTGGACCCTATGGGTAAGAGAAAGTATAAAAGTACGCTTAATACAGTTTTGTTAAATAAATCCTTGTCGAGTCCTGTTCTTAGTCAGTCTAAAAACATGATTCGACGAGGATTTATATAACAAAACTGTATTAAGTGTACTTTTGTTATATAGGAATTTTTGCTAGCGTTCGGAGACTTTTGTTTCCGACTGTACACGGCAATCTCGGTGCTAGCATATCGCCTAACAGCACTAAATCGCCAAATATGTTTAATTTTGCTAATTTTTTGTGGTAGCCGTAATTTATTTCAGCCGATAATTTTTTCATTTTCTGGTGTTTTATGAAGAGTAGAATCACATATATTTTTTTCAATACTTTTTGATGATGACACCTTTTGAATGTTTCCTTGTAAGTAATTCTTAACAACGCATGCTTAACCTTTTAAAATTTTCATATGCATAATTTAATAGCCAAAAGTATTGAGCTATTTATATGAAACCCCCAAACAAATATTACGTTTAATCAAAAAGCTATGAGATATAAAAGAAACAAAATTTCAGTTCCGCGCAAAATAAAAGCTAAACTGTAAGGGTTTCATATTTAATGAAATTTTTATTTTTCCGACTGAGTGAAAATAATGCCTGGACCGGGAGTCGAACCCCGGATCTTTGACTTACAAGGTCAAGGCTCTACCAATTGAGCTATCTCAGACAACCTTTAGGCAGAAACATCTCTGGTCTATTATGTAGATAGCTCGACAGAAATAAGCCGCAGGAAATGGAAAACACCATTAGATAATGGGAGAAAGAAATACAATTTTTATCAAAATCACACAATCAACTGTGGAAAAAAATCATATTTATTGAAATTTTTATTTTTCCGACTGAGTGAAAATAATGCCTGGACCGGGAGTCGAACCCCAAATATTTATTAGTAGATAGTGTATTCCATAAGACAGTAATTTACAAGGGAAAAAAAAAAGGAACGGTCACTAACAGCTTAATTTTTAAAAGTTTCATGAATATTCAGTTCCATTGATTTAAAATAACTTGCGAAATTTTCAAAGTAGCATATTTATAGTTACCGATATTCATTCCGGCATCAAAACTGATATTTTAAAACTGGTCTGACATTTTTACAGTAAAAAGTTTCCATTTAATGCACGTTTAAGTGAATTTTTGTCCTATTCTCCCATGTTAAGAAAATCGTAAATTTCTCTTAACTTACGAAGTTTTTTAATTCGAATGTTGCAAATAAATAGGGTTCTTGCCAGTATCGAAAGTAATATTCTAAAACTGATCTGACCTCTCCGCGATCATTTGTTCGTGAGATATCGTGTTAACAGACTAACAAACTAACGGACTAACACACTAACACACTAACGGACTGACACACTAACGGACTAACACACTAACAGACACCCTACAGACAGACACCATACAAATTTTGTCATTTTCGGATTCCTCACACCTGAAAACGTATAAAAAAGGTCAAAAAACCGAGGTCGAAATTTTTCACGATTACCTAAGTTCCCCATACCTATAGTATGATGGGGAACTAAAAGTAATCAAGTAATTAGATGCCGCCGATCTCAAATACAAGAGTTTCTCAAGCTAGTAATTAAAACTAATTTTACTAAGCACTTGCCGAAAAATATGCTGTTCTTTTTTTTTTTTTTTTTTTTTTTTTTTAAATAAATTTATTTACTCTTGTAGGTATTTGCATAAATCTTCCGAATTGCATTTATTTAGACACTTGTTTCATTGACAAGGATAATTTTACTTTGATATATTAATATTTATTTCTATCCTTATTATGCCAAATAAAATACTCGTCATAATTAGAGTTTATCATCGTTCAGATATGATTTATACTACTAAAATTGAGTATGATTTAAATATAAAGCATCACATATATTTTAAAGTTTTATATAAAAATGTTGCAATGCTTAATTAGGTGAACATGATGATTTTAAGGCTGTATTTTTGTACAATTTTTCAAATGTACTCATTTTGAAACATTTGTAAGTTTCACACCTTATTAAAATTCATTTTCTTAAAAATTAATTATAAGATTAAAAATGCATTTGAATTTTTTTGTGTGGTTTTGTATATTATTTATTAAATTTAAGCATACCGAAAGAGAAAAATGTAGTGAATGATATCTGGGAAATATTATTACATATTTTAGTTGAACGAAATTTTAATTTTAATAGGAATGACTACGAATTTCTTCCCAGTTCACGTTCTACCTTTGTTTCTAAAAATATTTTCTAGTATTATTAAATAATGACCGTTATTTATAAATAGATTTCTCAAAAAATCAAGCCAGTGAAAATTTTTGAGACGACTATGATTTGGATTTGAAATATGACGCGATTTGAAAAATTTTGAAACACCCAAAAAATAATAAAAGGCAAATATATATATATATATATATAAACTTCCCTTTTTAATAAGCCTAATATTTACATTGAAAATAGCTTTTTCTCAGTCTTAATTTTTCAAATATTCGTAAGTTATATAAGTTTAACACTCATTAGAGCCAAAATTTTACTAAGCATTATCGGAGTAATACGTAAAAGATGATTTAAAAATTCCGGTTATGAAAAGGAAATAAGAAAAATAATTGAAAATTATCAAAATAGATAAATAAATTATTATTGTGAAAATAGGGAAATAGAAATGCTGATTACCAAAATAAGGAAATATATGGATTTTGATTATGAAAATTTTGTGTGTTGGCGTTTTTTAGAAACTGATTCCGATTAGCTGCACGAGCTGTACGCCTGTATGGAATGCCCTCTATTGAAGTCTTTCTAAGGAGTATTAGGCCGTATTCACGAGAATTTCGAAGAAAAATACGGAAAACTCTGACCATCTGGGAAAACGAGCGAAACCTGATGCAGACCTCACATGACTTCCTTATACGGCCGTTGAAATCTTGTACAAAAACATTAACATTTTTGTGTGAGGCAACTGGTTCGTGAATAAACAGGCAGGTTCTAGCCCATGAATATTGCCGAAAACAAACAAAGAAAACTATTAAATTATTACATCCACTACAAAAGTCACGGTATTAGGATTGTATAATCCACAGAGAACAAAATTGTTTATTTAGAAGTACAGTCGAACCTCGTTAACGTGAACACTGTTAACGTGAATTACTTTTAACATGAACTGTTTCCACAATCCCCGTCAAAATAAAGATTAGTTTAGTTATATGAAGATTAGTTACTGATAGCATGAACTACTGATAACATGAACAAATTGTTTATCTCCCTTGAGATTCACGTTAATGAGGTTCGACTGTAGTGTTTCCACAGCTTATTACAGAATCTCTCATTGCCCTACTTTAGTTCTCTTTCGAAAAATTCGTGGCGAGAAATATAAAAATAAAAATAATAAATATTAAATAATAAATAACAAGTAATCGTACAATGATAAATAAAATAATAATATAAACAGAAAAATCTTAGCCTGTATTCACCCGAGTTTCAGAATAAACACAGAAAACTTTGGATGATTAGACCAGCCAGCGAAACGTGGGATAAAACCCATCACCTCACTTCCGCCAGCTTCGGGGAAAAAAAAAAAAAAATCTCGTCCAGTATTGTGACTATGAAAATTTGGATTGTTATATAACTTACTATTAACCCTTTCAGGAGCGGTGGTTGCATAGTGAAACAACAAGATTTAATTCAAAATTGCAAAAACTGTCCTCGGAAATTTTTTATAATTTTTTTCTTTTACGACTTAGAACACAGCTGCCAAAATTTTTTATTTATTCCTGAATGTTGTTAGCCCCGCCCTTTTTCCCACACCATAATATTTGGAGATAAATTTTCTTCATCACATAACTAGGATTAAATACGAAGAAAATTACTCTAAAAAGATTATGGTGTGAAAAAAGGGCGGGGCTAACAACATTCCGGAATAAATTTAAAAACTTGGCAGCTATGTCTTAGAAGAATAACTTCGTTTATTTCTTGTTTTTGATATTGTTGTTGATCTCTGGTGGCTATTGATTTTAAGTGAAGAAAAATTGCTTGCCCCTGAAAGGGTTAAGTAATAAAAAATAAAAATTATGTTACGAATAAAAATGTATCCAGAACAAAAAAAAAGTTGATATATCAATAACCTTCTGCTCTTATATTACAATACTTCTCCCGAACGTTACTTTGCAAAATAGTTTACGAAATATTCGAATAACAGCTTATGCAAACATATGCCTACACGCAAAGTAAAAAAAGTATTTGGCTGCTCAAAAATAAAATATGTAAAATGTTACAATCTGTAACAACATGTAACTAGCATGATTTATTATTTTCGCTTTAAGATTATTTTCATTGTTACATGATTCAGGTTAAATTGTTTCCGTGTCCTTCACCCAAAATGTTAAACACTAATCGAGCATAAATTCTTTTCACTTTATGCAGTAAATAGGGGTTCGATATTTCTTTGAACAGTCAATCACATGTTACCTTGTATTGTTTATAAAAAGAGAACAAAGAATGCAAGATCAATCTGGTTTTTATTCATGTAGATTAAAACGATTATGTATGATTTGAGTTATGGTACAAACATGTGATCATTTGCTTAAAAATGATCTAGTCAGTAAGACTTAAACTGGTCTAAGTAAATGTTTCTTTGGAAAAAAAAAAAAATAATAATAATAATGTAAAAATATTTATGTAAAAAAAAAAAAAAAAAAAAAAAAAAAAAAACTTTTAAATTATAATTTTTTATTACGGAAAACAGCCAGCTCACGCACATAGATGTATTTTTATGCTTGTTAAGGTGCCTGCCTACTGTCGGAGGTGTTTTTTTTTAGAATAATTGAAAAATTGCCTAATTATGTGCATTAGATAATAGAATATAGTTTAAAACAGTGAATAACATAAAAAAATATGTAAATTTTAAAATATTTTAATATTTAAGCTCAAAATATACATAAAATTTGAAGAAAAAAAAACACTTTTTCAAAACATCAGATTTAAACAAAGATATTTTTATTCTGCAAATTTTATTTCGATTATTGAAAGGTCCTTAAGGGAGTGAACTATTCTCAAAACTATGACCATGTTATTTAATATTTTAGAGACGATAACATTTTTAATGCTGAAAAAATGATGAAAATACACGGCAGTTCATAACTTCTATTGACAAAAAAAAAAAAAAAATAAATAAATAAATAAATAAATAAATAAATAAATAAATAAAAATAAAATAATAATAATAATAATAATTTAGCTAGATTCATTGTCGTAGTTCAATCCGCAAACCAACTCCTCTCTAGAGGAGTTGGTTGAATATATCTTGGTTGAATATCTTGTTGGTTGAATATCTTGAATTTATTCAAGATATTCAATTTAATGTAATGCCACTTTGACGAAACTTGGCATGCTACCATTAGGCACAACATATAGTGCAATCAGAAAATAAAAATTATAAATATCTGATAAAATATGATCACTTTCGACAAATAATATTTAACTGCGATTTTTACATAATTATTAGCCAAATGCGTTGATCTATCTGTATCGAAACCCAAATAAATATCGTGAAAATTCATGAAGTCATCGTCAATTGAATGATAGCTTTCTTTTTGACACAGAAAACATAACAACAATAGCATAGCATGTATTAACTACTTTTGTCCAAACTTAATTTTTTCATGTATAAAATATGTTATAATTTATTTATAAGTACAATGCTCAATTTTAATTAATTATTTAAATATTTTTAAAAGTAACTCTGAATATATGAAGCAAGAATTGTTAGCATTATTTATCATAGAGGCGGCATTTACTACTTGGCTTTGTAGTAAGTGCTATGACTTTACCTCAATCTCTCTTCCTCTTTTCTGCTCTCCCCTTCTTTGCCTCTTCCGTCCCGTTTCTCTTCAAAGGGGAATATATATATATATATATATATATATATATATATTATTATTACAGAAAAAAATAAAAAATCTTGTATATAATTCGTTTCATGATTTTTTTAGAGCATATAAAAACTCAGAAAGTCACGCTATACAGTAAAGTTTAATGATAATTTTGTTGACTGCAAAACTTAAATTCTCGTACGTCTCAATGTTAAATAATAATAAAAAAAAAAAAAAAAAAAAAAAAAAAATAGTATGGAAAATACTAAATGATCTGAAAATTCCGAGTTGTATCATGATTCAGCAAATTTCGTTCATAAAAGAGTAAGAAATTATTTTACCTCTTTTTTATGATTTATTTAATAAAATAGTTTCTTACGTATTACTTACAAGGAAATATTCAAAAGGTGTCATCCTCAAAAAGTATTAAAAAAAAAATATATGTGATTCTACTCTTCCAGAATATGAAAAAATTATCGGCTGAAATGAATTACAGCGACCTCAAAAAATTATCAAAATTAAGCATATTTGGCGATTTAGCGCTATTAGACGATACGTTTGCTAGCACCGAGATTGCCGTGAACGAACAGAACCGTGTTTTGCTTTTCCGCCAAGTACTCAAAATCAATCGCCTAGCAGTGTGAAATCGCCAAATATGCTTAATTTTGATAATTTTTTGTGGTCGCTGTAATTAATTTCAGCCGATATTTTTTTTCATTTTCTGGTGTTTAATGAAGAGTAGAATCACATATATTTTTTAAATACTTTTTGAAGATGACACCTTTTGAATGTTTCCTTGTTAGTGAACTTATGGAAATTTGAATTTAATGTAAAAAAAAAAAAAAAGCAGATAAGTTTTGTGTATAACATTAATCGCTCGCTTCTAACGTTGTGTAAAATATAATTCTAACATTTCTGCAATTAAGGTTATATTTTTAATTTATACCTTCAAATAGGTCCATTTCCGAATTTTGCCTTATTAGAGGCCGAAAGTTTATGTTTTTGAAGCTGGAAAATGGGAGATGCCATTTTCGAGTACAGGTCGCGCTCGTCGGCTTAGCCATTAGGAACTTAACATCGTTTTCTCAGAAACGTGCTTGAACATAACAAGCAAGGATCCCTTAGAAAGATCCCCATGGAGGCATTTTGTTTTCTTAGATCCCATGTGTAGATAATCGGTTATACACCAACATCGAATTATTTATTTTGATAAAAGGGGATATCTTGTACACTGGTAATTGAAAAATATATACACTGTCTTTCTATTTATATATTAATATAAATTTTGGGGATATCAGAAGACAAATAAATACTTCATATATTGACTAATTTGATCTTTACTTTGACTTAAATGAATATTCCAATAGATAAAACTAACTAACTGTTCAAAAGTAATAGCATCTTATGTTTTCCACTGTTTCTCAAGAAATCTTCTCATATTTTCATGTTACAAACCTTTTAGTGATGGCTAACTGTTTTGCAAATACATTCAGCATATAGTTACAATGATGATTAAATTAATGCAAAATATTCGATTTAAAAACGGTAGTGTGATTCCATATAGTTTGAAATTTAATTTTATTTAAATGAATACTTCAGTAGATATGACTTGTTAATTAACTAATATTCAAAAATATATAACTTCTTACGTCTGCTAACTTCTAACGTCTCTTAAGAGTTCCTTACTTATTTTCGTTTGAGTGACTTCTTCGCAATAACTGTCTTACAATCATATTCAGGACATTCTCAGGATGGCGATTAAATTAAAGTTAATCTATGCAAAAAGTAAATTATAATTGCAAAATGTGTCTTTAACAGAATTGCTTATATCGTAAGGTAGATGCTCCAGTGATTGAAATACTCCAGTAATTGACATCTATCCCGAAATAATTAATAAATAAGAAACATAATAAAATCATATATTTCACATATAAGAATTTTAATATTTTATGTCAAACACTGGAGCATAGGGTGCTAATAAATGGTAAAATGAATAACTAGCAGTGTCAAACACTGGAACATAGGGTGCCAATTACTAATAAAAGGGAAAACTGACAGTGTCAATTACTGGAACATTGAGTGGGTGTCAAATAAAAAAAATAAAAAAAAAAAATTATCAAATGTATATATTTTAACATAGTTCTGAATGTCATTCATGCCATATGTATTAACTTAAGATTTCTAAAAATATTTTCTGATGATTAGAACATTAAAGACATCAGAGATTGCTCTAAAAGTGTCAATCACTGGTGCTTTTACCTTATACATTAACGTTTTTCGACCTTTAAAAACACTTAAAAAAGAATGCCTTTCAGCCGTCCTACCGAAAAACGGTGGGGAAAAAAAACTCTTTTTCATCTCTATACCCATTTATTTCTCTTTTCATCTTCCACATCCATTTATAAGGATAATAAGAAATGAGTAAAGATTAAACGCAGAATAAAGCTAAGTTACAAATAAAGTATTATATTTTAACAATAAGGGAACATGGCTATATTAGGGGGAAATCTATTGCTACAGAAAGACAAATATATAAATTTTACGTTAAATATTTTAATGTCAAAAGTCATGTAGAGGCAAGCGTAAACGTGATATGTAGAATACCAAGATATAAACGTGATATGTAGATATACCAAGAATTCTTATAAAAATATGAGAGTATATAATTTCCTCCACCATTTCAAAAGATTCCCAAAAATTTCGGTTTGTAAAGCATAATTTTGGATTTCGTTTTATAATAATGAAGTATATGTTTAGTACCTCTAATACATATGACAAAATTTTGTAAAATTAATTACTAAGAAACTCCTGTTAGTGAGCCTGCCTACCTTTAAAATGCAATTTTCGGTCAAAATTCCGATTTTCTATTTTTAGTTTAATATTAAAGCCTGACATTTTAGCTTTCTAAATCAGTTTGAATTTTGTTTCTATCTTGCTTAGAACTTGAGTTACAGGCATTTTAATATTAGCCACTCGCAAGTTTTTGAAACCGGAAGTGACTATAAATGTTTGTTTACATAAATGTTTTATTCAATATAAGCATTAAAATTTGTTAGTGCATATAAAATGAATTAAAAAATAATAACAAAAAACTTTGAAATAAATCAGGAATTTATTAAAATTACTTTTTATTTAATAGGCAATATCTGGTTTTTAATTACGTTTTCTGCTTTTTCTCAAAATGAGATTTTAAACATTTTGCTTTATCGCATAACATGATAACTCCAAAAGTTATAATTGAAACCTTATGAAACTTTGACAAAATACTCTACATGCATTATTATAGACATATTTTACAACGTATCATTAATTTATGTTGAAAAAATTGAAAAAAAAAATTTAGTTATATTGCTCTATAGATAAACAGAGTGCCCGAATTAAATGTTCCATACTTAACAGAAAATTGAATGGCATAAGAAAAATGGGTTCTTACGTATTATCGCAACCAGGTTGGCGCGATTTGTAAGTTTGAGTAAGAAAGTTAAGTTATTAGTATTAATTAAGTTATTATTATTATTAGTTATTATTATTATTATTAAGTTATTATTATTATTATTATTATAAGTGTATTATTATTATTATTATTATAAGTATATTATTATTATTATTATTATTATTATTATTATTATTATTAAGTTATTATTATTATTAGTTAAGTTATTAGTATTAGTTAAAGTATTTCACGGCATTCAATCTAACCAGTAAGCAAAATAATTTCTTTGCAAAAAACCACGTATAACACGTATAGGGTTGCCGTAAGTAGGGTTGCCAAATTTGGCGATTTATGCGAATTTTGGCCTGGTTGGGATAATACGTAAGTACCGAAAAATGTAAAATTAGATAACATGATTAACACAGTTTTTAGAAAAAATTCAGTGAATTTCTATGCGTAATTTCTCTTGGTAGTCCTGAGGATATCTAAACGGTAAGTTAGTTCCAGTCATGTTCGCTATAACATTTTCATGATCACGGTGGCAGTAATAAGTGTTATTGAGGCACAAGAGGGAACTTTAACTTTTAACTTAGGTTACGCCTGATTTTAGTGATTTTTTTTTTTTTTGTAATTTTTGATATTTTGATTTTTTTTTTTTTTTTTTTTTAATAATGATATAGAATTTTAAGAATTCATTTACATGCAGTGTACACCGAAGCAGGCATTGCCTGATAGTATTTTATAAAAGCTAATTAATTGTATTGAAATTTTATTTTTCCGAATGAGTGAAAATAATGCCTGGACCGGGAGTCGAACCCCGGAACTTTGACTTTCCATGTCAAGGCTCTACCAATTGAGCTATCCAGGCCGACACCCCGGTCAGCATTACTCACTCAGACAACCTTTATGCAGAAACATCTCTGGTCTATCATGTAGATAGCTCGACAGAAATAAGCCGCAGGAAATGGAAAACACCATTAGATAATGGGAGAAAGAAATGCAATTTTTATTAAAATCACACAATCAACTGTGGAAGAAAATCATATTTATTGAAATTTTACTTTTCAGACTGAGTGAAAATAATGCCTGGACCGGGAGTCGAACCCCCTGTTTCTGCCTAAAGGTTGTCTGAGTGAGTAATGCTGACCGGGGTGTCGGCCTGGATAGCTCAATTGGTAGAGCCTTGACCTTGTAAGCCAAAGTTCCGGGGTTCGACTCCCGGTGCAGGCATTATTTTCACTCACACGGAAAAATAAAATTTCAATAAATATGATTTTCTTCCACAGTTGTTTGTGTGATTTTATTAAAAATTCTAATTAATTGTAGTTTATGCGCAAAATATTCAGAAGTTTGAGAATAGTAGCAACCGAACAAAATGTGGTCAAAGTCAAACTATGTCAAAACGTTTTTGTACTCACTCTACTTCATCCTATTTTTATTTATTTATTTATTTATTTATTTATTTATTATATTTGTTATTCGCAAAGATGCGGATGTTTTTTTTTTCTTTTAAATGATGACAGTGGTATTTAAAAATGTACTTTTTATTAATCAAAATAATTTTTAACATTGGCATGGCAAATTAACTATCTTCTTTATTTATTTTCAGAGGAAAAAAAATAAAGACATTAATTTATTTTTTTTTCTCAAGTCGTTCAAACTTTAGAATTATCTTTATTGCTTGTGAGGTAAAAAAACCAATTTATTTTTCTTTACAATGTTTGCTTTTTGTATGCAAATGCTCTTTTTGTTCTCGGAATGCAATACTGAAAAGGCACAGTTGTATTGTTTCAGCTAGTTATGGTTGTGCTTGTGTATAAGAAATGTATAAATATTTGTAATAAAATCATCATTAATAATTTCAATAATAATAATAATAGATAAATAAAAAATGCATTTTCTTACACTTCACAAATAATGTAGCATAATACTGATAGGTAGCATACACATATTTTGAGGCGGGCGATAGCCCCCTCACACAGAACTATTTATTATATAAAACTCTTCCGAAGCCTAATTTGAGTTGTTTAACATGATTTACATAACAGTACTATTTATCTTACCTCTTAATCTGCAACCTGTATTTATAGTATTAAATTTCAGGGTAAGAGAAAGTCGTGTGAGTGACACACCAGATTATTTTAAATGTCTAATTAATAAAAGACACTTTCTAGTTCTTATTTTAAAATAACTAAGAAGCAAGTAGCTTAAACGGAAAGATTTTCAATTTAAAAGAAAAGCGTGAAATTTCAGCAAAGTGTTAATGATTTTTTCAAAGGAAAATGCATCGGAACTTGGGATATGTTTATTTCACTTACTTTGAAGGAACAATCAATTATATGTTAAAAATTAATTGATATTGTTTATTAGTTCCATTATTTGGTAGCTTTTGAAATTTCTCTCCAAATTCAGGTAAATAATACACTTTTCTTGATTGCAGGAACGTTCGCCGGATATAATAATCAGCCGATTAATAAAATCACTTTTGCTCAAAACGAATATGATTTTAACAAGCTGCGGGAACTGTATTTTGTAGTGCGATAGCGTTTAAACGCCTTATTCGATTGAGCTGAAAATTTATACACATGTTATAGATTACCGTCGCACGAATTGTATAGATTTTGGTGAATCTAACCCTTATAAATTTTTACAGTGACGCAACGAAAAATTCTATATCATTATGATTCATGGGCTAAAATTATATGAAGAGCAATTGCGTAAAATTAAACAATTTTGAAAAATACTCAAACCCCCCTATTTTATTTTTCATTTTTGCTTATTTAACTACTTGTCTTACTTTAATTTATTTACTCAACCGTTCATTACTTAATGTTCGGAAAGTTGAGTGGAGTCACTCCAGATATATATATCTTTTTTTTTGTGTGTGTGTGGACACCGATATTGGCGGGCACTTTGTAATATATATAATTTTATGCAAAAACAATTATTTCACATTATATTATGATCTATTCACATTATATTACATAATCTTTTTGATGTTTTTTTTTTCTTTTTTTTTCTTTTTTATTTTTTTAAATAGATTCTTCTGTTCTTTCTTCTTGGGATTCTATCTGATGCCATTACATTTGACAGCAGAGAAGAAGGTTTTGGTGCTCTAATTAACCACCATACTCCATCCTGGAATTTTATTAATGGAAAAAACGGACTCGAAAGTAGCTTCCAGCAATTTTACCCCCTTTTTGATGACAACTATGATCATAAATCTTTTCACTGGCCTCTAACTCACTTCAAACCTCTATTTCCGCCTGTAAAACTTTCACCTCCTGTGCGACCGCCACCTCCTGTACAGCCAGCACCGCCAATACAACCAACACCGACATCTTCACAATCCCAGTCGTCAACGAGAGAATGGCCTTCTTGGATCCCACCTATCCGACTTATCAAGCTACCTCTTGACGAACCACCGGCTGCAATTCAAAATCAAAATTCACTTGCATTATACTATGATCTAGACGATTTTTAAACTATTTTATTCATTTTAACCCTTTGTCTACCGCATTTTGAAAGGAAAAAAAGAAGATTTGAAACATGTTTTCTTTAGTTACCCAAGAGTATTTTTTTTAATGATACATGTAGCAAAAATTATTAATATCATCTCATCGTAGTAATTAATGAGGATTTTGTGAGGTTGTACTTCAGTCTATCACTGGTACATAGAGGTCGAAAATGATAAATGAACTTTAAAAAAAAGTATTTACTTTACATGTTCCTTATATCTTTTCTAAGACTCATGGAAGATTCTTGAAGTAATATAGGAATTAAAAATAATACGCGTGAAGATCTTGAAAAAATGCAAAGCAGAAATAGCCAGAGCACTTTATAGAATCCTTTCTAGAACAAAAACGGCTACACGTAGCATCTAGTTCCTTGTAGTGAGAGTAAAATGAGGTATATGCGATCTATTATTTTTAATATCTTTGTTATATCATTCATAAATCCTTTTTCAATTAATGGTACTTTAAAGTACTTTGCATGTTCTTTATATTTTTTCTAAGATTGATGGAAGATTCTTGAAGTAATATAGAAATTAATAATAATACGCGTAAAAATCTTGAAAAAATGCCAGACAGAAATAGCCAGAGCACTCTATAGAATCATTTCTGGGAAAAAAAAAAAACGGCTTCATGTAGCGTCTGGTGCTTTGTAGTGAGATTAAAATCAGATATATAGGGTCTATTCTTTTTAATATCTTTGTTATATCATTCATAAATCCTTTTTTATACATTTTTTAAACTAATAGTACTTCTAAGTACTTTCGGTAGACAGAGGGTTAAATCCTTTATCTATTGATAGCACCATTAGATTAAAACAACGTATTGAATCGAATTTACGGATGAAATGTCAAAGGTATTTATAAGAATATAACATATATACCTCACTTTAATCTCACTACAAGGCCCTAGACGCTACATGATACAACATGAGCGCACTTTAACCTACTACAAGGCACTAGATACTACATGAAGCCGTTTTTGTTCAAGAAAGAAATTTATAGAGTTCTGTCGCTGTTTTTGACTGACATTTTTCACAATCTTCACCGTGCTTACAACAAATCTATATATTACTTCAAGTATCTACTACCAATCTTAAGTAAAATGAAAAGAAGAAAGTAAATATTTTTTGCATTCTTTTTTTAAAGACTTGTCTTTTTATCGACCTTTATGTACCAATGATACACTTAAGTACCATCTAACTAAATTCTCATTAAGTACTATGATGAAATGACTACATAATTTTTATTGCATTAATCTTTAAAAAATATTCTTAAGTAATACAAAAAATATGTTTGAAATACATTTTTTTGTCTGTTTCATGATGCAGTAGGTGAAGTGTTAACTGCTATTTGCCATGTTAAGAACTTTGAATTTGATATTTTTTTTTTTCTAAACTGAATTTTAAAGCCATATTTATTTATTTAATACTTTAATGTTAAATGTACTTTGTTAAATGTACTTTTATTTAAATTTGTCAACAGAAAAATAGTGTTTAAGTAATTTTTATAATATCTTGTACATAGACTATTGTATTATAATTATTAAAATATAATCTCAATTTTCTATTACTAGATTGTCGTCTTTGACAATTTTACCTTTTTTAAGGTAACATATTTAAAGATAAATCGGATGGAATCGTTTTACAAAACAATTGCTTTATGTTGACTTTTACTTTCCGAACATATATGTAAGGAAAGTATATTAATCATGACAAAAATTCGACTTTAAGATTTTGGTAACTCTATACATTTCGAAGTCCCCAGAGTTTATTTTTGTTATTTTACGATGATGTATGTATATGTGCGTGCATGTGTGTGAGAGAGAATGAGAGAATACCATAGCGTCTGAATGCCTCGTTCGAGTAAGCTGAAAGTTAGCACGTATGTTATAGGTCACTGTGGTACGAACCCTATTGATTTTGGTGAATCTAGCATTTATATATATATATATATTTTACAGGGACACAAAGAAAAGTTCTTTGTCAGTATCGTGGCTCAAATTATTAAAAATGTGGTATCGTCTAAATGCCTTATTAAGCTCAAAATTTATGTACATGTTTTAGGTCACCGTCGTATGAATTGTATACGTCGTTGTTGACTAATAGGGATAGTCAACTGGGAAAAAAAAATTGTGTATGTAGGAGTCTCGCCTCCCCCCCTGGGGGGGAAGTCCCCCCTCGAGGGGAGTAAATTTTCATGATGGGTATCTTTCAAAAGAGCTCGCCAATACCTTTAAAACGAATGGTTGAACCATCGATCTGCGATAATTTAAAATAAAGTTATAGATTTTTTCATTTTTAACCCCCCCCCCCCCCCCCAAAAAAAAAAAAAAAAAAGAAATGTTTAATGTAATATTGAGAATAAATTCTTTTTTTTTCATATATTTAGTGTTATACCACTTCTCTAATAAGGAAATCGTCTGCATTATCATAAAAGATAATTTGTTTAAATAACAAGTTTAATAAATTATTTTTTAAAAACAGAATTATTTTTTAATAACAGAATTAATTTCTATGTAAATGTAGGTGCATTAATGAAATGGGGGGTTGAACTAATTATCATATAAAACTCTTCCGAAGCTTAATTTGAATTGTTTAACATAGGTTTACATAACAGTACTCGTTATCTTTACTCTTAATCTCCAACCTGTATTTATAGTATTAAATTTCAGGGTAAGAGAAAGTCGTGTGAGTGGCACACCAGATTATTATTTTTTTTTATTTTCAACAAAGAAACTAATTTTCATATCAAGCTGTGGCTGTGGGCGGTATTTTATGATATTTTATATTTGTCGTTTTACTGGGAAGAATTGTAAGTAATATTTTCATTTTTATATGTGTGCTTTTTCCTATGCCAAATATTTGAATTTAAGTATTTTTTTTTTTATAATCAGCATTCGAAATACTTAAATTTAAGGAGACAAGGGACGTTGGAGTTAATTATTTTTGTTTTACATTCTATTGCTTATCAAATCCAATATTACCCTAAAATCTATTATTTTTATGCATACAGTGTGTTTTAAATAACAAAAAAAGTAATTTTTGAGAGAGAAAGGTTTTATTTTAATGGGAATGATAATACAAATAATCTCCAGTTTCAAAATACTCCATATGCTAATTCTAACTTATTTTAAAGTTCCATTGTTTTTTTTTTTTTTTTTTTTTTTTTTTTATACTATACACTGTTAAAACAAATCCCGTAATATTACGGGGAAAGTCTGGCAGCAAAGATTCCAGACAAATCCCGTAAAAAATATTTTTTTACGGGCATAATGTTTTTTACGGGCATGTAACATAATTTAAGGTCATTATATACTTAATTTACGGTCTAATTTTTTTTTTTTTTTTTTTTTTTTTTTTTTTTTTACAGTGTATGTCGTTTTTTTATGTAACTAAACATATCTGTGCTGAATTTTTCATATCGAAATTACAGCATGTATTACAAACAAAAAAAGTTTAAAAATTTCAAATCTTCGTGAATTTTTGTCATGTGGCTAAATTTAAGAGTTCGTAAATAATTTCTTGATTTCAAAATGACTTCCCAATTTTGTGACAATTACACTGATCAACAATCTCGCAAATTTTTAAGCAGTTTACATGAAAACAAATTAGTAAGGAATATTTTAAGTAACTAATTATTTCTGAAATTTGGAACAAAGGAAAAACAAATTTAAATTTAAAATTTTGTAAATAATGTTTCAGGAGCTGTAGAAAGATATTACTTTAAAAGCTTAGTATATTCTATAATAACTATCTAGATTTTTTTTTTCTTTTAGTTCCATCGACTTTAATATTTTTTATCCTCCCTTGCCCTCTTAAGCAGTATTTTTTATAAACAACATTCAAATATTTGAATTTAAGTACTGCTTTTATGAACAACATTCCTAATTTTCTTTCGTATATTGCATTTCTTTGAAAATAACATTTTAACCCTTTATCGATCCAATTTAATTTCACGCCTCTGATCAGTGTTGCCAAAATTAGGGTCTTTTTTATTCAATATTCACCATTATATTTTAATTGTAACATTTGTGTAATCACTTCGAATGTTATTCGTCTATTATGAATATCAAATATCACTCTTCAAAATTATTGGTGGCAGTTGAATAAAAAAGTCTCTAAATTTGGCGACAATGTTTAGAAAGCTATAGAGCATTCTGGCCGACGAAGGGTTAATTTGTAAAGTTCTTATGCAGTGCAATTCAGTTTCAAAATTTTAAAGCTTTAATACTTCATTAAGATTGAAAACACAATTTTAATTATTTATTCATTGACTTTGTATTACTTGATTACACTTTCTCGGAGAATATAAAAAATAATGAAATAGATATTTTTCTTTGAACAAGATAACTCTAAATCAGTTTTAGGTAATTTCCCTACAAAAAGTAAGAAATTATAACCATTCAAAAGAAGCTGATTCTGGGAAACAATAATATAATATGTCAAATCATGGTTTGCAGACACCAAAACCACATTCCTGGTACACACACATTTGTATATGTGAATGTGTGGAATTTTTGTTATGTGATAGCTTCTGTATTTATTCATCGATTAGAATATAATTTGGTATGCACATACAAATTGACTTGAAGATTGGTTGAAATTATTGCTCATCAATTGCAAAAAAAAAAAAAAAAAAGAAAAAAAAAAAAAAAAAGTTTTGGATTAAAATAATTAACTCCGACTTTTCATCAGGTGAAGAAAAGAGACATGAATGCAGGCATAAGAACAGCAACGTATCCGAGCCTAATTTTACCGCTGATGGAGAGTTGTGATGAATTTTTTTTACCCCGAAACAATTGTTGCGTGTTTTTTTTTTTTGTGGTATTTGTTTATAAAGTTTTTAATCATTAACTTTCAATACAAGTATTTCCGTGCAATATATATCCATTGCCCAACTTGCTTTGCCATCTTACTTCAAGATGGCTGTCATTTAAAGATGACAACCAATTTTTATGTATTAATTTTTTATAAGTGAATACGTAAAAATTGGATTGTAAATACAGTCGAACCTCGTTAACGTGAATCTCAAGGGTAATAAAAAATGTGTTCATGTTATCAGTAGTTCATGCTATCAGTAATTAACTTCCATATAACTAAACTAATCTTCATTTTGATGGGGATTGTGGAAACAGTTCATGTTAAAAGTAATTCCCGTTAAGCGTATTCACGTTAACGAGGTTCGATTCTATTAAAATTTTAAGCTTTGATACAAAGGTAGATAAATTCTTTCATTTAACTTCTGCCTGTCTTTTTTTTTTTTTTTTTTTTTTTTTTTTAATCGAATTTGGAAGTTTAAAATCTGAAGTAACTGTCATTTTCAAATAGAATGCCATATGAAATAAACAAGATAGGTTTTCTTTCGTGAACTAAAAATATTTATATGAGACTAATCTCCCGACATAAATTGAAAAGATAAAAATAAAGCAATATTTTAAATTTCAGCTGAACATTTTTTTAAAAAATAAATTCTTGTTTGAAATTTTTATAGTGAGATTATATATATAAGAAGATTTAATCAAAATTATGAAATCAAACAGTAATAATGTTTAGTCTTTCCTATTAATAATATCTTAACTCAATATAAATTAACAAATATTAAATAAAATTAGATGTTGTATAAATGAAGAAAAGTGATCAAAGAATATATATATGTGACACCTTTAAATTAACACAAAAATTTTATTTTATAAAAAATGTACAACTTGAATCATCTTCAAGCAAGCTCATTGAAACCTTCCATTCTCTTACATGTCTTACTGTACTTTGTAGTACCTGTAAAAAAAAAAAAAAAAAGGTAGTTATTAAAATAATCTAGGATTATTACATGAAATGTCACAACCGCAACAAAATTTTAAATATATATTTTAGAAAATTAAATAGCACAATTTTTTTTGCTTAGGTTTAAGACCGTAGCTAATTAGAGAAGAGGGGGATATTATGGAATAGTCGGGAAATATGGAATACCGAGGCTTCGGCTCTGATTAGTGCTGCTATCTCTTCAAAATACCGTGAATTACTCAAGAAGGATTCCCATGAAGCAATACAGTAAGAATCAACCGCTTGTTGCTGTCGTACCATTCTCTATAGAACAAAGTATGTATTGTGATTCTCAAGAGTTTTTGCAGGTACGTGTTCAAACATTTAAACTTACTAGAACACATGAGGTTTAAACATTGATGTTAAGCAGAATGTATGCTCAAAAAATTATATTTTGTTATATGTTGGTCGTTTTATAGCTGCAAATATTTTGTCCATCACCTTAAAAGTTTATTTTCAAAGATGGCGTATCGGGTATTATGGAATACTAGGTATTTCATAGTATCATCTGAAATTGACTTCATGTATTCAACTAAAGAAACAGAAAATAAAGATGCCGAATGTATCTTCTGTCACAGAAAATTCTCCGAGGATGATTTCATGAAGTCTAATTAATTTTTCTATGGTTTAAACAGTATAAACCACCTATTCCATATTACCCGACTATTTCATATTAACCTCCATTTGTAATTTTTTTTTTTTTTTTAAGTAAACTTTTTATAACAACAAAAAATTTTTTTGGATTTTTTTTCATTGACAATTCATTACAAATAATTACACTATGTACTCATCATGATTTTGGGGATTTTTATTAAAAACAAGTAAAGTTATTTTAGGAAATGTAAATAGTATTCCATAATACCCTCCTCTCATCTACATTATGTGTATCGAAAGGAATGTATCGTTTCTAAACCGTATTATTTTATAATGGAAACATACAAAAGTAATGCGAAAAGGGAAAAAAAAAAAAAAAAAAAAAAAAAAAAAACTCACACGATCACAAGTTGCCTCTCATGTCCTGTGCCTTATACACTGTTGAAAATAACGGTAGATTTTACAACAGAATAGGCTGGCAAAAAGGGGTGCCAGCATGTTCTACTTTTAAACAGAAATAATTTGCAACAGAAACATTTGTAAAAGAGTCTGTCTTTACAGACGTTCCTGTTTTAAATCATTTTATTTAATAGCAGAATTTGGTGGCAAAATGGGTTCCAGCGCATTCTGCTGTAAAAAAAAAAAATAATAACACTGCTCGGCCTGAAAATTGCCTCTGACACCATTTCAGCATATTCTTATGTAAAATGACCTCCTGAATCCGAACATGACACCCATTTTACCCTATCACCCACCTTTTTCTAGGAATGACCCCCTATTTTTATACTTTTTCGGTGATTTTATGGCTATAAATTTGATTTTTAGGAGGGGGGAGGAATATTTTAACCGTTAAATATCTTCTCAGGGCTACAGAGTTGGAAAATTCTAAAACATGGACATTTGCGGCAAGGGAATTTTTTTTTTTTTTTTTTTTTTGGGGGGGGGGGAGGGGGGGATTTGCCACAGAAATTATGCATTACATATCTTATATTTTTTAAATCTATTATTAATGTTATTTTTTAAACATTATATATTTTTTGTTTTTAGGGGTTAAATTAATTATTTTTAATTCTTCAAATCAAATTCATGGTTATAAAATTATCGAACGGGGAAAGAAATTGAGGGAGGGGGTGGTGTTTCTAGAAAACGGTGGATGACTGGGCAAAATGGGAGCCATATTCGGATTCAGGAGGTCATTTTACATAAGAATCAGCAAGAATGGTATCAAACCTCGAATTTTTTTTTTCCCTTTCAGAACAGTGTAATTTGCATTAGAAACATCTGTAAAAGTCACTCTTTACAGATGTTTCTGCTTTAAATTACCTTATTTAACAGAAAAATGGGTAACAGCACATTCTACTATTGAATAAAAATAATTTGCAGCAGAAAACATTTGTAAAAGAATCTTTCTTTACAGATGCTTCTACTTTAAATTACCGTATTTAACAGCAGAATATGCTGGCAGAAATGTCGCCAGCTCATTCTGCTGTAAAACTACCGTTATTTTTTTACAATGACCAGAAAAAAAAAATATATTTTTGTTATAACAACAAAATTTTTTTAACTCAAACAAATTTTGTTCACCATTTTCTTTTTTCTTTTCTTTCTTTCTTTCTTTTTTTTTTTTTTTACCAGAACCAAATTATTTGTTGTTTTAACCAAACACACTGTAAATAAATAAATAAAAATCCTGTTACATTACAGAAAATTCCTAGCAGCAAAATTGCCAGGAAACATCTGTATGCTAGTGCGAAAAATACGTTCATAAGTAGATAATGGTAACTCACCATTACCTTAATATTGTTAATAAATTTTAGTACTTTATGAGTATTTTTATATTACTTTTCTATGTTTTCATTAAGAAATATCACGGTTTAAAACTGGGTCATTCTTTTATTAGGCCTTGTATTTTAAAGCAAAAGTATTTTACTACTTAATTTCTTAAAATTAATTTTTAAAATTTTGTTAGGGGAGTGAGAAATCATGGAACGACTGACTCTCTTTTTATTACTCCTGTTAATGCTCGTTTTGAGTATTTTACTTTTCGGACTTATACGGAAAATTTGAAGCCCTATATCATCTACTATAGTTTTCTTTTCTAAATATTTACCAATTGAGTTATTACATTTTATTTATTTGTTTATTGTTACTTTAATTTTCTTGCAAAAATAAACTTTTCGTAAAAAAAAATAAAGACTTTTTTTTTTCTTAATTTGCCACAGTTTTACAAAATAATAGTATCATTTTATGATTTTTGATTTTTGATTTTATTAATTTGTTGTTTTCCATTTTGTATTAAAAAAGGCAGATTACAATTTTAGAGTATAGTGACTGCAGAAAAACTAACAATACTTACGATCAAGTTTTTTGATTTGCCATAGTTTCATAAAATAGTATTATTTAATGGTTTCTGAATTTTTATTTTAGGAATTTGTGATTTGATATATTATTTTAAAAGTACAGCTTACAGTTTTAGAGTATAATCACTGAAGGGAAAAAAAAATACTTACGATTACTTACTAACATTTTCATTTGGCAATACTTTAAATAAATAAATAAATGTAATAAATATTATTATTATAAATATGGTCATTTTTACAAGTACTTGTATATGAATACATCTATACTATTTAAATTTTGTTTTAGATAAAAAAAAAAAAAAAAAAAAAAAAAAACATATAATAGGAAATACAGGGTGGACACAACTGTTATCCTGATTTTACAACATTTTTTACCCTTTAGTTATTGTACTGATTTTGATTTTCTTTTACAAATACGTTTGACAAATCGTGAAGTTTTTTCGATATCCGAAATGTATATCTCAGGTGCATCACTAGAGGACGCTACTTCAGTTTAATTTGAAAACTTGGCTTCTGTACAAGAAAAGGTGACTTGTGTTATGTGGTTGGCTGAGAAGAAATCACTGAAAACTATTCAACGGTAAGTTTCGAAATAGTTAAGGCTTGAACAGAAGACCACCAGTTTTGAAGTTGTCAATTTTTTTGCATCTTTGCATCAGTGAATTTCTAAACAATATTTCACCTTTGCATCATGAAGTTATAAAAATTTTGTATTTTCGTGTCCAAAATTTCTTGCATCCAAAATTTATTAACTTTATGTCTGGTGTTCAGGTTATTTGCCGTAATGTCTTCGAAACTCTTGTTTGTACCGTTTTTCACGATTTGCTCTCAGCCAATCACTTGATGGACTACGATTTTTCCAGTGTTGCCAAAATGAATTTCGCCCTGTCCCTACGCTGACAATAAAAATCCCTATTTTAGTAAAAAATCAGGAAAAAAAAAAGTGAAAAAATTAGCAAAATCTATGCAAAATTCCATAAAAAGCCTTAATAAAGTACCCCTAAAAGTCCTAAAAGTTCATACTCGTAGGGACAAAATCCTACACTTGGTAATCCTGAGTATTTCTCATACAGAAGCAATGTTTTCAGATTGAAGAGCAAAAACTTACCCTAGTGATATATTTTCAGAATCAGTGAACATTTGACGTTCATTGGTTTTGCACTGTAAACAAACGTTTAAAATTTCTTTATGCAACAATTTTTCAATGTATTTTCCTTGTTTTAATTGATTTTTTAAACTTTTGTTCTTTCTCTGTTCGACTGATAACAGCACTAATACGAAATTTAACAAATGATGTTTCGGAGAAAAACATATTCAGAAGTCATTTCACATTTCTGCTTCCACGATGTACTCGTGCCTAGAAGTGGTGTGCTTTTTTATTTTTACCTGAAACAAACAATTTATAGTGTTTTCTTAAAAAATTAATTACTAAATAAATTGATTATTATTTGAAATTTAATCGGGTTAATATATAGATATTTCAAAACAAAAACGTCTCGAAAATTATAGATGCTAATTTTTTCATTTTACATATTTGTGATCAGCTATGTGCATAATACTAAAATATTGAAACTCATCTAACAATTTTTAAAAGAAAACATATAATAAAAATTAAAGGATTACAGGATAAAAATTTTGTAAAATCGGACTAATCATTTGTGTCGACCCTGTATAACTTAGATTTCATTTAAAAGTTATTAATTAGAACTTTTACGATAAAATTAATGCAACAGATTATTATTTTTTTTTTCATGAAAATATATCAATCTGTAGCATTAAATTCTTGATTAACCATTAAAAATAAAATATCAGTAAATGTTTACAAAAATATTTTAAACTTAGGCTTTTTTGTTCTAGTAATGAAACAGTGCAATAAATTATTAAAAATTATGGGGATATATTAAAAATTTCATCTTCAATTTGGTAAAAGTTTTCGTTTATTTTGAAAACACATATGGAATTATTTTTGTGTAATTCCTTAATACTTTTATTTTTGCGATGTTTTCCATTTTGTATGTGACAAAATAATTTTTAATAATAATCTAAAATCTGAAATATTAATAACATAAATCATTTCCTATACAAAAGTTGAGGAAAAAAAATATTATATAAAAAATTTCAATTGTATTTTTACGTTTCATTTTTTAAATTACTTGTTTATAATATACCTTAGTGATGTAATCCTAAACCATGTCCATAACCATAGCCATGTCCAAGACCGTAACCATGTCCAAGACCGTAACCATGTCCAAGACCATGGCCATATCCTAAACCATGTCCGTATCCATGACCAGCACCATATCCATGTCCAAGACCGTAACCATGACCAAGGCCATAACCTCCATGTCCGTAACCTCCATATCCATGGTGTCGAATGTCGTATCTGGTGCTTACACCATGACCACCATGACCACCATAACCGTGTCCATGTCCATAACCATATCCATGGTGACCAGGTGCATGATGAATAACTAGAGCTCCATGACCATCTGCAGATGCAAGAGAAATGGCACAGAGGGCCAAAATAGCAAAAATGGAAAGCTGTTAACAAAAGAAAAAAAAAAAAAAAAAAACATTATTTTCTACCAGGATAATACTGAACATTGTATTTTAAGAAAACATAATTTTTAGTTACTCTTCGCATTAGAAGTATGGAAAACTTGGGTATTCGTGAAAATTGTCGACCTTGGTTTTTTGACGCTTCTATACGTTTTGAGGTGTGAGGAATCCGAAAATCACAAAATCGATACGATTTCCGTCTGTAGGTTAGTTAGTTTGTTATTTCGTTAGTTAGTATGTTAGTCTGTGTATACAATATCTCAAGAATGAATAATCGTAAAATGATCAGACCAGTTTTAAAATATCACTTATTATATAGGAAAGAAAACTAATTATTTTCAACGTTCTAGTTTGGAAATTTCGGAAGTTAATAGAATTTTACGATTTTTTTTAAATCGGTGAATAAGGTAAAGTTTCGCATAAACGTGCATTGTAAAGATTACATTCATTGTAAAGATATCGGACCAATTTTAAAATATCACTCATGATACTGGAAAGAAATATATTTATTTTGAAAGTTCTAATTTCAAAATTTCTGAAGTTATTAGAATTTTACGATTTCTTTAAAATCGGAAAACAGGGTAAAATGTCGTATAAACGTGCATTGTAAAGATTACATTCATCGTAAAGATGTCGGATCAGCTTTAAAATACTGCTTATGATGCTATCATGACCATCATTAACCATGAATATTTTACTGAATATAAAAATTGGTAAGTTATCCGAAATTTACGATTTTCTTAACATTGGAGAATAGGGAAACATTTCGCCTAAACGTGAATTATGAGCAATATTTTCATCGTAAAGATGTCAGATCACTTTTAAAATATCAATTATAATAATGGCATAAACATCAAAGACTGAATATTTTAATTAAAAACGTCTAATGTCATTAGAAATTAGAGATTCTCTTAACATAGGACAATAGGTCAGAATTTCGCATTATGAGGATTATACAGTCGTCAGCAAAAGTATCCGAGCACTAGAAATAATCCCTAAGAAAAGTATACTTAATATTGCTTTGTTAAATAAATCCTTATCGAGTCATGTTCTTAGTCAGTTTAAGAACATGATTCGATAAGGATTTATTTAACAAAACAGTATTAAGTGTACTTTTTTGATACCGGAATTATTGGCTAGTGCTTTGACACTTTTGCTGCCGACTGTAGTACGGAATTGCATGAAAACTAAAATACGAAACTGATCAATTAATCTGCAGATTAGGATAAAGTAAACGTTTCGAATCCGAGTAGATCAACCTAATTGGTGGTGTATTTTAGTCTGGAACATGCTGAATGATCAGCCGAGTTCATATTTCTTAATATAAATAAATATAACGTACCCAACTGCAGAAATTTATGAGAGTAACTAACTATATGTTGGGAAACTGAACAGAATCCACTTGTGCGGAATAGTTTAAGATTACGCTAGAAAATAAGTTACTAATACACAATTGAATATTTATCTAAATTGAGCTGTTCACACGAATGACATTTTAACGTATAGTATCATTTAGAGATAGTAATAAATATATCATTATTACAAAATTGCGAACATTTACTGCCAAGTGGGAAAATTTGGGAAAAAAATATTACAATGCACGGTTAAAAATTTCTGTAAATTTCATGTAAATATTTATCCAGTGTCTCTGTAAATTTACAGTAATTCTTAGTTAAAAGTGAATAATCGAGATTCTCAATCTTTATTCTGTATTTTTACGTAATTTTATTATTTATTTATTTTTTTATTAAAATTAAAAACGACTGTTTCTACTTTAGAAAAAGCATTCCAAGTTCGAAATATATTCTCACTAATAAATAATTAAATTAATATTAGTTATTAAAACGAATGTATAAAATAAGTTTTTTAACATCTCCGTTTATTTTTCTCTGTAATTTTACGTAAGACTTAAGATAATAGATTACACTGAGTTTTCTGTTGAAATTTCTAACAGTGTGTATATTACAAGCTTAATTTCTGAAACATAGCTACTGATTTTTAGAAATAATACATCGTAATAATACACATACATTAAACAATATCTGAATACAAAGAAATTTGATTTTTTATCTATTCGATCGAATGAACTCGATTAATGATAATAGTTTCTAAAATGTGTTTGTTTTTCAAGAAATAATTTTAACAATTAATTCCATATTAAAATTTTATGTGATTTATAGATTATATAGTGGAGGAATTTTTCCTAAAAGATTTTACTATACTTGTAAGTTTTCGCCCTCATTCCAGTATATTTACATAAATTATGTCAGAAAAGTTTTACAATGAATTTCACATTAATTTAAAATATAGCCACGTATTACACACATTTTTTTCTTACGATGGGGTTAAACACTATAATTTAATTAATAAGCAAGTTATTAAAACTAACTCAATTTCTTTACTTTCATTTATTTATTTGTTTGTTTTCATTAAAGCAAGACTATAGTTTTTACAAATCGCATAGCATTGCGCGCTTCAAAATACTTATAGCATAGTTAGTATTATTTATCATAAACTTTTTACTATAATTATTGATAATATTATCTTGTAGCATTTACTAAATAAAGAAAAAAAAATGGTTGTCTATCAAACTTTTTGCAATTTTTATATATTTCTATAATAAGCTTACACCAAAGTTCTCTTTTACTTTTTTTTTTTCCTTTACAAATATTCTTTACACAATATTTAGATTTTAAATATAAAGTCTTCATAAAATTTCGTAAAAATGTCTATGAAAAAAACAAAATAAATGTTTCTAAAAAAGAACAATTCATATATTATTCAATAATATCATACATGAAGCATTTGGAACAACTTAAAAATCAATACTTTACCGTTTTCAAATTCATTTTTTAAATAAGTATATAAAATACGACTGCAAGCGATTACTGAAACTCACAAATGAATCTAATTCATTTAAAACTTGGTTTAGATATCAGGACATACCCTTATTGGGAAAAATAATGATAATAGTGAATAAATATTTACTAACTATGTAATAAGTGCATAATTGTTTAGTGCCTGTAATTAATCAATCATTTAACCACCTACAAAAGGGATTATTTACATTTTGCTAATTTAATCCTTCGAAATGATTTTTAATACACATACATACCTATTTAAAAAAAATCTATTATAAAATGTAATTTAAATTCATTATGAACACCCCACGTTTATTGGGAAGTTATTATAAGTACGAAAATATGTTAATTAGGGTTGTTGCAAAATTCATTATCAAAGAAGTTAAACGAAAGTGCATGTTTGCTACAATAACAAATAACAATAAGTGTTACAATGAGCAATGCAATTATAGTGTTTTCATTTCAATGCTTATTGTGCTTTATGTATTACATATATTATTACAATTAAAAATAATCCATAATAATGTTGTTTAAAATACGTTTCCTATCGAACTACGCAGTTACCAAAGCGGCCAACATATGAGCTACATCAACGGATACTTTTTTACAAATTTTTGATCGGCTACCTATTTATATTATTAAAGGGTCTAAATATTTTTAACATAAAGAAAATTCATTACTTGAAAAAATATATGTGGATATATGAAGTAATCTGAACATTTTGACGCTGTTTTTATGTTTCTACACATTTTGGTTTAAAGGTTGTAAGAAAGATTGTAACTGATTGAACTTCATTGTATTTTCGAACTTTAATTTTTCTCATATGTGCTCTTTTGCCTTTATCTGCAAAATCTTGGAAAAATTTCTTAACCTATCATTTTAAAACTTTCTACACATAATTATAAAAAGGATATCATCAAAATGTAATAATATACAGTAAAATTAAATTTATTTAAGTTAAAAAGTTATAAAGAACTGTTTGAATGTTTTAAAAATATTATAAAATTTTAAGATTTACTTATTTTCAAAAATAGATTTTTTTTTTTTTTTTTTTTTTTTTTTTTTTTTTTTAATAGTAAATAGATGAAGTTAACATTTCTGAATCATTACTTCAAGGCTGCAAATTAGAAGTTTGGATAAAATATCTTAAATGGATTATTTTTTTTTTCCTTTTTGCATGAGTGAAATTGTTTTATGTTATATTAGAATAAATTCTTTTAAGATTTCGACAACTGAAAATCATAGAGAGAAACTTGAAATTAGCACAACTTTCTAGTGTTTTAGGCATTTGTTACTGATATGAACATAAGAAGATACTATGTTTCAATTCCATGGATAACGAACGAATAAATATTTGCAATGAAAAAATATTAATTTTTTTACTAACATTATAATACTGATATGAAAAAAAAAAAAAATGAAAGTAAATGTCATCAAATAAAAAATAATCAATTCTTAAAATAAAGAGAAAATTTTGAAATTTACCAATTTGGCATTCATTGTGAAGAAGTTTGGTTTAAAAACTCGAGTGCGGACACTAATCTCCAATGTCTGAACAAAATGGATACACTTTCACTAACAGAACAATCAAGCTTATATATATCAGGACCATTGCATTGTCCTGTTCCCGAAAAAAAAAAAAAAAAAAAAAAAACAATCGAGAACATAACAAAAAAACTAAACAAAAAGTGCATGTACCATTAGAACACCCTCAATAAAGAACTCAAAACGAAAAAAAAAAGAAAATCAATTTAACATATTGCACCAGTTTCATCTAACAGTGACTATATCAACATCGCGAAGGTTAAATGGGTGTGGTTCAATTAGATACCTTTTTCTTTAATATTACGCAAAATGCAAGGAGATCAAAATTTGGGACAAGAGCCTCCTTCTAACTTAGAGAAAGGTGTTCTTTGTTAAGTGGACAGTTACAGTGAGCGTGGTGAACCGTGACCAAACGATTTCAGCTTTCGAATCATTGCTAAAAATCTAAGTTTTACACATGTTTGACCCATGTATAGTAGATAGAATCAACACTTTCAACCAATACTCAGGTATCAGTTATTAGATACTATTATCAGGTTTACATTGTTTTACGAAGCAATCTGATTGCTACAAGTCCATAACAAAAGATTTGGTTGATAGTGCAAGTGGGTTGGTGAAAATAAAAATGCTAGGAAATTGAGAAGATTTGAAATAAAGAAACAAATAAATATTGTTTAAATGTTACAGAACATGAATAATTGGATCGTGACATTTTCTTCTTTTCATCTTCCTTTTGCTAAAATTTGTGAATAATAGCATATTTAAAAAAATATTTTTTTTCTAAAGATTGAATTAACTTAGTTTCTTTTTGTTTTTAAGTGGTTTTTAATGCTTTAGCGTACTACATAATTCATTTTATTATTACCGTCAGTTATCCGTTTAAATATTATAGCTATATTCAAAAAACAAAGGCTGTTATTAAATAAAAAAATGCTTAAATTAGACTTAGAACATCCACCCACACCACTATTTGAAACTTATCCGACTAATTTTGACCAGCCCTGTGCATTGTCTATAAGTAGAATGCGCACAGAACAAATACTATACTTAAATTTAGCACAGCAAAAAAAAAAAAAAAAAAAAAAAATCAGAAATAGACATTGACTCATTTCCAACTATAGCCTTAATTTATCAGAAATCTTTTGTATGCCCCTGTAAACTAATGATGACTATTTTCCATACCATATTTTAAAGAAAACGTGTTATTATGCACGCATTTAAAAATTATGTCAATTTCAATTTGCTCAATGCAATCTAAAGTTATTTAAATGAATTAACGAGAATTTTCTGCCATATACGTAATGTATTTGAATATTTTTGTAGGTCCCTCCCTGTGCACTAATCGCTCGTCCGATTTCGATAAAAGTTTTCCTGTAACATTGTCAGATGATACGGATTTAGAATACAGCGTTTCGACTTCCTGTTAATATATTTTATTGAGACATGTTCACTAAAGACACACAGACAAACACACACACATACACATAGACACACACAAAAAACCAACCATTGAAAACTAGATTTTCGAATTTAGCGAACCTCGAAACGTGTATAAAAAGCAAAAACTTAATTTTGAAAACTTACATCGCTGTAAGAGATAGAAAAAAAAAAAGTTAACCTTATTCACCAAGACAGAGCAATATCATTATAACTTTCTCAGTTATACAAAAATTCGTTTCCTTTAATAAATTTTCAAGGATATTATATATTAACAGAAAGAATAATACTCCAATGAAACAACTATTCTGAACTTAAATTATCTAAATACAGCAACTACGTGTGCTTTATAACTCGTAGGATTTAAAAAAAAAAAAAAAAAAAAAAAGAATCCGTTAAGGACATAAAATGAATATATTCAATTATAGCTTTTCTAAATTCACAATTAAAAGCAAATTAAAAATATTTCAAGAACATTAGGAGTAAGTAAAACATTGTGAAATCCTCAGGGTAAATAACAAAGACTACTTTAAGAAAAGACAGTAAGCAATCAGAGGTAATAACCTTGATGAAATAAATAAATAAAAAAGTTGAAACAATACAAGGGGAGACTTTTTTGAATTGTTTCTTTTACAAAAGTCTTGGGCGGCAAAAGCACTCGATTCGTAATAAGGCTGCTCTTTTTCTTTTCTTTTGTTTCCGGTATTTTTCGAATGCGTCTAAATGTTTGTTCTATTTCACAATTCTTTTAAAAGCAAGTTTTTATGTTTCCTTTACATAATGTTTACTATTACTTTTCTTTTTCTTTTTCTTTTCAATAATAAAAGCGACATTGTAGGCAAAAAGGAATGATATTTGTTTAATCTTTCAATTTCAGATTATCTTATCTTATGACTGACGGTGACGGTGTGTTTTAACTTATATATATATATATATATATATATATATATATATATATATATATATACATATATACAGTGATGTGCAAATTATTAGTCTCAACACACACACACACACACACACAAAAGTACATATTTCCTTACATTCTGCGTTTACTTTTCACTATTTCAGTTTCTAATATTTTAGGGTGTAAAGAACACGTTATACCTGACATATTTCAGCGAAAGTTTTGTCCCGAAAGTAAAAAGGGTTCCAGTAAAAATTAAAGAAAAAACGCTAATGTTTGGAATCAAACTATAAAACATAGTACTTGAAACCTCGTTGTCGTTGTAACATGTCCTTATGAGACTTCTTTTAATTATCTGTATAATTTTTATGTAAATAGCACACATCGCACCCCGGCGAGAAAAGTGATACTACAAATGGCAATTTTCACTTTACACAATTGAAAAATTAATACGAAGTGTCTGTGCGCATACGAAAATCGACCTATTTTTGTCTTGAAAATTAACCACCTGAAGGGCAGTTGTGTTAGTTTTATGTCACTGCCAGTCAATTCTTTATTGTTATTTTTTGAGTGTCACTTTTCTTAACAGGGTGCAACATATTCATGGAGATAATGTTTTTTTTTTTTTTTTTCCTCACAAGAACGGCAATTTTTCAAGCATTTTCGACATTCAAGGTTTTTAAACCAACGCATCGTTATTTTTAGAAAACTTGATGTATTCTAATAGATCCAAAACTCTAAAATCATAATAAAAAAATATTAAAGATCCGATATAATATGAGCATTTTTATTAAATAATTTTTAACTGTAGGTGGTGCAAGCATTAGTAGAATTTCTTTTGCAAATGTTTTAGCCAAATGTATATAGTTACTCTGAAAAAAAATTAAAAGCAAATATCATGAAGATTCAGAAAAGTATTGTCGATAGAATTTGTCGGATTTTATCTATACTAAAATGGAAACAAAATTATATGGAGTTTTACCCATATTTTCATTTAGAATCAATTTGAGGCAATAGTTTATATGATGACTCAAAATAAAAATGTAGGTAGAATCCCTTACAGTTTTGTTTCTTAATTCATATAATTCTAACACTAATATATTTTTGAGTTTTTATGATATTGCTTAGTTTTTTTTTTTTTTTTCAGAGTAACTATATACATTTAGCTAATAAATTATGCCCCCCCCCCCAAAAAAAAAAAAAAAAAAAAAAAAAAAATGTTCCCGCTTACATATGCACAATTAAAAAATATTCAATAAAATACTCATATTTCATTAGATACTTGATATTTTTATAACCTTCCTGATATAACTACTTACTTATCACATAGACAAAGAGAAGATGCTGAGAAATATCTGTAGAACATAGTTATACAAAAGTCGTTCCAAAAGTAATGCCTCAGACACCATAACTTACAAAAGTTATTTAATATAAGTATATTTAATATAAGTATATTTAATTCAATATATGTCCACATATACCTTAAGGATGCACATAAGTTAGACTCCCCCCCCCCCAGCGTTATTCTTAAGGTTTTTTTGGTGCTTCATTTTATATAGATATCTAATTCAAAAATTAAATTTTTCGAATTCTGTTTTTTAAATATTACTCTTTGAACATGTCGCCTTTCAGCTTAGTGAGTAAATTTTTACTTTCTTCTATATGTAATATAGAGAATTATTGGATTCACGAAAATTTTCGAACTCCACTTTTTGATGGATTTACATGTTTTGGGATGTGGAGAACACGAATTAATAGTTTTTAGAAAATGTCTGTCTGTCTGTCTGTATAATTTTTTTGTGGACGCTGTATCTCACGAACCAATGAATGAAATTTAACCAAACTTGGTATTTAGTTGCACCCTGGCATAAACTGGTGCTGATTAGATTTTGGGATCAATAGCTCAACAGGTGGCGCTGTGATCGCATTTTATGCAAATTTTTAACATAGCAGCATAGGACAAAATTTCGTATAAATGGGCATAATGAGAGTTATTTTAAACTTGTGATTGTAAAATTAATATGAATTATTGATAATAGTAGTAGTTAACTAGGACAAAAAATTTGTGCATGTGGGGGCATCGGTTCCCCCCCCTGAGGGGGTAAGTAAATTTTCAAGATGGGTATCTTTCGAAAGGTCTCGTTGATAATAGTAATAGTTAACTGGGAAAATTTTTTTGTGCATGTGGGGGCATTGGTCCCCCCCCCCACACCGGGGGGGGGAACCGATGCCCCCACTTTTTGAAGGTAAATTTTGAAGATGGGTAAATTTTGAACATGGGTATCATTCGAAAGATCTCGTCAATACCTTTAAAACGAATGGTTGAACTATAAATCTGTGATAATTTAAAACAAAGTTATCGATTTTTTTTTACTTTTAACAAAAAAAAAAAAAAAAAAATTCGTAATTTTTTTTTTTTTTTTAATATTGTTACTGATTGAATATGTATTACTTTTACCAAAAAAAAAAAAAGAAAAAAAAAACCTTAAAAAAAAAAAATCGTATATATATATTTTTTTTTAAATATTGTTACTGATTGAATATGTATAGGAAAATATAGAAGAAAGTCTTGTGGTGGCCACAACATACTAGTTTAATCTGTGACACATTTTGTAAAATATATTGAACAATTTTATATTGTCTATAGATGGTGCCCATTTCTAATACCCTTTTACTATAAAATATCCCTTTTACTATAAAATAATATAAATTTGATGAAAATATTCTTAAAATGAGTCTCTTGTACTTGTTGTCTTTATAAAACAATAATCCAGATTGTGAGCGAGATATTTTATATTATACAAGTATGCTGTGATCACCACAAAACTTTTTTCTATATGATTCTATATAACAGCGTTATATATCAAAATTAATATGCAAAATATATTGCGTTAATATGCAAAAACATGCAATCAAACATGGTTTCTTACAATGGAAATTTTACATCCGTTTTCTATTTTCTTTTTCTTTTTTCAGTTTTAATCAGTAGATGATGAGATCACAGAAAATGAATAATAACATAGTAACCTGTCGTGTGGTATATACCTAATTATATTTTCGATGGCAGAAATTGAAAAATACAGGAAGTAAATAATAACATGTAATAAGTATAAAACTCTGAATGAACACCATAAAAAAGGAAGAGCTGGCAACAATTGTTTCGAGTCGAAAGGAGACACGACCTTTCGTCAGACGAACAAATTAGACACGACCATGAGTGTGCAGACAAAGTGTAAACACACCGCTGCCGCTTGGTGTGTTGTCGCTTTGTTTGCAGGACTCATGCCAACTTTGTTCGCCCGACGAAAAGTCGTGTCTCCTTTCGACCCGAAACAGTTGTTTCGAGTTCTTGCATTTTGTGATGTCAAAGTTTTGTACTTATTACTTTTAAACGCCAGTTCTGTGGTACTTTTTTTTTTTTTTTTTTTTTTTTTTTTGTAAATAATAATATGGTAACATTTCGTGGATATATATCCAAAATGAATCAGTATAATTTTCCATATCTAATTCGCTTAATGTCTGGTGAATTTATATACCATAGAAACTGAGATATTATAATGTTTTCCTGTAAACGGATTCAAATATCTGAATAACCGATACATAACCAAATTGAATCAACATATTTTTTTCTTTTTTTTTTTAAATATCCATTTCACATATGAAGTTTGATGCATTCATATATCATAGAAGCTGAGATAGTACTTTACATCAATCTCACACACCCAGTTTGTTGTATTTTTGTATCATAGAAAATAAGATATTGGTTTCCCATGCATGGAGTTAAATTGCTACAAGCAAGTTTGTTAGCAACGTCACCTATCGGAAAATATGCACCTAAATTGAATCAGCATAATCTTTCATAATAGTTCCTATACACATCAAATTATGTGTACTTATACACTATAGAATCTAAGATACAGCCTTCCATTATTGCAGCATATCAGCGTTACCTATTGAGCGATATATCCCAAAAGCTGATCAGCATCAACTTAAGTAAAGATCGAATTAAATATAAATTTATATTAAATTTCATCCAACGGTTCGTAAGATAAAATATCCATAAAATTATACTAACCCAGACAGACATACACACACAGACAGAGAGAGATTTCATAAAAATGCTCAAATCGTGTTTAGAACATCTTAAAATGAGTAATTCCAATGAAAATTGGTGATATAAAACTTTCTCGAATCCAGTACTTTTTTAATATGACTATATAAGTAAGTAAAAAGTATGTTGGTATATCTCGCCACAGAACTGGCGTTTGAAAGTAATAAATACAAAACTTTGGATAAACACCATAAAATAAAAGAACTCGCAACAATTGTTTCGGATCGATAGAAAACATAACCCTTCGTTAGACGAATAAAGTTGGCACGGATGTTGCAAATAAAGCTGCAACGCACTACGAACAAAGCAGGTACGAGTGCTGCAAACAAAGCAGCAATGTGACAAATTGCCGCTTTGTTTGCAGCACTTGTGTCTACTTTCTTCGTCTGACGAAAGGTCATATTTTCTTTAGACCCGAAACTATTGTTGCTAGTTTTTGCATATTATGGTGTTTATACAAAGTTTTGTACTTATTGTTACATCTGATATCATTCCTTACGTTTGTTTCATTCATTTTCACGATAAATATTTTTACATTGACTGTCTGTATTATTCATTATCAATTTTTTAACAAAAGAATATATATGTTAAACAAAAAAATTTTTTCAATCAACAAAGTACAATATTTCATAACAGCAAAGAAAATGAGATTTGTCTCCAGTGAAAGAGAGTTTAATGACTTTTTATTCAAAAAACAAACTTCAATATTATTGTTCCGAATTCTCTTTGTATGAAAGATAATATTTAATAACTAATTCACGTTCTGCGGAGAAATTCTTCATTCTTACTCTAAGGGTGGGAATCTAGGGCATCCAAAAATCTTGAATTTGTTCATTGAAATATTTTTTTTTACAATAGAGGGTCATAGCTAAAATGACTTTATATTTCAGGTTTGATGGCAGATATTATATGTTTTCAATTAAGGCAGAAATCACATCTCAAAAAACTGTACATTCGTTTTATAATATCTGAAAAAAAAAAAAAAGATAATTATTGTATGTTTTTTTATTTATTTTGAAATACACATTTATTTCCTTTTATCAAGCTATAACGAGCAAGAAATAATATTTGATAATACTTCATTTTGTAAGATTCTGTATTTATCTCATTTAAATTTGTTGACGAATCATTATTATCCCATCCACAAGTACAAAGTAAAAAATTTTAGAGTGACATAATTTGATTTTTCAAACTATTAGTAGTTTCCAGATGTTTAAGTAAATTTATATTTAAGTAAATAAATAAAAGTGAATATCACCATAAAGTGTTTGAATTTTTCGATTCAGGTTCACTTGTTTGTACAACGGACCGTAATGTATACGATTATTATTATTATTATTATTATTATTATTATTTTGTGCGTCTTTGTAAAAAAATATAAAGCATGTTTTATTCGCTTTTTAATAAAATTCCATAATTACCTACATTAAAACGAGATAGGTATTAAATATTTTGTGCTTCTGTCTTAATAAATAAATAAATAAATAAAATAAATAATAGGTACATTATTTCTCATAGCGAGTGCATTAACAATGCAATGTAGCACATATCAACTTTTAGTTGTTTTAAGCAATTTAACATAATTAAAACGAATTTCAAATAACTTGAGTTCAAGTAATTTGGATCACAATGCATAAAAATTCTACTTAATATTCTTGAAAAAAAAAGAAAAAAAAAAAAAAAAAGAACTATAAGTTTCACTATTTATAAAAAACCTGTATAGTTCTTGACACGGCGACCTATAACATGCCTACTCAATTAGATCTTAATTTACTGTAGAGTTTAGACGTTAGCCCACTTTAAATAGTTTGAGTTCATTGGCCATAATCATAAAGAATTCATATGTATGTTCCTGTTAAAAAAAAACCTAAGTCCTACATTTATGAAAATTCATACATTTTATACAACGGGGACCTATAACACTCCTACCAACATTGAGCTCAATATTAAGACTATGGTTTGAAACTGCTCAAAATGCATACCATGTATTTTTTTCTCTCTCTATGCTGAATTTGTTGCGTATACATTTTATAAATAATATATAGGATAATTCAAAATTATTCGAATAAGTTTCAAAGTGAGTGAAAACTTTTTGAACAATTTAAAGCATATTTAGAAATATAAGGAAAGTTTTAAATGTTTTATGGATGTAGCTACAATATTCAAAGTAGACGGTGGGAAGTTGGGGGATTGGGGGGGGGGGGGGGGGGCAAGGTCGGCGAAAGCCCTCGTCATGCACAAATGCATGTGAGGTAAAACTGTTTTTAAAATTATTTTTATTTACAGTTTAAATTATACGAGGAATATTGAAATGTAGTTTCTCTTATTTTAACATCTTAAATTGTAATAATATTGATAATGGAAGTTTAGGGGTAAGGGAAAGTAGTGGGAGCCCCACTCCAGATTATTTATCTTTCCAATCTAGTTTATTATCAATTGGCATAGTTTAGTGACAATGATCTGACACAATACAGTACTTCCTATTTAATGTGTAATTGTAACATTAACCACATTATTGTCAGCATTACTCATGCTTCTAAACACAATTGCTTCAGCTGATTTCTGTAAGTCCACCGAGAGAACATGATTAGAAATAGCGCAGTGCGATAGAATATTTTGCTCAATTATTTAATTTTATAATTTGCGGGCTAATACACTGAGAAAAAATACTGTAACTGACATCTAGAATCTAGTTTGTGGCTCTAGTAAAAATAGTTCTATGCCATACTTATAAATTCTAGTTCCCTTTGAAAGCGAGTTCTAGAAACCTCTATAAGAATTCTAGAGCGTTTGCTTATATTATCGAGATCAAACTTATTTAAAAATCTCTGCAAATAGATGAGTATACAAGAGGCGAGTTTAAGCAACTGTAATCTTGTTATATGACCCAATTCTAGAAAATCAAGCGAGAATTTCTCGCAATGCAAAGGATTCAGAATATTTAGAATAGTCAGAATATTGTTTCACCATCTAGAAATGTATACACTAGGAATTCTCGATCATTTTGTCTATTCAGCTTATTGGTGTGCCTTATATGCATAACTCGGAATTCCATATTTCTAGTTTAGGCATTTAGAAACTGACCACTTATTCGTTCTAGATGAAAACGATATATTTTATTTCTCAGTGTGCATAAGTACGTGCAGAATTTTTTTCCAAGATGTAATCTCAACATTTTTAGTTTAGTTTGAATTCCTGCATCGGGTCGGGACTCATGAATACTCATGGATTACTTACTTTGCAGATCGGGTGCGGATAGAATTTGCATTACTTTTTTGTTATGAGAATAAATTTATGGGTCTATCCGGAAAAAAAAAAAAAAAAAAAAGTTTTCGTCCAAGAGTTTTTTTTTATACGGTTATTATTATTTTTAATCTAATTTTTTTAATGCAGAGATTTACTTACATTCTCTTCCGCTATAGTAATTTAAAGCAACATCATGACTCTTAACATGAGTTTGATTACAACTGCGCAAATATTAATAATTAATGTTTAATATTTTGTATGCAAAAATTATTTGTCTTCCATTGTAATGTTTGCTTACTGTTTTTTTTTTTTTTTTTTTTTTTTTTTAATTGTTGCAGCGGATTAAATCGCTTCCTTGCCTCAAATGGGCTGTTGCAGTAAAAGTAGATTTACTGTCAAAGGGAAATAAATGGCGATAACTCCCCATGTCTGTCGCCCCTTAAACGATCATTTTCTAAAAGTCCACCAAGAACATCTGAGCAGAAATAGTGCGGTGGGGTAGAATATTTTGGGCAGTTACTTCAGTTTATAATGTACGGGCTAATAAGTATGTACGTAGCGAAATTTTTCAAGCCGTAATTTAAAATTCCGAAAAAAAAGTCTTCTTCGAAGAATTTTTGTATGCTGATTTTTTTTTAATCTAATATTTTGGATGTCGATATTTAATAATATTCTCTTCCTCCAAAGTTTTTAAAGCAACACCATGATTCATAGCATAAGTTTGATTAAAATAACGTAAAGATTAGTACTTAAAGTTTATATGCGTAAATTACACTGCTCGGCATGAAAATTGCCTCTGACACCATTTTAGCAAATTCTTATGTAAAATGACCTCCTGAATACGAATATGACACCCATTTTGCCCTATCACCCACCGTTTTTTAGGAATGAGCCCCTATTTTTATCATTTTTCGGTGATTTTATGGCTATAAATTTGATTTTAGGAGGGGTGAGGATTATTTGAATCGTTAAATATTTTCTGAGGGGCTACAGAGTTGGAAAATTCTAAAACATGGACACCTGTGACAAGGAAATTTTTTATTTTTATTTTTATTTATTTATTTATTTATTTTTGTGTGTGTGTGTGTGGGGGGGGGATTTGCCACTGAAATTATGCATTACATATCTTATATTTTTTTTAATTTGTTATTAATATTATTCTTTAAACTTTATATTTTTTTGGTTTTAGGTGTTAAATTAATTATTTTTCATTTTTCAAATCAAATTCATGGTCATAAAATTATCGAACAGAGAAAGAAATTGAGGAAGGGGGTGGTGTATCTAGAAAACAGTGGGTGGCTGGGCAAAATGGGAGTCATATTCGGATTCAAGAGGTCATTCTACATAAGAATCAGCAAAAATGGTATCCGATCTCGAATTTTTTTTTTTTTTTTTTTTTAAGAACAGTGTTATTTGTCTTCCGTAGTATTTTCATTAATATTTGCTTCCTGATTTTATTTTATTATATTGTTTCAGCGGATTAAATCTCTTTCCTGCCTCAAATGGGCTGTTACAGTAAAACTAAATTTAAGTCAAAGTGGAAATAAATCGGTGATCTATTCATTCCCATGTTTGTCGCATCCTAAACCACCATTTTTCTACAAATTTAGTTGCCAAATCGTCAATTTTGTCTCTAAACTGACCTTAATAGATGTGAATACATCGCTGTTTATTTCTACTTTGACTGTAAATCTACATTTAGTGCTACAGTCCAATTAAGACAGAGAAGATATTTAATTCATTGCAACAATATGTTGTTAAAATATTTGGAATAATTTTCTATTTAATTCTATTTTGATTCTAAATCTATTTTTACTGCAATAGCTTGATTGAGATAGGAAATAGATTTAATCCTCTTCAACATTACTGTTAAAATTTTTGTACAATTTTCCATTTAATTCTACTTTGACTGTAAACCTACTTTTACTGCAATAGCTCAAACTGAGACAGGAAATAGATTTAATCTGCTGCAATAATATACTGTCAAAATATTTGTAACAGTGGATTTTTCAAAAGTAAACGTAATTGGACATTGACTCGAATTGGTGTTGATTATAATTTCGAATATCTCGCTTAACAAAGGGCGTTGTCATTCCATTTTTTCATAATTTTTAGCACTTTAGTATAAGGCAAAATTCCATATAAATGTACACAATGAAAATTATTTTTAACTAATCATTGTGAAATGAATGTGTGTGTGTGTGTGTGTGTGTGTGTGTGTGTGTGTGTGTGTGTGTATATATATATATATATACTGGTTAGTTGTTGGGCGACTAATGCGCGTTTTGAAAAATTATGATTTCATTTTATTTATTTTTCTGTTTAAATAATTCATTTGCTAGCAAGCCCGTGCGAAATTCTCGTACTTTATTTATCTCTTCGTTAACTTTAAAATTTAAAATTATTATTATTATTTTATAGACATCATTTTTTCATATGCATGAGCAAATTTAATATTTTATAATTAATTTATTTATTTATTTATTTTTCACATGAAAGCACATTTCATTTTATGCTGAAAAAATAAAAAAAATAAAAAAAAATGGCAACAATTAAAAATTTAAGTCTATTTTAAAGCTGTTATTTTCATATTTTAATTAATTAAAAAAAAATTAATCAAAAATTCGTTAAAAATAAGGTACTAAATGAAATGGGCGATTTTTCAAAATCCATCGGATTAAGCAGCTTATCGATCGGACAATCATATTTTTTTAAATTAACTAAAATATGAAAATTAGGTGACAATTTGCGTTCACACACAGACAGAGTCCAAGGTTCCAGAGTCCAAGTTTAATCTCTTAAGGGCCCTCTTCACTCACCGCCGCCGGAAGGCGAAGCTAATGTTATTCTACGGGAATTTTTTTTTTTTTTACAAATAACTTATTAACTAATACATATTTTTAAATTCTGTTTTCACATTCTGAAAATTCCTAGCTGTTAAATTGACGGACTTTTTTAAAAAAACTATTTTTTTAATTTTTTATATTTTATTTTGAAGCTGCAAAATACGAATTTTCAATATGTGAATTTTTTTCATTTTGCAATTTCAAAATAAGATATTAAAAAAAAAAAAAAAAAAAAAAATACATTTTTAAAAAGGGTCCGTCAATTTAACATTTGGGAATTTTCTGAATGTGAAAACAGAATTTAAAAATATGTATTAGCTAATAAGTTATTTTAAAGAAAATTTCCCCATAGAATAACATTGGCTCGGGCTTCCGGTGACGGTAAGTGAAGAGGGCCGTTAAGTCTTTTTAAGCGTGGCAGAGTCAGGCACTGATGAGCGTAACTATATATGCTGATATATATATACATACGTGTGTGGGTGTGGGTGTTAATAATAGTAATAGTCAACCGGGGTAAATTTCCGCTTATATGCCTCTCTTCTTCCCCAGGCAATGTGCTACCAAGGAGGTGCAGAATTTCAATATGAATATTTAAAAAAAAAAAAAAAAAAATCAATATCTTTAATATAAATGCTTTAACCATAGATCTGTGATAATTTAAACAAAATTATCAGGTTTGTTTTTGATTAAAAAAAAAAAAAAAAAGGAAGGACATTTTATTAGATTTCACAAATTGACTTTATTTGGTCATTTGGTATTATAATTCTTTGAGAAGAAAATACTCTGCATTCGTTATGTAAAATCTTAATAAATAATAATAATTTTAATGAATAATTTGCATCGCATGAATTTGTATAGGCAAAAATACAAGAAAGTTTTGTGATGCATATTTTTACTGAATATATGAATGCTTATATGAAAACTGCAGAGGCGCACTGGTTCTCATATGCTCTTAACCAATACAATCTGTCTACGTATTTATGTATCACTAGCAGGCTACGCTCGCTTCGTTGGTCCCTATTTTTAAATGAATCACTATAATTACTGAATTCTCCAAATTGCATTAATTTTTATCACGGGAAAAAAAAAGAGAAACAAAATCTGATTAGGAAAAATGTCGCACCGGGTTCTCACTGCCTTCGGAAAAAATTCCCAAAATGCTCTAACTCTTATTTCTATTATTTTCCCCCTTCGCCACCCCCCTCCCGTTTATCCTAATAATTTTGCAAATTCGAAAATATCCGCAATCGATTTGTAAGTATCAAAAACCTCTATGCAAAAGTTTTGAACGATCTGTCTCTATTTTTATTTTTTTTGCCCCTCCGCAACCTCCCTTTCCGCCCCTCCCAATAATTTTAAAAATTCAAAAATATCCGCAATCGATTTGTAGGTATCGAAAACCTCTATGTACCAATTTTGAATGATCTAACTCTAATTTTTTTGCCCTTCCGCCCCCCCCCCTTCCCGGCCCTCCTAATAACTTTACACTTTCGAAAATATCCCCATTCGACTTGCAGGCCTCTAAAACCTATCTGTACCAATTTTTGAACGGCCTAACTATATTTCTATTTGTTTTTGCCCATAGCCCCCCCTTACCGCCCCTCCTAATAATTTTACAAATTCGAAAATATCCGCAATCGATTTCCAAGTATCGAAAACCTCTATATACCAATTTTGAATGATCTGACTCTATTTTTATTTTTTTTTGCCCCCCGCCCCCCGCCGCTCTCCCCTCCCCCTTCTCGGCCCTCCTAATAACTTTAAACTTTCGAAAATATTCCCATTCGACTTGCTGTCCTTTAAAACCTATCTGTACCAATTTTGAACGGCCTAACTGTATTTCTATTTGTTTTTGCCCCATAGCCCCCCCCCCTTCCTGCTCCACCTGGGGGCTGAATTTCTAAAATTCCAGAAATTGTTTTTTAGATATTTGCATTAGCTATATTTTAGAGCAAAAATTTCACGTATATCTGTTTTTTTGTTTGAGATATATAGGATTATGTGAAATCACGTTTAACGCATGTGAAATCACGTTTCGCCCCTCCCCCCCCCCCTTGGGGACCGAATTTCTAAAATTCCAGAAATTGATTTTTAGACATTTGTATTAGCTATATTTTAAAGCAAAAATTTTACGGATATCTGTTTTTTTGTTTGAGATATGAAGGATTTTGTGAAATCACGTTTTGTCCCCCTCCCCCTTTAGGGGGCGAATTTTGTAAAATCGCTTCTTAGTGGATGCCTACGTCATAGAAAGAACATTGTCACAAAATTTCATGCTTCTAGGTCCCGGGGTTTGGTCTGGGCGATGATCACCCCCTCACTCACTCAGGAAGAACGATTTTATATATATAGATTAATACTAATTCTTGTGAAAGTAGAAAAGATTAATTTCAGCACTTAATTTAAAGAAATGAATTGTGCAAGACAGAGTTTTATAACAACTTGCAGTTAAAGTCCACTTAAAAATTGGTGTTGAAAGATGAAGAAATCAAGCATCATAAATGAGCAAAGTCGCATAACAGTGTTTTAGATTTAATTAATTTAGTACAATTCTGCATCAAGCAATAAAAGTATAAATAAGTGAATTACAAAAGCAACAATGTAATTCCTCAGTTTTTTTTTTTTTTTTTTTTTTTTTACAAACAAAGAAAATAAATAAATAAATAAAAAGAACACTTGAAACCAGAAATTTTTGAAGTCAACTATTGCGCTATTAATGATGTTTACCAAGCAAATTACGAAAATTGAAAATAAGAACTTGCTTTAAATATGTCTATATCAATTTCTAAATGGATATTTTAACAGATATTCCGAATAGGGGTAAGTGGTGGCATGTGTAACAACGTTTTGGCATAGTTCGATTTTGATACTCAGTTACTATTATACATACACATCTGAAAATTTTTAGGCATAAACTGAAATTAATGCGTTTGACAAATGTGAAATCTTAAAAAAAATACAGTAACACCCCCCTCCTCCCCCCCCCCCGCCAAAAAAAAAAAAAAAAACAGGATATTAGGTTTTATTGACAATTAAAAGAAAAAATAAATAAAAAATAAAAAATGAACCTACGCAGCCACTTACATCCATAAGACTTATAAAAAATTTAAAATGATCCATTAAACTTCTACAAATATCCTACAGATATCTATTAGCATAGCATGACAAATGTGACTCTTTTTTAGAACCATTAGATGTCTGTTACATATCCGATAAATCTCCAAATATCCAATAATTGGACTTGTTAGATCTAATAGATATTGAAAATATCCAAATCTTGTTTTGATCTAACATGTTACATCTATTAGACATCGAAAAAGGCACATCTAAATTTCGTCTATATTTAAACATCCAATAAATATCAATAATTAGTGCAGAATATCCAAGATTTTTCATGGACATTTTTTAGACATTTGTACTTTTTATGGATCACTTGAATGTAATTTAGATGTCTAATGGATATCAGTGGCTGTATGGAAAGTGGCACAGTTGGAGTTTTTGGGACGAATTTAAATACCCTAGTTATTCTTCCCCGACATATGCAATTTCTGGGGTAACGTAACACGGGTTAGAAACTAAAAAGCTTAACAACTATAGACAAAATCTGATATTAAAAGTCTACCTATAAAGCTTACTTTTCCACTAAAAGCTGTGAAGTTTACTTGACAAATACAGAAATTGCATAAAGCTGAATTTTGAGAAGGGCATTCTTTTGGAGAGGGAAATATATGAAAATTTTCGAACTTCTAAAACTATCACTGTTTCTTATTTGATTTGATTTTCAAGAGTTAAATATTAGAAAGAAAGGTTAAAAAAAAAAAAAAAATAAACAGATATGATGTCTATTAGGTCCAAAGTTAGTTTATCAGTTGAGTTATAAGCCGATGTTAAACTTACACCGTGGTTACCCTTACTACAGCTCACTTCATCCTATATCAAAACATATCTGATTCCGTTTTTTAAAAATATAAATAGAAAATACAAAAATAATATAGGTTTTAATTAAGGTTTATTGTATTTTAGGTGACAAATTTGTCGTTCAAGTGTGTTATTTTGGCAACTTTTGCTGATGATGTTAAATAATTTGTTGAACTTGCTTTGATGAAAGGATTAGACATTAGATGCAATTTTTGACGATGCTAAAATTTCTAATATTTTTGTAATGATAAAATGTAATGATAAAGCAATGTAATGATAAAATGGAGAAGAAATGTTCAGTGTCATTTAAAGTGATGGCCGTAGATTTGCGCTGGTTGCAAAATACCCAGGAATTAGTAGCTGACTTCAATTACATTAGTTATTTGAAATTCGTGACAAAAATATTCTTGATAAAATATTTCAGTATTATAAGATTACAGCAGGGCAAAGATTTTCTTGAAAACATCAAGATAAAAGGTTTTTTCTATTACGAATAAATGGACACGAGGAGTTTCAGAGAGAACTCGGAGCTTCTTACTTATCCAAGAGCAGTCGCAAAAGTGATCAAAGTTTGGCTCATTTACTTAACATCAAAACCACAAGATATATCGCCAAACTTCATTCTGACAGACAACAGAACAACACCCAATTTTTTCAGTTGCGCATAAATCAGTATAACTTTTAAAAATATATTGGCGATACTAATTTTAGCCAAAATACCGTTACTAAATCTCATGAGAATAAAAAATGTACGTTAGCAATTTAACCACAAGAATTTATGATTCCATTAGTCTTATATCCGATACAAAGTACATAATTTCTACTTAATGAGCGGATGCATCTGTTTTATGTTACAAAAGTGACACATCAGGAAATATTTTATTCTATTTTACTTTACTGAGATGAAAAGATTTGCACAGAACATTATGCGAGCGAAGCCACATCTCTTACTTTTATTTTTATTTATTGAAAGAAATAGAGAGATAATGAATTTGATATTTTGCTAGAAGAGAAACCCCAGATTTTAGATCACTTTTTATAAAGATAGAAAAGGAATTGGAAGAGAATTAAATTTTGAAATCTAATATATAATTTAGAATATGTGATTTTCGATATCACAGATGATTTGACGACAACTGTCACTATGCAGATACTCTGGTTAAGCAATTTGACAGAAATGAGCTCAACGCTGAACTTTATCAAAACTCATCTCATTTACTTTCCAGAAAATTTAGGCGATGTGAGTGAAAAAACAAGGAGAGATATTTCATCAAGATATCAAAGAAATGGAAAGGGGGCTATCAAGCCTTTGTAGTATTTAACTTTAAAAAGCGTACTAACATTTCCTTAAAAAAAAAAAAAAAAAAGAAAGAAAGAAAGAAAAAGAAAAGAAGAAGAAAACATTATGCTTTCTACTTCTATCTCTAGCTTATAATTATTACTTTTCTTTTAGAATAGAAGTAAAAGTGGTTTGTCTTGTCAAAAATCTATACCTAAAATCGATTAACACTTTCTGAATTCAAAACATAAATTAACTTAATTTCGATAAAAATCTAGAAGTTAGAATTCTGATGCATGCTTCATGTAGGGAAAAAAAAAAAAAAAAAAAAACTACAATAGAATGCAGATTATTTAGGTGTATATCACGTTCAATTCTATACGATGTTTGATAAAATCGATTTTTCATAGATGTTGTACAAAGGAATAAAAATTTAAACGACTATTGTTCTGTTATCATGAAAAATGATAATTTATTTTCTTATTTTTTGTTCCTTTCGCATTTCACTTTTCAAATTTATATGCATGAATAACTTAAAATGGACCAATTGAAATGTACGATGGGGAATCGATTCTGTATGCTTAGATTAACGATTTAAATGAGATTCTTTTGATAATTATCTTTTATAATAAGTCGCAAGGTCTACTAGAAGAATTTGACCTCATTTGAAAGTTGATATGGATTTTTATTTATCACTTACTTATTTTGTTTACACAGTATATATTGACCTCTCCTTGATCAGATGGTAAATAAATGGATGTTAAAGCATGTATATATTAGAGCAATGTTTAACCAGACATTTTTTATTCAATATAGAAATATATTTTAAAAGAGTCCTAGAATCATATATTTCTTTTAAAAATTTTAAAAGTAAATTGCAGGTTACATTATTATAAGCATTAAAACAAATAATAACGGATCGAAATTTTATGGGAGCTTTATGAAATTTTTGAATTACAGGATAGTTGAATTTTTTCCATTTTAATTTCAGTAATTTATGAAAACATAAAATTCTCTTTTTGTTTCTAGGAAAAAACATCCCCCATAAAATGTCCCCTTGATAAAATATCTCTCCAGCTATCAATTACGAAATTATCGAAAATTCATACTTAGATCTTGTAGGTCAAACTACTAACAAAATCTATTTATTATTTAAAATTATAAACGAAATTATTAAAAAAAAAAAAAAATACATAGTATGATTTAGTCATAACAAAACTTTCTTCGGTATCACTTTATATTATAGCTGTTAACATGCAGAAACAATGGAGTAGACTTTTCAAAATTTCATTGGGGGCACAATCGGTTTTTCTTTTATTCCGAAAGGAAATGCTTTGTTCCCTCTCTCCCCCCTAGCTCCTCCTTGCTTTGCAATTAACTTTTTTTTTTTTTAAATAAAAATATAAACTAAAGATAAAGAGTAACATTTTCTGTTCTTTGTGTTATTTTGTGTTCTTTAGATCAAATGTCAAGTGAATCATTGTTACCACTTCAAAGAAGATAATTTTAATGGAAACTATTTCAGAACAGTAATTTTATTGTGTATTCCAATGTCTAAGACGGGAAACTAACAATACAATGAAGAAAACAGGAGATCTCAAATCTAAAATTTTAATCCCTAAATTTACATACAATATATTAGCTTTAACTTTACCTTGTAAAATCTACTTACAACAATTTAACATATAGACCTTAGTTACCGAACAGATTCACTTAGCTCCAGAGGAAAAAAAAAGTAAATAGTATGTATTTAATATGCGTGTATAAAAATTTTAAATCCAAAACATCATTTATATATATACACACACACACACACACACACATATATATATATATATATATATATATATATATATATATAAACCCCAAATGTTCGTAGTCTATATTGTGCTGGAATTTTATTATTTGTATATTTGCTTTTGTCTTAAAAAATGTTGATATAGAAAAAAAAAAAAAAAAAAAAAAAAATAGCAAACATAAAAAATGGAAAAACATGTAACAGTTTTTTAGAGTCTAAATAATTAAGTACGATTTTTTATCAAGTGATAAAATGTGGGCACGAGTGCAGCTTGTAAGCTATGATGCGCAAGGGCATGCTTTAGTGCCCTGAAAATTCTTTCAGTTTTGCGTAAGAGTACAATTATTGTTACACAAGCGTAGCTTGCAACTGTTACTTATTTTACCATGTTTTTATTAATTTCGATTCTTGTTTGTTTGTTTGTCCAGTACAAATCTTGCAATCGATTTTTAACTAATTCCCCGACTAGCTAGACATGTGAAATTTTTAGAAAAGCTCAGAACATGATAACAATGCATTTTTTTAATACTTTTATCCAATTGTTTCGGGTCCCCGCTGCCTTCGGTAGCGTTTATATGATTCAACATTCATATAACTTCTCGACTAGCTAGACATTTGAAGCTTTTAGAATAAATCCGAACACGATGACAATGCATTTTTAAAATACTTTTAGCCAATTGTTTCGGGTCCCCGCTGAATTCGGCAACGTTTATATGGTTCAACAATCATATGGCTCCATAACTAGCGAGACATTTGAAACTTTCAGAATAGCTCAGAACACGGTGACAATGCATTATTTTAATACTTTTAGCCAATTGCTTCGGGTCCCCACTGCCTTCGGTAAAGTTTATATGATTCAACAATCATATAACTTTCCGACTAGCTAGACATTTGAAACTTTCAGAATAGCTAATGCATTTCTCAAATACCTTTAGTCAGTTATTTCGCGTTCCTACTGCCTTCGGTAGTATTTATATGATTCAACAGCAAATTTAGAAACATGGTATATAAAAAGTTCTTTTCATCTTGTAATTATTTGATACCAGTTTTTAAATGATTTGTAGCAGTTTTCTGTGATCAAACAACGTCCTGCTGAAAGTGAATTATTAAAAAACATAATGTATTATTATTATTATTATTATTATTATTTATTTATTTATTTATTTATTTATTTTTGAGTAGGAGTTCCTTCAAATATTTTGAGGGAGGGCCACCAAGTTGTTAGCCCCTTCAATCATACAGAACTTTCCTATTTGTCATTTAAAATTCTGTTTTAATAGTTCCACATGAAATAATTTGATTTACACAACGATCTACACTCAGTATGTCTTTGAACTGAAATAGAATATCATTTTTCTTAGATTGGGCCAGATACTTAGAGCCAAATTTAGGTTTAAAATGGCTTAGCTATTATTATCATCGCTTAATTGCACATATTAACAAGTATTATTATTATTATTATTATTATTTTATATATATATGCAATAGAAATGTTGTACAGCAGGACGACGGCATAAAATGTTAATATTACCTCAGTTTAAAACTTTAAAATTATTATGAGAACACTCTCGATGAATCAGATCTTCAAATGACACTATGTAATCCAACAAAAAATTAATAAATAGTATTGTTAAGCACCAGGCTAAAAATTCACTCTTTTTCTCTAAAATTGTTGAAAAAATCCCTAAGACAGGAGAATGACATGGAAATCTTGCGACAAAATTTAAAATTATGTATCTTGATAAGTTAAATGATTAAAAGGATTCGAATAATATTATTTTACATTTTTTAGTTTATGTGGTTTACTACTGCTAATTTATTGATTGTGAAAAAGGTTTGGACAGGCCAGGAAAGTGACTTTTTAGTCATTTTAAAAACTTATAGGAAATAGTAATTGAGTAATCATTTTTATATGCATGGGTATACAATAAAAGAATTATGTCTTAAAAAAAAAAAAAAAAAAAAAAAACTTTGTTCAACCATTTTTGTAATATTTTGCTAGGACATCATATTACTAGGTTTATGAAGAATCATCCCGCTATACTTTAAAAATAGAGTATATGTTTAATGAAAAAACTGATAGCTGTTGAAGTATATATGAACTTAATTTGTTATCGCTAACATAGAGATACTATTTAGTTATATTACTTAAAATATAACTTCATTTGTAATCTCTAATGTCTACCTTTCAGTGGCAGCGCTTCAACATGGGGACCCTCTTGAAAAATATTTAAAGCCCTCCCCCCTTCCTCATTTAAAAGAAAAACAATTGCCTGTAATCTTTGACAGTTTACTTTAAGTTATTTATTATAATTTATCATATTGCAGTTTTATATTTTAAGATACAAATTAGTACAGTTACTTTATGTATGTTGTTACACATTAAATTCAAAACCAATATGTCGAAACTTATCAAGGTCGTACAGCGAATTTAATGGGCACGTTCATTTTGTACCACGTTTACTACTATCTATTGCTAATACAACGAACTAAAACAGTAATCGACATCCGCAATATTATGACTAATATAGTTGATTTTTAAAATGTTTTGCGTACTTGCGAAAAACCTTACTTTTTGATTCTCTTGCGAGACCCCTTACATCTCGGAGTCTTTCCGCGGAGAAAAGGGTCCTTTATCTCTGCTATTGCCTAAATAAAAAGTGAAAAACTTAAAAGAAAAATGAAGACACGAGCAATTTATTGAGTAATATCACTCCATAATGTTTTTGAATTTTCTTTAAATACCTTATATAACGACATAGAAAATACGGAAAACAGGATTTATATAAAAAGAAAGAAAGAAAAATAAATAAATAAAAAGCCAGAAATTCCAAAGTTATAAAATGAAATAGATTAATCATATTTACTTTGCATAGTTTTAATATATAACGGAGATGTATTTGCGATCATCTTCATTCTATCTTTAGAATTTTAATTATTATTATTATGCAAATATCCAACATATGTGTTTAAATGATAAAAAAACAAAATAATAAATGCACAAATAATAGCAATGTGAATTAACACAAATATGTGAAATATTATATATTTTCACTCCATCTCTCTCTATATTTTTTTTTCAGACTTACATCAACTATTTCCTGTATTAGAAATAAGAAAATGACAAATTTTCCAGTTCTACTTATTTTCATTTCATTGTCATCATTTCAAAAATCAAATAAGAACTCCTTTAATGTAGCAAATACGGAAGTGCGAAACTCACAAACAATGAAAATAAACTTTATCTGATCGGACTCGTAGCCCATCTTACAGCAAGTTATCGGAAGAGATCAATAGAGGAATCTAAATCAAAGTTGGATAAATAAAACAAAAGTCACGCAGAAATGACTAGAATATAAAACTGTTTTTGTTTGCTTTTCACTTGATATAATCTGCTAATGACAAAAAATGTAACATAACAAAAATGAATAGCATAATTTTAAGATTTTTTATACGTTTCGATCAGAGACCAGTCCTTCCAGTTTACACAATTTATTACATTTGAAGACCAAAAAGTAGAAAATTTTAATGATTTTAGCAAAGCATCTCTCCGACAAACTATCATATTTTATACCGATTTATATATATATATATATATTTTATTTTTATTTTTATTTTATTTTATTTTATTTATTTATTTATTTTTTGAAGAAGAAGAAGAAGAAACTTTTTAGTATAAATTATTAGTGTTTGAAAAATTATCTTTTTTTAACGTCCAAAATACCTATAAACTTCTTAGTTTAATTTGGCAGTCGAATATAATTATCCTTATTTGTCACAGAAATTTCAAATAAATCTTAATTGTCAAATAAATATTTATGTTGAAATGGTGCAAAAATATTTTTATAAATATTCACATAATACAACTGAAAAAAAAAAAAAAAAGAAAAGAAAGAAAGAAAAAGAAGAATAAGAAAATAGCAGCGTAAAATTACGAAATGGAAAAGTAACGTGTAAAACAAAATTTTCTAGCATATAGGACAGAATGAATAGAATTTATGAGCGATAAGGGGTAACAGGGCAATGTACGATGTATTTACGAATATTTAATGCATTGAATATTTATAATTATTGGTAAAATTCTTCATTTTATACATGTTAAAATTGATTTTTTTTTTTTTTTTTAATTCTTCAGCAATTAATCTATATTAATAAAATCAGAGTTTTGTCTGTAAATTTGTCGGAATCGAAAAATTTTGCGATATCTTCACGTTTCACACCCCATGAAAGCCGAAAATGACTTCAGAAAATTTTGCCTGTGTGTGTGTGTCATCGTGTCCGAATGTCGCTTTTTTTGTCCGGGCATCACTTGAGAACGGCTGGACGGAATTCAACGGCACTTGGCAGGAATTTAGGTCTTCACCCAACTTAAAATTATATCTATCAACTTTTCAGGCATTCTCCCCCGTTCCCCCCTAAGGGGTAAAAGACTAAAACACGTTTGTCCGGGCATCACTCGAGAACGGCTGGACGGAATTCAACGTCGCTTGGCAGAAACTTAGGTCTTCACCCAACTTGAAATTATATCTATAGAAATTTTCAAAATTATGATTAGTGTTTAAATTGTGGGTAAAAAACGCCTGCGCATGCGCCATAAATATTTTTTCACTAAAATGCTTTGAATGGAGAAATAAAATATAAAAATAATTTTTTAAGTTAAAGACTTTTGTATTCGCGTGATTCGCACTACAAATTATGAAAAAATTGAAATGAAGTGTTGCCATCTAATTTTCATACTTTAGTTAATTTTAAAAAATCTAATTGTCGTATCGAAAAACTGTTTACACCCCAGGATTCAGAAAAATCACCTCTTTCATTTGGTACTGAATTTGTAACAATAAGTCTGATATTTCTAATTTATTTTTCATTTTATCCGTTTTTCCGTTGCCACTTAAATTTCATACTTTAGTTATTTTTTAAAAATCTAATTGTCGCATCGAAAAACTGTTTGAACCCCTGGATTCAGAAAAATCGCCCCTTTCATTCGGTATCAAATTTATAAATATAGGTCTGATATTTCTAATTTATTTTACCCTTTTTCCGTTTTCAAACCAGATTCGATATGGAACAGCTTTAGTATTGGATCCCTTTGGCAAAATTTGAAATTCGGAACCGAAGTAGCTCGGACGTTTCTCGCCAAGATCTTTAATTGCACAATTGAGATAGCCAATTCAGTTCATCGCAGAAATGGCTTAAAATATTTAAAGTCACCAAAGGGTTCCCATACTAAAGCTGTGCGTTTTGTATTTATTTATTTATAATATTTTCTATTAAAGACTTCTGTGGTCACGAAATTTGGTGCGTAAATTGTTCATTTGCATCCGGCACTTATTGTAACTGGATTTCACGAAATTCGAAATCCCCCCCCCCCCCCCCCACACACACACCTTCTCGGAGTCGGAGGGCAATAAACGGTATAACTTTAGTATAACCCCACAGCTGAATTTGCCGATTTTTCTTTGGCGCCGTTTTGAAGGATAACGATGTCGTTCTGGACTGTTTGCGATATAATATGCAGCCTAATATGTTGTTTATTTTGGATTTTTGAACTTATGATTTAGATTATGATTTTATGATTTAGATTATGATTTTATCATTTATCATATATGATTTATGATTTAGCCATAAGCGCCAACAAAAAAAATCGCCAAATATCGTTGTGGGGTTATACTGAAGTTGTTCCCAATAAACATGTGTAAAAACATGTTTTTCCGTTTGAATTCGCTTTGAATTATCTTAGAATGGCGAACTTTTGTGCGCGGATATTGATTAAGTGTACGCATTATGTACATTAGTGGGATTTTGCAAAACTTTGAACTCATCCGCTGAGGAAGGGGAAGTAAGAAGTGTGTTCCGAAGGCAGTGGGGACCCAGACTGGATATTGATTAAGTGTACGCATTATGTACATTAGTGTGATTTTGCAAAACTTCGAACTCACCGCTGAGGAAGGGGAAGTAAAAAGTGAGTAAGTTGTGCCGAAGACAGTGGAGACCCAGAGTCCTTAATTTGCGAGCGAGAAAACCTCTACCAATCACAGCGAGAACTTAGGTTATTAATAAAGATATGGTATTTTGAGACTTCATTTAAGTTTAATGTCCAGCGAAGCGGGCAAATCCTGCTAGTTTAAAATACCATTTATAGTTATAAATAATAATAATAATAACCGAAGTGCATAAGAATATTTATCGTTATAAATCAAAATAGAATTTTTCATTTAGTATGGAAACAGATAACAGAAAATTTAGGTGATTATGAATACACTATCATGAAAATTTCTAATACAAACATGATTTGTAATATTAATGAATTACAATATAATTTATAATCATTTCCTACAACGATTTATATATACGAATATCCGGTACTACGTAATATCCAGTAAATTTATTAAAAGTTTTGTATGAACTTTGACAAACTTTCTGTAAGCTGCAGAATATTCCGATTACAATGTTGTATGTTATAAATAATAAATAACATATCAAGTAAAATGAAAAGACTGTTGGGTTTTTAAATAGAAATATTTATATCTGTTTAAGTACTTTAGCTAGTTTACGTAAAGTGCATACAAATCGTCGCTCTAATGACCAAGAATCATAGCTTAAAAAAAATAAAAAATAATAAATAAATAAATAAATAAATAAATAAAAAATAATCGCGATTTAGTAAAACAGCTTAAGTAAAATTTTGAGAAATTAAAAAAAAAAAAAAAAAAAAAAATCGCAATTTTGAGGTGTTTTTTTTTTTTTTTGAAAGGCCCAAGGTAGTATCTATAACATGTCAAAGTGGGGTAGCTCAATTCCTGTTAGTTGCTTAATTATAAGAGATTTAGTGCTGGTAGCTGAAAGTTTAGCAATTTTGAGTAATATCTGTTTGTCATGAAAGTGACAAAATATTGCATTTAGAAAGCAAAATCTTTTTCCTATAAAAGGGAATAAAAATAATTAAAAAAAAATCGTATAAAAAAATTGACTTTATTTAATGCGTCTAATATTAATAAATAAATTCTTATTAATACATTTAAATATATATTTTTAAAGGCGTAATTTGTGCCCTGATGTGTCTATTTAAGCTGCAGATATGCTATTTTCTCTTGAACATACAGTTAAAAAAAATCATTGGTAATTTCTTTGTATTTTCATACTTTTTTCATTTTCGAATGGTCCCCCCAATACCAGACCCACCAGCGGCCGAGCGGTTCTGCTTTCAAAGCTGGTAGACGTGAAGTGCCGGGTTCGATCCTAGGTCACGCTCGTCGGCCTAGCCGTTTGTAGTTTACCGTGGTTTTCTCCGAAACTTGCGTAAATACGAGCTAGGACTCCTTAGAAAGACCTCCCCACACGGAGGGCACTTCCTCTCAGGCCTACAGCAGTTAATCGGCCTTATTCCGAAATCCAACCCCCCCAATCCCAATAATCAAGATGTTTTTATCATAAATATATTAATAAATAAATAATAGTCCCTTTTCCGTAATTCGAAATGGTAGCTATTCTATTTGCCATAAGATTTTAAATAAATAAATAAATAATTTTTCTAGGTAATTGAAAAAAGCTGCTATTTTCTTGTTACAATATACAGAGGTTTAAAAAAAAAGAGAGAGAGAGAGAGAGAGAAGAAACACTAGTATATTGTGGGGCCATTACAAAATTTTTTTCGATACAATTGTATATAACAGCGACATCTACCGGTTAACATGCACAAAATTTAATCATAGCTTCTCACAATTTAAGATTTTACCTATGAGATGGAGCTATATGGAATGTCACAGCAGGTGACTAATAGCAGCACAACCTTTCGACCGATATACAGCCAAATAATTTGTGATTTTTTCCACAATGATCATCTGACATATGAAGTTTTATGCAATTATAGAAATTGAGATAGAGCCTTCTCATTCACGGGGTAAATTGCAACACAGAGCGCTATATGTCAGCTGATATTCATCCAGAATCAATCAGCATATTTTTTCATGCTAAGCTTCTCACATATCCAGTTTTGTACAATTTTGTAAAATAGAATCTAAGATATAGCCCTCAGTCAAAAGGAGGAAATTACATTATAGCAGCATTATCTGTCAGTTGTTATGCACTGAAAATAGATAGACACCAATTTATGTTAAGATGCAAATAAATATAATATTTTAATGAAATTTTATGCATTAATTCTTGACACAGAGCTGCCACAAACTTTTGCCTAACCTCTAACACATTCACAGATGGACTTTTTCTAAACTTGTAGTGTAACATTTTTGCAAATCCATTATTTTCTTCTGTAAATATAAAAAAAGTAAAAAAAAAAAAAAATGCGACGGTAAAAATTTTGCAGTAAATAAATAAAAATTTCTTTGTTTTTATTTAGTTTCATCAAAAACTATTTTAATATCATTATTGCAATAATAATAATAATAATAATAATAATAATAAAACAATTATAATAAATTCATTTATTCGCATGTCTTATTTTCACACCAGTGCAGCTAAAATTAGTAAATTATTATTATTATTTATTTATTTGTATTGTTTAAGTATATATTTTTAAGTATGTAATTTATTCTCTGGGGTGTTTACTTACAGTACAGATAAGACAATATTTTAATATTTCACCTTGACAAAAATTTTAGAACCATTTTATTTATTTACTTATATATACCGTCTTTTCTTTTACTTTTCAATTTTTTTTTTTTTTTGGTGTGTGTGTGTGTGTGTGGGGGGGGGTAGTAAAAAAAAAAACAAAGCATACATTGGAAGTTTTTATGGTTGTTTGAAGAAAAAGTTTTTATTGAATGAAAAATAGCGCTACTCTGTGATATATACTTAAATTTTTTTTCAAAAATCCATCTAATATAAGAATAGCCTGATTACATGTCTTTATTCTTTGAATCTAACAAGATTATTGTTTCTTTCAAAATAAAAAACCTTTATCAAAATAGTCCACTTAAAATATCATTCTTCAACTGAAAGCAAAAATCAATTACAAAGACCATTAATTCCGTTTTTTGTCCTCAGTCACGATGTTAATTGTTACATCCTCGATTTTACTCAATTTATAAATACGCAACGGTCAAACACGAAAGAATTTCTTCCCGAAAAGCTGCTCGACAAGAAAAGGCAATTAAGACCATCATTTCCTTTATGATTCCTGCCAGTAACTGGTAATTACGAGCCAGAAATATAAAGGATCTAATTGTTTTTTTTTTTATTTCCCAATAGAAATTTAGTAATGACGCCTACTTTTCTTTTTTGAAACAGTTTGTTTCTTTATAAGGCTGCGAGATAAAGAAACAAGAAGACTTTTTGAGAGAAATTCTTATTTAATAATTACTACAATAACAAAACTGGTATGTAGTAGTCATTACAATATTTTCTTCTGTATTATTGTATGTAATAGCACCCTTCCAGTTAACATGCGAAAATATTTAATTTACATAGCTTCTCCCAAAGTGCTTTACGTAAAGATTTTACATAATGCACTTTGGGACAATTTAATAATAGATACTGGCATACACTGTAAAAAAATAACAGTTATCTGCTGCAAGAAACTCAATGTGATTGGAGAAAATAAGTTCAAACAACGTAATTTTGCAGCAAATAACTGTTATTTTTTTGACAATGTACAGTGTAGGGAAAATTGCAATAAATAAGTAATCTGCCGGCCAATATACACCTAAAATAGGTCAGTATTTTTTTATCTTAATGTTTAATTAAAATTTCACGTTTGGGGCATTTATACGCTATAGAAGCTGAGATATAGCTTGTATGTGAACGGGTAAAACTGCAGCATAGCAGCTCCACTTGCAGGCTGATATGTATCCAAATTTAATCTGCATGTTTTTTTATATAATTATCTCTCACATAATAATTTTTTTATAATTATACACATTAGAATATGAGATATAGCCTTCCACGTAAATTGGGAAATATTGCAGTGTAACACCGCCCTTGGTAGGGTGATAAGCATAAAAAATGATAAATAGCTAGATAGCAGTTATTATTGGGTAAAACCAAATATAAATTTTTATGAAGTTATACTCATTAGTTCATCTAGTACTGCCACAAATACTTTTTTTTTTATACATACACAGACAGGCAAATAGTCATCATTCCAAAAACCTTTTAAAACGTGTGTGACCGCCAAAAACCGAGAATAGATTTTTAGGAATCCAACACTTACTTTTATTGAATAAAGAAGAAAGTAATAAGAACTGTAAAGAAAATAGAGTGAATGTAACCGTTATTTATTAATGGACTAAAGATATTCGTGTTCAAAGGTAAAACAAAATGTTGCTGAAATATGTTGAAAGAAAATGTAATTATCTAAGTTGTAGTGAATGTAATTAACTAAGTTGTAGAATTTTCTTCAACACAATTCTGATACATTTCAACAGCACAGATATATTTCAAATGCTATTTTTCAGCATTTTGTGTAACTGTTATAAATTTCCTCAACTTCTTCACACCAGAATCAGATATACAGTTCTCACATGCTTGAAAGAATAGCATTGCAACGCTATTGTTCCAAATTAAGATAATTAGCAGTTTTTCACAATAATTGTCTTATATATGAAATTTAGTGCGAATGTATGCCATAGGAACTGAGATGTAGTTTTCATACAAATCATTCAGCTATATGTATAATTTAGGGTGAAATCGCAATTAGGTGCCGAAAAACAAATAATATTATAACCGTGTCCAACACAGCAGTACTATTTGCATAAAATTGAAGTGGAGGCTGATATGTAAAAATGTTAAAGTGGAGATTGGTTAGACCATAGACCAGGCATCGTATCCAACCGAAGCATGTAAAAACTTCTTTACTAAAGATTGGTTTTATTCATAAAATTTAGCAATTGTACTTTTAAAAATAGAAGTTATAACTATACAGGATACATCTATATATATTGCACATCTCTAAAGGATTAGAAAGACATTAGTAATGCATCAACTAAATAGTAATATGTTACAAAAATAATATACTCTAGGAACCTAGGAATCTATTACCAAAAGTAGCCATTGTAAAAAAATAACATTTACCAGCTGCAAGAAACTCTCTGTGGTTGCAGAAATTAATTATTTTCTCTAATCACAGAGAGTTTCTTGCAGCTGGTAATAGTTATTTTTTTACAGTGTATGGAACGAAGTAACCTATTACTGAAAAGTAACTGTTTATCCCATTTCTACTTCATACTAGAAATTTTCTACAATAAATTTAACTTTATTTAATCGGGGATAATTATTATGAAACATTACTATAAAAAAATACTGGTGTAAAATCTGATTTAAAAATTAGAAATGTTGGCAAGTTTTATCGTCCGATTGTCAACGCTGTTCGGATGTGACTCAATTTAGAACAACAAAATGATAAAGTGATGTCACTGAAAATTACATCTGTTTCTTGTCTTGTCCGTTACGCTACATTTTTACCTACACTGTAAAAAAATAACTATTACCAGCTGCAAGAAACTCTCTGTGATTGGAGAAAATAATTATTTTCTCCAATCACAGAGAGTTTCTTGCAGCTGGTAATAGTTACTTTTTTACAGTGTATTAAGCGTAGTTATTTTTCCTTTGGTGAAAAATTTTGTATTATTAAAAGCAAAGACATATAGAGATATCGACACATACAATTCATTAAAGTAAATTAATATTTAATATCTAAAATTGGACAATAAAGTTGCATTACGTCATGTCTGTCACAAACGAAATTAATCAATAATATAGTACATTTAAAACCATCTTTTTTTTTTTTTTTTTTTTTGTACGGTCATAATGCACCTGTATCCGATATAATTCTTCGTTTTCCTAGATATATATGCTTACACTTAATTAATTACCTTGTATACCAAAACTAATTCCTTTTCATTTACTTCGAAATACACGTAAGCACACTTGTATAGTAAAAGGCGGGAAATATATAAGTGCGAATTTTGATTGTACAATTCTAACCCAGATTCCATAATGTTTGAAGTGCACTTGAAGGCCGGAAAAAGAAAAATAAAAAAAAACTTCTTACCTGTTCCGCATGCCTGGTTGCTTACGACTTACGATTGATGTTAACTTTGCTGAAAAAAAAAAAAAAAAAAAAAAAAAAAGAGAGAGAGAAAGTAGTATGTATCAGATTTTTTTCGATAGCTGCTGATAAATTAATGTGCGTTGCGGTTAAATGCATGCGAAGATATTGTTTCGGAAGTCACACCCAAACGAAAGTGAGAATTACAGAAAGTATAGAGTCAATGTTTGCATACATAATTTTACATTAAGGTTGGCTGCAAAAGTTTATTTACGAGCGAGCAGATTATTTGAAAATCTTTTAGAAAGTCATTAATATTCAACATTCATTTTAGGTTGATTTCTTTAGAAATAAACTTATTGCGATCATTAAGTTTATCTATCTATTTACATATAATGAAATATTTGGTAACATGATAGCTTTCGAAATAATCAATTCGAACCAAAATTGGACAGTGAATTTATCTTATAAATATTTTTGATAAATTTGTTGGCTAATTTGATCAGCCATATTGTTTGAAAATGGCAGCTATTTAAAAAAAAAAAAAAAAAAAAAAAACCACATTTATGAAGCGATTTGCTTGGAATTTGATACATACATAGCCCATAGCAAGGTTTCAAAATCAAGTTTAATAATCAACACGATTTACTATCTTGTTTGAAAATGGCGGCTATTTGAATATTTTAACCTTTTTGTAAAAAGAATAGTTATGAATCGGTTTGCTTTAAACTCGGTTTGCCCATACACAGAGAAAAAATTCTGTAACTGACATCTAGAATCTAAATTGTGGCAAATAGAAAAAATAGTTCCATGTCATCCTTATAAATTCTAGTCCCCTTGGAAAGCGAGTTCTAGAAGTCCCTATTAGAGTTCTAGAGAGTTTGCCTATATTCTCGAGGGCAAAGTTATTTAGAAATCTCTGCAAATAAATGAGATTATAAGAAGCGGGTTTCAGCAACTATAATCTTGGTTTGTTATCCAATTCTAGAAAATCAAGCGAGAATTTCTCGCAATACAAATGATTCAGAATATTTAGAGTATTCACAATATTCAGAATATTGTTTCACCATCTAGAAATGTGTACACTAGAAATTCTCGATAATTTCGTCTATTCAGTTTATTGGCGTGCCTTATGCGTATAGTTCGGAAATCTATATTTCTAGTTAAGGGATTTAGAAAATGGCCACTTATTCATTCTAGTGGAAGGCGGTATATTTTTTTTCTCAGTGTATCAAGGTGTTAACCGAGTGAATCATTTTGTTTCAGAATAGTGTCCTCTTGAAAATTTTAAACTCATGTAATGAAAAATGTTATATATAAACCGATTTGCATGAAACTTGGCAAGCCACATGAAGCTCTCAACCCCGTTTATTAATCAATCCAGTTTGTTAGTAGGTTTCAAAATGGTAATTACATGTAAAAAACAAAGGAATCAATCATGAATTCAATGTCCTCTTCCGACTGAACCATAAGGACTTGTTAATTTTGTCAATGCTGATCTATCTGAATGCAAGATTCAAAGAAAATGCCAGAGATGATGTAAATGTTTATCTTGTGTCACAACAGAATTGCCAGCTTTTTAATTTATTTCGCAGTATTACTAATACTTGGCTTTTTCTTTCTTCTTCTTTTTTTCATACCAAGCTTTTTAAAGAGAGATTTTCATCTTATTTTACCATAATTATATATCGGAAAATTACTCTACAAAAAAGTGGTGTAAAAAAATGACGGATACAAACAATTTTATGGAATAAATTAAAAAGTTGTCAGCTTTGCTACAATATTAACTGCGTTTCAAAAACTTTCACCCTGGTCTTAAATTTTTAATTAATGATCTTAGATGTCAGCCCCGTTAAGAAAAGTTACACAACAAAAATGCAGTACATCTCAAAATAAGGTAGTAATACATAATAGTAGGTATTGTAATCTGTTTTTTTTTTTTAACTTACTTTGAAAAAGACAATTACACTATTCATTTATATAGGCATGCATGTACAGGTGTATTTAAAAAAAAAAAAAGAGAGAGAGATTTTTGTGAAACACATCTTCGCAGGCTCTACTTTAAGTAGAGCGCTTAAAAATTCAGCGATGTGGTAGTGATTTTTAGTTTCTTTAACCCCCGTATGGTTAAACCCATAGACCGTTTAACTCACCAGTGGCCGAGAGGTTCAGCTCTCGAATCTAGTAGACAAGAAGTGACGAGTTCCATCCAAGTCGCGCAGGTCGACCTAACTGTTCGATATTTTTGTTGTTTTATCCAAACTCGCGTAAATACGGGCTAACTTGGATTAGGAAACAAACCAAAGTTACTGACGTTATTTCTAGAGTCAAGAAATTAAAATGGTGCTGAGCTGGGCACCTTGCGAGAAGAAATTATGATAGATGGAACAACAAAGTTCTATTTTGGATACTAAGAGATAAGAAAAGACCGAAGAAGATATCACTGTGTCGTTGGAGAGATGAAATTGTGAAGTTTGGAAGAGCAGAATGGAGAAGAATTGCAGAAAACCGGGCAGTTTGAAATCATCTAGGAGAGGCAGTGAATTGATAAAGGGTGAAATTTATGACAGAAAAGTACTTCGGTATTTGGATCTATAACCCTATTTTTAGTTTCTTTCACCATTATACAATTAATCCCACAAGTGACTGAGAGGCTCTGTTTTCGAAGCTAGTAGACGAGAAGTGCCGCGCTCGATTCCAGGTCACAGTAGTTGATCTAGCTGATCGAAGTTTTCCGATGTTTTCTCCGAAATTCGTGAAATACGGGTTAAGTCCCTTAAATGAACGGCCATGAAGTGCACACAAACCAGGCCTAGGACCTTCGTGTCAAATAGCCTTAACTCTAAAACCAACACCAACACCTATACAATTAAAACATTATTATAGAAAAATTGTACATAAGCAACCAACTATGAATAAACAAACCGATAAACCAACAAACTAATTATGGTTATAAAAGGAAAAATCTGGAGTGACTTCACTAGATTTGGAAAATTACAATAGCTGTTGAATAATTCTTCCCTAATTGCATTTCATTTCATGGATCTTAACGTTCCAAATTCTTCTGAGCGTCACTGTAAAATAACTAAAAATAATAGGTTCTCAATAGTACAAAATACTTTTTTTTTTTTTTTTTAACACTTTTAAGAACTTAAAATTACTCAAGAGAACTTTAAACAGATTGAGGCTATAGACCGTAATATATAAAAATCGTGGTAGAAATACTACAAGTTACACATTCATGTAAGTCTACACAATTCTTACGACAATAGGTTATGATATAACATGCCTATTAATTTATTTATTTATTAATCGAGCGTAGAGTTTAGACGTTAGATCATTTTAAGTAACTTGAGTCCACAGGACATAATGCTAGAGACATTTTCTTTGTTCCTGTCAAAAAAAAAAAAAAAAAAAAAAAGAAATCTATACAGTTTGTGCGACATTTAGCTATAACATATTCATAACCTTCTAGCTTAATCGAATAAGGCATTAAGCTGCTATCACACTTTAAATAATTTGAGTCCAAAGGGTATAATAAATAAATTTTCTTCGTGTCTCTGTAAAAAAACTATTTGCCGTACACTCAGAAAGTCTATACAATTCGTGTAACGGTAATCTATGACATACCTACTACCTTTCGGCTCAATCTAATAAAGCATTTATTTAGACGTTACCGTGTTCACTTACACACATACACATAAATACATCACTGTACGAATAGCAAAGATGAACTCAGGAGACCTCAATAAAAACGTATACATAGGCCAAAATCTCATAGTCGAACTTTTTTTCATGATTACTATACTTTCCTTATACACATCGTAATGTTTCCTTACACATTTAGTATGTTCGAAAAGTAATAACGTTAAAAGAAAAGAAGTATTTCTAACACAGTTTTACCATGCAAAGTATTTGATATAAAGCTTAATTAATACTGAACAGAAACAAGAAGACAATGCAAATCAATACATATGAACGGAAGCTCAGAATTGTTTTTTAAAAGTGACTATTTCAAAGATTTCTTCTTCATGTAAAATGTATGAACGATCTCTCTTTTTCTCTCTCTTACACACATACACACACACACACACAAAAAAAAAAAGATTTAATATGAACTGAAACAATTTGAAAATTTTATTTTAACATTTACAACTATGAACAGAAATGTTTAAGAATTGTCGGATTCAGGGAAACCTCAAAACATATAAATATAATAAAACTGAATTTCGGAAATTTGACCCCAAGACAATGCTTTCTGTACCATGCACTACATCGGTAAGAGAAAGTAAAGAAAAAGAAAAATATTGTTTTCGTTACTTTTTTATTTTTTATTTTTAGCTGAATACACACTGACTGTGCTACAAACAAAAAAAAAAAAAAAAAATTTCAAGCCCTGATACCATTTTTGCTGATTCGTATGTAAAATGACCTACTGAATCCGAATATGACTCCCATTTTTCACAGTCCCCCACCGTTTTTTCGGAACACCACCTCCTTCCCCAATTTTTATCACTGTTCGGTAATTTTATGGCCCTGAATTCGATTTGAAGAATGAAAAAAAATTAATTTAACACTTAAAAACATATATATATATATATATGTATATATATAGGATATTTCATAAATAACATTAATAATAAATTAAAAAAAATATAAGAAATGTAATACATAATATCAATGGCAAATCCCTCTCTAAATTTTCCCCTTGTAGACCGTGGGCCATAAGCTAAAAATGTCATTTAAAAACAAGTTCGTTTCAACTTTTCGGGGGCAACCTGAAAATGTTGCTAATATATTCTTTTAAAAATAGGTAATGAAAATATCAAATGTTCTGGAAGTAAACTTTGCACATAAATTTGGAAAATCGATTTCAATTTAAAGGAATTGAGTTTACATTTAGAATGCTGGTTTAAAGCAGTGTGTAATATATTTCTGATAATAAGGTGATTCGTTGAATAAATTTTAAAATATCTTGCACACAAGTGGTAAAATCATACTCCTGAGAAAAAAATACTAAAAAAGGGGAAAATATTAATATTTAGTGGATCTGCAGATCAGGAACCTCAACGTCCTATTTTCATCACTCATTACATTATTGATAGTTTTTATTAATTCCAAATTTATATCTATCATTATCATCATCAATTTTAACCTATCAATCCACTGCAGGATAAAGGCCCCTTCTAGGTGATTCCAATCTGCCCTGTTTTCTGCAATTCTTCTCCATTCTCTCTTCCAAACTTCACAATTTTATTTCTTCAACAACACACTGGTCTCTTTCTCGGTCTTTTGTTTTATCTCGGTATCCAAAATAGGAGTGGTGGTCAATCTATCATCATTTCTTCTGGAAGTGCTCAGTCCAGCTCCATTTTAACTTAATTCTAGAAATAACATCAGTAACATTGGTTTGCTCCCTAATCTAATACAAATGTTTCGTTTTCTGTCTCGTAGGGTGAGTCCTAACATGCATCTCTCTCTCTTTAATATATATATATGTGTATAATATATATGACGACTCGTTACATAAACAGATACATTTCTGACGGAGGTTACCACTCCCCTTCAACTTTCCGCTGTATACCTCTGTCTACATCTATATCTCTACATATGTAAATTTATATATTTTCCTAGAAACAGCCTTCTATTAATTCCTTGTAAATAATAAAAACTTGTACCAAATTTCCTGCAAATAGACTACATAACATATCGGAATTATTTTGTATAACACTCTAAACTAATTATCAGTTCTATCGCAAAATTTTTCATAAAAAAACAGGCTTAAAAAAATTCTAATAACATTTCATTATATTTAGTGTAATCATGTTAAAATATATTTTTAATACATACCATCTATAGACCATAATGGTACAATATTCTTTTGCGGGTTCCTCAATAGGAGTCACCGTTATTATATGCACCACTAATAATGATACACCTAACTAATTATAACTCACTTATATTTCAACCTAATTTGACATCATTTGAATGATATTACAGAATATCATCGGAATTCTTTTATGTGGTCCTGTAAATAATTTTAGCTTATACATAACTTTTTTAATTTTTTTAGGGCTAGAAAACATGCTTTTAAATATGTTTATAATATATGTTAATTGCACTAAATGCAGCATAAACACGTTAAAATGCGCTTAGGTAAAAAAATTGCCGATAGATTCTAATGTTATGAAATTATTTTGCGTTTTTCTGTAAAAGAACAGCAGTAAAAACATTTCAACTTATTCTATGTTTTTCAAAAATAATTGTTCGAAATTAAAAAAAAAATGGATGATTACATGACATTGTCGAAATATTTTTGTAAGGTCCTGTACATTAATTATAAAGCCTAAATACACATATTTTCTACAGAAATCATAAATTAAAGCATCTCAATAATGTACGCTAATTTAATTTCGTTGAATACTGATTAAGGAAGACAAAATTCGCTTAAACGAAATTCACCCCATAGGCCATAATGGTAAGAAAATCTTTGTATCCCTCTACACGATCCATGAATAATCTAAACATAAAAAAATTACACAACTATTTTTATACAGAGTCTGAACATTTAAACCAATTTGCAAGTCAATCAGGGATTTTTGCGGCCGCTATCGCGATACAAATTCTGTCCATAGGCCGTAATGATAAAAAAAAAACTTTGGTGTGTCCCTGTACACGAACAATAAATGGAATACACACTTAAACTATACTCATTCCGCGTGGTTCATGAGCATGTGTACCAAATTGCAAGCCAATAGCGTGATTTTTGCGGCCGCTATCACGCGAGAAATAGACACACAAACAGAACCCAAAAATTTTTTGAGTCTCCATATCCCTTTAAGACCGGCAACATTTTTACTTTAAAGCATTACATTCTTCTTTTTTTGCAAACTGAAAGAATAATATGGACTATAACCAACATTTGTTGATTGAAGATTGTACTTTACACTTTCTGCTAAATAGTTCGATCGTTTTTTTTCCTGATTTTATTACATACGACTGTTCCAGATGCAAAAATGGGAACAACTGTAGTATTTCCCCACAGCTGAATTTGGCGATTTATTTTCGGCGATTATGGTTAAATCATAAATCAAAAAATCATAAATCATAATTATAAAATCATAAGCTAAATTATAAATCATAAATCCAAAATAAATAGCATGCAGGCTGCCATATTATATCGCAAACAGCCCAGAACGACATCGTTATCGTTCAAATCGGCGCCAATGAAAAATCGCCAAATTCAGCTGTGGGGAAATACTATAGTTGTACTCAAAAATGTTAGTGGATGTCGTGGATATCAAACCCATACAAATGTACGCTTTCGGTTGGAAAGGGATATGGAGGCCTCCACTGACGCTTCGGTAATAATTTAGCTACACGTCAGAGTAAAACCTAGTTTGGAAAGTTCATTAATTTGAAGAAGAAGCAAATCGGTAGATATTTTTCTTTCACGAACATTTAAAACTTTCCACTGATCAGCAAACAATCTAACTTCATCCCAGCTTATTTGAGGAAAACACGTCACCTTTGAATGTATCTCATCTCCCATGTACAAATAATAAGTAATTTCTTTTGATATTATATTACCTGTAATAATTCTACTTAAAAATAAAGGGAAAAAAGAGTAATAAAAGAATTCGATCAAAATGTTAATAATACGCAAGATAATGATGTCGAGAGAAACTTCACATCTTATTTGAGAAAAATACTACATTTTTTAATTTACCCCATTCCCGATATATAAACAATATGTCATTTTATTCTCACTTTATGTGAAATGTAAAGATTACTTAAAAATACACGAAAAGAAAGCAATAATAGAATTGGATGAAAATGTCAACAATACTCAAGATAATGTAAACATAAATAAACGTAAACAAAACTTATCAAATGCTAGCGCGCGCCGTAACAGCAGCTGTCATTGGGCTAAAAATAATAGCGAAAAGGAAATTACTGTTTTGATTGGAGGATAAGCGAATGAATGAGCAGAGAATTTGACTATCTCTAAGTGTAAATGGAATAGCAGGACCGCAGAAATGTCAAATTTGTAGAATTAATTTAATTAATTTTAAAATAATGTGCACATCTTCAGACCAGAACATTGCGAATTTGTAGATAATAGAATATTCTTTTAATTTTAACATTAATTTGAAATTGCCCCTCGATGATTGAAACGGACTTGAACGATATCAACCTATGGCCCACGGCCTATTGCCGCAAATGTTCATGTTTTAGAATTTTCCAACTCTGTAGCCCTCAGAAGATATTTAACAGTTTAAATAATCCTTTACCCGCTAAAAATCATATTTATAGCCATAAAATTACCGAAAAGTGAAAAAATAGGGGGCCATTCCTAAAAAACGGTGGATGATAGGGCAAAATGGGTTCATATTCGGATTCAGGAGGTCATTTTACATAAGTTTGTAAAAATGGTGTTGGGGGCAATTTTCATGCAGAGTAGTGATATTAGTCTGTTTGCCTATGCTACAATTAAAAAAAAAAAAAATGTTGTGTAGAATTGAAGGGGATACTTCACCTTATCTGACCGGCAGCCTAACCCCGTGTTATTTTACGAAGAAATTTGATTGGAAACTTACTTATTACCTAATGTATATTTTAAATTCCGTTTTCACATTAAAAAAATTCACAATCATTAAACTGTTTCTCGTTTTTTTTCAAAAATTGATTTGTTAAATATTTAATACTTCATTTTGAAGCTATAAAGTGCAAAATTGCTCTTGGTTATTTTTTCACACTTTACAGCTTTAAAATGAAATATTAAAAATCAAAATATTTAATTTTTGAAAAACGGAAAACATTTTAATGGATGTGAATTTTCTAAATATGTAAATGGAATTATATATATATATATATATATATTATATATACAGGGTGATCAGTTTAAAAGAGTACCCTTGGGTTTTTTTTATTACCCTTAACGGCCCTCTTCACTTACCGTCGCCGGAAGCCCGAGCCAATGTTATTCTATGGGGAAACTTTCTTTACAAATAACTTATTAACTAATACACATTTTTAAATTCTGTTTTCACATTCAGAAAATTCTCAACTGTTAAATTGACGGGCCTTTCTTAAAAATGTATTTTTTTAATTTTTAATATTTTATTTTGAAATTTCAAAATGAAAAAAAATCACATATTGAAAATTCGTATTTTGCAGCTTCAAAATAAAATATAAAAAATTAAAAAAATAATTTTTTTAAAAAGGTCCGTCAGTTTAACAGCTGGGAATTTTCAGAATGTGAAAACAGAATTTAAAAATATGTATTAGTTAATAAGTTATTTGCAAAGAAAAATTTTCCATAGAATAACATTAGCTTCGGCTTCTGGCGGAGGTGAGTGAAGAGGGCCCATAAATGTGAAGGATGTGGCAACTATTCTAACACTGAACTATAATTGTTTGAACATTTTATAAGTGTGGGAGACAATTTCCAACACTGTTGGACTGTTACAACTTTATTTGTGAGGTAAAACAGAAATGGAGAAGTACAATATTTTTAATCCTGTAATAATTTTATTTTTGAAAAACATAATTTAATTCAATTTTTTTACATTATCATTCCTCCCAGAAAATGTTAAAAGTGTTCGCCACCATTCTGAATGCAAACATGAACACGTCGAACCAGGTTTTTGACACACTTCGCAGCATTGTTGGTGTTATTGACGAGATTTCTTCAGTTATGATCTGTTTTAATTCATTGATGATTGCAGGACTTCTCTAGAAATGCCTATGAAATGATAACGTTAAAATGATAATGATAATGTAAGTATAATGTAGGAATGATAATGTAAAAATTTGTAATTAAATTTTGTTTTTCATAAATAAAATTATTACAGGATTAAAAAAATTGTGTGTCTCCATTTCTGTTTTACCTCACAAATAAAGTTGTAACAGTCCAACAGTGTTGGAAATTGTCTCCTGCACTTATACAATGTTCAAACAATTACAGTTCAGTGTTAGAATAGTTGCCACATCCGTCATATTTAAGGGTAATAAAAAAACCCAACGGGTACTCTTCTAAATTGATCACCCTGTATATATATATAAGGTAATGAGTAATTTATTAAACAAATCTCTCGAATAAAATGTGGTTAGACTGCCAGTCCAGTTAGATGAAGTTTCACTTTAAGGCCGATTGTCTAATCTAGAGAACAACGTCTGGGAGTGATGCTCTGTGTGGAGATTTTCTTTATAGATTATAGTCCAAATTTCGAAGAAAAGCACAGAAAACTTCAAAAAGCTAGTCCGACGAATGCGATCTTGGTTCGAAATTAGCATCTCCCGTCTACCAGTTTCGAGAGCACCAGAGCTTCTGGACCACTGGTTAAATATCCTAGAGAAACCATACAAAATTAATATTTGTTATTACATGTTACTACAACATATTCTGTATTAAGGGTAGTGTGAGGAACGTTAGTAGTCAGTAAAATATTTAAACATTTTAGCCCTAATTCAAAGAACTTATATTCTTGTAATTATAAAGTAAAAACGTGAAATCTTATCTATTTAGTTTTAGAAGCGAAAAGCAGTATTTGTTTTTTTTAATTTTCAAATATGTTCCTATAAATCAATGCTTTCAATGCTTTTCAGGTGTGTTGGTTTGTCGGATAGTGACAATCGCCTACACAAGAAAGCTATGCATGTGTGGAATCCCCTACATGAGGGTCTTTCTAAGGGATTCTAGAGCATATTTATGGTAGTTTTGGTGAAAATACGGAATTCTCCGAACAGTTAGACCGTTTGTCGCTCTTGCCGACCTAGCCATACAGAGTTTTCCATGTTTTTTTCCCGAAACTCACGTAAATATGGGCTATGACCTCTTAGAAAGGCTCCCCCCATGGAGGGTATTCCACGTATAGGCCTAGATCCCTAGTGTAATCAATCGGCCTTAAAGGCCCGCTTCACTCACCGCCGCCGGAAGCCGAAGCTAATGTTATTCTATGAGAAATTTTTCTTTACAAATAACTTATTAACTAATACATATTTTTAAATTCTGTTTTCATATTCTGAAAATTCCCAGCTGTTAAATTGACGGACCTTTTTTAAAAAAATTATTTTTTTAAGTTTTTATATTTTATATTGAAGCTGCAAAATACGAATTTTCAATATGTGATTTTTTTTTTTTTTCATTTTGCAATTTCAAAATAAAATATTAAAAATTACAAAAATACATTTTTAAAAAAGGTCCGTCAATTTAACAGTTGGGAATTTTCTGCATGTGAAAACAGAATTAAAAAATATGTATTAGTTAATAAGTTATTTGTAAAGAAAATTTCCCCATTGAATAACATTGGCTCGGGCTTCCAACGACGGTAAGTGAAGAGGACCGTTGTTAACCCACACGCACAACTGAAGAGTGCCACCTCTCGTCTACCAGTTCCGAAAGGAGAGCTTCGAAGCCACTGGAAGAGCTTGATCATTAGGAATCTGCTTAAACATATCTAAAACGCTTATTTTAAATTTTAAAAATTGATATATATTGTATAAAATCTTACAAATCATTGTTTATAATTGAACAGTGCATTTTCGTGCTTTACATATCTTAATATATATTAAGGGCATCAAGTTTGACAGTATATGCTGCATTAATTATATAATTGTTCGAGAATAGCCTCGAAGTAACATATGGAGTTTAGTTAAACTATTGCTGTTTTTTTTTTTTTTTTTTTTTTTTTTTTTTTTTTAGCTCTACTCTGTATGCATTATAGTATACCTCTTTAAACAAACATAATTTGTTAGTAAAAATGATTTTTCTTTTAAGTATTAAGTTCTTAATATAATTGGCATTGAAAGCATATTATCGTTCATAAAAACTCCCTGTTGTCGAATATATATATATATATATATATATATATATATATATATATACTTGATAATATATATATATATATACTTGACATTGACATAGATAACGTGTTTCAAAAACGTAGTGCGGCCGAGCTATTCTGCGCTCAAAGCTGGTAGATGGGAAGTGAAGGGTTCGATCCCAGGTCACGCTCATCATCCTAGCCGTTCGGAGATTTTCGTGTTTTACTCTGAAACTCGCGTAAATACGGGCTAGGACCCCTTCGAAAGACCCCCACGGAGGGCATTCCACCTCTTGGCCTAGGACCCAAGCGTAGTCAGTCAGCATTTAAACCCTACAACCAACCCTAAAAAAAAAAAAAAAGTAGTAAAGAAAAAATAAAAGAAACAAAGAAAACAATTTCATGTTCATTAAACATAAAAGCACAACACATAAATGACAAGAGTGTTCATTGCAATCAATCTAAATAAATGTGATACAATTGACTATTTAAAATGCTTTTTATATTTCAGTAATGAGGTGTTTATTATTCATTGATTTCTACTTCATAGTGTTATGATATGATAATGATTTCAAACAAAAAAAGTCATGCTTGATAATGATTAATGTTGTATGCGATATGAATATAAATAATGGTATCATTTTTAATTGCATTCTTTTTTCTCTTTGTAATAGGAATAGAATTAAAAGAATTGATTTATTTTACTACTTCACGAAGATTACGTCTTTCGAAATTTCATGCATTTAAGGGCGTCATCTATTGAGAGAAATAAGAAACAACAACAGAATAAAAAAATGGCTGGTGCTGCCATCTATTCACAGAATATAATTATAAATCGGTCTAAAATTTCTTGCTAAAATTTATACTATTCCTTTCGTTCCTACTTGCCCAAGATAATACGGGAACGAGAATAACTCAGAAACTAATTAATCACTACTCCCCCCCCCCAAAGAAAAAGAACATTAAATATACATTTTTATTGGAAACTATCTGATTTTAAGAGAATATGAAAATTTCAAGGACTTGAGATTTTTAGGAATTTATATTAAACACGAATCTTTTCAAAAGGGGGGGGGAGGGGGGGGTTAAAAAAATCAAACCCCTAATTGGTGAAATATTTTGTTTAAATATCTTTTAAACTCATTGGTAGAAGAACTTTTATGAATTGCGAATGTGGCACAAAGCTATTTACCACCTTCTTTTTCTTTTTCATTTCTATATTTTACTTCAAAAGTAAAAAGAAATACATTTTAATATTTCTAGAAGCTTCTACAGGAAGGAAACTTAGGAGCATTGCCTACCCTGCAGCTTCTTAAAGACTGATCCTGATTATTAAAAATAAATAAAAGAATGAATACATATAAAATAAATAGAATAGAATAGAATAGAATGAAAAAAAAAATCTAATATTTAAAGTTTGCATTAGCTTGGATGACTGCTTGGCTAAACTTCAGAACAATACTATATGACACTTCATTTGAGTGAATTCAGCGCTAAAAGTAAAATTTTCTTGCGTGCAACCAGGTAATCATATTTAGAGCTAAAACTTATTTGTGTAAAAGAGAACTTAGTTTAAATATTATTTAGATCTAAAATAGGAATTTTACAAAACAAAGCTACCAGAAGCATCTCTTCTTGTCAGTTTCCGTAAAATAGACTTTATATTAATAATTAGCAGGCTACGCCCGCTTCGCTGGTCACTATATTTAAATAAATTTTTGAAAGAATTGAACCATTATTTACCTTTTATGTATCTTTATAAATAAAAGCAAACAAACGAAAATAATACATTGAAATCGCCCTAAACCTCGCTTCAGGTACCCACTGCCTTCAGAAAAATCTTTCCCGGGCACTTCAGTTTGTCCACGACAGGTGGATCTGCTATTATTTAAAGACTATGATTTTAAAGATGACTGTGTCTCAACATCTATTAAATATTTTAGTTTTTGAAACATGTATTTTATAGCCCTTGCTGTTTACACTATATTTCCATATGATTCCGACCAATATAATAAATAAAATAAAAGTAGATTTTCTTTCAAAAGGAATTACAAAATAAAAAACAAATAAATTTTAATTAAACTTAAATTTTAAAAAGTTTAATCCTTTCAATTATACACTGCCTTTTTTCCCGATAAATATTGTAAATTAAAAGAAAAAAATCCTTTTCAAAGAAATCAATTTAAAACGTGAAAATCAAAAAGTTGTTATACTATAAAAATTATATTAAAAAAAAAAAAAAAAAAAAAAGAAAAAAAAATCTGTCGCAGATGTCTTTTTTTTTTTTTTTTGCCTGCAACCACATCTTTTCGCGGAGGGCAATGTTCCTCGCGTAATGAGAGGTACCAATGTGTGCCAAGGCAGACATTTCAATCAGTTAGAAATTTCTATCATTTTAATTAACGAAGTTGTTAATTAAAAATGTCGGGTTAATAAAGGAACTCTATATGCTATCTTCCGAAAAGTTTCTGAAATCGCAATTCTTTCAATCTTATGATTTCATTTTCCATAGGAAAATTAAAATGTGATCAATGGTGTAAAACAAATAAAATAAATATCAATGTTGCTATTGGTAACAAAGGAAAAAAATTTTCGTCTGCAAATAAATAATAAAAAGCGTTATCTTAGATATTTTCAATAAAAAAGTGAATTTAGGATTGTAATTTGTCGTCTCCAGATAATTTTTTTTGCTACTTTAAAAAATAAATTTTCTTATTGGCAATTTCTTGTTGTTTATAATTTTTTTTTTTTTTTTTTTTTTTTTTTTTTTTGTGAATAATGAAATAATGTCGTGTCTGTATAATTGACTACATTTCTTTCTGTCTTTGAAGTGTATTTATCTTTTTTATTTAAATGCATGTTTTAAAATACTTTTGATATATTTTGGCATAAAAAATATTTTAATTTCAAATTCAAACTCATTTATAAATGACAGGATCTTCTAATTTAGGACTGATAATTTTTAACATAACAGAATTAGACATTTCTACGATACACATTTCTAATTTTGACAAGGAAAAATTCATGACCTAAAACTCTTATAAATTATCGAGTAGATTTTATCCTTTGTTATTTCAAGAAATAGTTAGGAGAGAATTAATAATTGAAGCCGTTGGAGATTTTTCAAAATGAAAATAATAATACTACTAATAATAATAATAAACTTTATTTTTATTTCAGATATTTCCGAATGTGTAAAGTTATTATCTAGCTGTACATTAAAAATGTATAGAGAGTATTACATACTGCTCTAAATTAACTAAGAAATTCAATATTAAAAGTTGGCAAAAAATAGGCACTAGATTAAAAAAAAAAAAAAAAAAAAAAAGCAAGCAATTATACCAAAAAATAGTGACAAAAATTTAAAAGTCGCCGAGGGGGTCATATACTAAAGATGTAACGCAAAATGGTCTAGATATTACGAATTTCTTTCTATTCTGAGAAAAAAAAAAATACTGATTTTTAGCATAATATTTCATATATATACACATATATATAAAGGTTGAAATATTTTGCATTTCAATTTGACTATGAATATGGGGATTTCTATTACATTTTCCTGCTTTTGTCTCGTGTTATGCGACTATTAATATTCCTATTCAGTGAAAGGCAAAGAAGCGAATAGGCGGGCAGGGCGCTGCAGGGGTTAATAAGTGAAACGAATCAGGGGTGGGGGGATCCTCCCTCGGGGGTTAGTGAGAAGAGCGAGCACGGGGCAGAGCCTCGAGCGAAATAAAAAATAAATAGTGTAATAGCCGTTGCTCTGAGATACGCAGGCGATTGAAATGAAAGCATAAATTTTGAAAAACTGAAACAGAGAAGTCAAGGTTTAAAATCGAAAAAAATTTAATTAAAAAAAAACCCAAATTCGAAATTCGAAAAGATCTCGATGAGGTGCACACCTGGAAGGTCCCAGTTACTCACGTACCGAGTTTTGTAGCTTAGAGATCAGTTTCTTTTGCACATTTTCTTTCAATTTTCTTTTTAATATATTTTTAAACTTGTTTTCAATATATTTTTTAACTTGCTGCCAAAAGAAAAGAATTTTTTTTTTCATTTGGACTTTTTGTCTGAAAGCAATAGTCCTGTCATCCTTAACGCATTGAGTGCCATGTCAGCCATAGGTGGCTGAACTTTCTGTTTAGGCCGCGTCAACCATCGGTGGTTGACAGTGTAAAATATGATATAAAACTAAAAAAATTACATTATTTTAAGTAATCACTGAAAATGTATTTAAAATTTACTTAATTTTTATTTATTACAGGATTATATTATTAAGGCATTCTGATGGATTTTATTGAAGCACAGTAAACATAAAAACGCATTGCTATACCGCAATACCAGCACTTCTAAGCAGCGCGCGTGGCCTGACAGGGATTTCCTTAAGAATCTGCGTGGCTTACAACGTGTTTAAAAAAAAAAAAAAAAAGAATTTTTAAGTGATTATAGAATAATAATAATAATAATAATAAAACGTGTTTAAAGTTTCTATAAAAAGTTAGATATGAAAACACACCTCTCGCCATTATCTTTCGCATGCACGTTTAACTGACTCAGTTTAACCGAAACGACAATGTTACCCTTGATGGCAATTATTTCGGAGTTTTATCCCTTGTTAAATGCATATACATCAGGTTATTATGAATTTACATAACCTGTATGAATCATGTTAGATGTTTTCATTGTCATTTTTAAATCCATTTCTATATATACGACAGGATTTTTACGTTTTTTCAGAAGATATAATTGCGCTAGATTTAACGCATTTTTTGTTTACATACCTATCCAACCAGAATATCCTGTTGCAATTAATTTAATATTTAATTCATTTAATAATGGTAGCGTAAAAAGACAGTGGTAATGGAGTTTATTTCATGTAAAAATTAAAAAACCCTGGTGTGAAACAACCACACGACTTCCATTATACACTACTACACACATATTATATGCATTTTTTGGAGATATAATATGCATTTCTTGGAATTTTCCAGTAAAAAAAACTTGATACATATGTAAAGACATATAAAAAAAGAGTTTACATAGCGAGTTAAAAAATAAGAAAATAAATTATGATAGTTACTTTTTAACACTTTCCAACAAGGTTGAAAAGTGTTTATGACTTCGGTTTGTCTGTCTGTCTGTCTGTCTGTCTGTCCGTCTGTCTGTCTGTCTGTCCGCGCTCTAATTCCCGTAAATATTTATGGAATTTCTTGAAACTGATATATGTTATTCAAGTTCACTATCGGACGGTCCCTATTGAAAATGGAGTTTATACCTCTATTGGTTTGTGTACAGGGACACCCAAAAATATTTCAAAGCATTGTGTTCTATGAGAGGTATTTCTATAAACCATATTTTCACACCTTTACTCTAGACATATCTTAGTGAAATTGAAATATGTTATTCAAGTTCACTATCGAACGTTCCCTATTGAAAATGGAGTTTGTACCTCTACTGGTTTGTGTACAGGGACACCCGAAAGTATTTCAAAGCATTGTGTTCTATGAGAGGTATTTCTATAAACCATATTTTCATACCTTTACTCTAGACATATCTTAGTGAAATTAAAATATGTTATTCAAGTTCACTATCGGACGTTCCCTAATGAAAATGGAGTTTGTACCTCTACTGGTTTGTGTACAGGGACACCCGAAAGTATTTCAAAGCATTGTGTTCTATGAGAGGTATTTCTATAAATCATATTTTAATACCTTCACTGTAGACATATCTTAATGAAATTGAAATATGTTATTCAAGTTCACTATTGGATGTTTCCTGTATAAAATGGAAGTAATACCACCATCGGGTTATACACAGGGACACTCAAAAAGCATTGCGTTCTATGAGAGATATTTCTATAAATCAAATTTTAATAACTTTAGTTTCCACAAATTTTAAGGAATTGAAATATGTTATTTATATGCACAAAAGAATGCTTTGCATACAATATAGCACGTTTAGCATTATATTTACAGGGTGGCACAAAAATATCCAGATAAATTAAGAGCTATTAATAAAAAAATTGTTAGATATGTACTTTCGTTTACGTTAAGCGTTTTTAACACTTTCTAATATTTTTAACACTTTCCAACAAGGTTGAAATGTATTTATGACTTCGGTTTGTCTGTCTGCCTGTCTGTTTGTCCGTCTGCCTGTCCGCGCTCTAACTCCCGTAAATATTTATGGAATTTCTGGAAACTGATATATGTTATTCAAGTTCACTATCGGACGTTCCCTATTGAAAATGGAGTTTATGCCTCTACTAGTTTGTGTACAGGGACACCGGAAAGTATTTCAAAGCATTGCGTTTTATGAGAGGTATTTTTATAAACCATATTTTCATACCTTTAGTGTAGACATATCTGAATGAAATTGAAATATGTTATTTATAGTTCACTATTGGATGTTTCCTGTTTGAAATGGAGGAATTACCACCAACGGTTTATGTACAGGGATACTCAAAATTATTCCAAAGCATTGCGTTCTATGAGAGATATTTCTATAAATCAAATTTTAATAACTTTACTTTCCACGAAGTTTTTGGAAATTGAAGTATGTTATTTACATGCACAAAAGAATGTTTTGCACAGAATATAGCATGATTAGCATTAGATTTACAGGGTGGCACAAAAATATCCAGTTACATTAAGAGCTATTAATAAACAATTGCTAGAATTGTACTTTCGTTTACTTCACGCGTTTTTAACACTTTCTAACATTTTTTAAGCGTGAATATGATTTCAGTTTGATTTATCTGCCTGTCCGTCTGTCTGTCTGCCTGTCTGTCTGTCCGAGCTCTAACTGCCGTAAATATTTATGGAATTTCTTGAAACTGATATATGTTATTCAAGTTTACGATCTGATGTTCCCTATTAAAAATGGAGTTTGTACCTCTACTGGTTTGTGTACAGGTACACCCGAAAGTATTTCAAAACATTATGTCCTATGAGAGGTATTTCGATAAACCATATTTTCTTACCTTTACTTAGACATATCTCAATTAAATTGAAATATGTTATTCAGATTCCCTATTGGATGTTTCCTGTATAAAATGGAGGAAATACCACTACTGATCTATGTACAAGGACACTAAAATTATTCCAAAGCATTGCGTTCTATAAGAATTATTTCTATAAATCAAATTTTAATATCTTTACTTCCTGAGAAATTTTAGGAAATCGAAATATGTCATTTATATGCACAAAAGAATGCTTTGCATAGAATATAGCATGGTTATCATTAGATTTACAGGGTGACACAAAAATATTCAGTTATATTAATAAAAAATTGCTAGAATTGTACTTTCGTTTACTTCACGCGTTTTTGAAACTTTCTATCATTTTTTTAGTGTGAATATAATTTCAATCTCTGTATCTGACTGACTGTTCTTCTTTCCTTCTGTCTGTCTCTCTGTCTGTTTTACTGAGCTGTAATTCCCGTAAATATTCATGGAATTTCTTTAAACCGATATATTTTATTCAAGTTGACTATCGGATGTTCTCTATAGAAAATGGAGTGAATACCTATTCTGGTTTGTGTACAGGGACACCCAAAAGTATTCGAAAGCATTGTGTTCTATCGGAGGAGTTTCTATAAACCATATTTTAATACTTTAATGTATAGAAACTTCAATGAAATTTTAACATGTTATTCAATTCCCTATCGGATGTTTCCTATGTAAAGTAGAGTACATTTCTAACTGGTTTGTGTACAGGGGCACTTAAAAGTATTTTAAAGCATTGTGTTATATGAGAGTTATTTTTATAAAGCAAATTTTAATAATTTTATTCTCCACAAAGCTTAATCGAATTGAAATATATTATTCGTAAGCACAAAAGAGTGCCTTCTATGTAATATAGTATGGTTAGCATTAGGTTTACAGGGCCACACAAAAATAATCAATTACATTAGGAGCAATAAATAAGAATTTGCTGGAATTGCACTTTTGTTTACATGAGCGTTTTAAAACTTTCTTATAATTTTAGTGGGAATATGATTTCAATTTGTGCATCTGTCTGTCCGATTGTCTACCTTTCTATCTGTTTGTCTCCGGCTCTTATCATCGGTGAATATTTTGAGAATTTTTAAAAATGATACACCCAAGTTCCCTATGGAATGTTCCCTATTTAAAATGCCATTAATTGGTCCTGTACAACTAGTTTGTTTACAGGGACAACAACAACAACAATAAAATTAAAACAATGTATTACGTTTTAGGACAGAATTTTTAAAAGTTATATTTAAAAATCTTTCTGCTATAAAATCATAGAAACATTGACATGCATTATTAATATTCTAAAATGATGTTGTGTATAGAACGTGATATGATTAACTTTCAGATTTACAGGGCTACACTAAAATATTCAGAGAGATTAAAAGCTGTAATTATAATCTGACGGCTGCGTTTGCTTTTGAGTTAAGCCTTTTTAACACTTTCCAAAATGCCTAAGAGTAATTTTAAAATCAATTAGTCGATCTGCATGTTTTTCAGTTGTTCTGTCTATTGTGTGATAAAGTAGGCAAAGGACATTAAAAGTTATTCGATACAATTGCGTACAGTTGGAAAGTGTTACTAATCAATGCGTACTGCATGATTTTTCTTTCTTGTTTAAACTCTAGTTTATGAGATCTAAAACTGAACTATCTAATCAGAATGACCATGTTAATTTTCATGTAATAACCACATAATACACCAGAAAGTGTATCTAAAATGGATTTATGTAGTAATTTTCAAGAAAATCGTTAGAGCTGTTTTTTGAGATACCAACCTTTACCAAAACTTGGCATATTCAATTATTGACCGGAAAACAACAATTACACACAAAAAGATATTTAAAAAGGAGTTAATATGGCGAGTTTGAAAAAAAATCCCAGCAGCCGTTTTTTTCGCACTTGCGAGAGGAAATTGAGCTATTGATACAGGACACCTATCAATTTTCCTGAACTAACAAACTATATCATTCGAAAGGACATCTAATAGAGTGTTTACATAGCAAATTTAAAGGAAATTGTTAGAGCTGTTTTTGAGATACGGACTTCCGGTCCTACTTCCGGCTTCCGATGACCCACTTCCGGCTTTCCAATTTTCACCAAAATTTGGAAACTTCATCTGTACACCAAATTTGTATGAATTCTGAAGTTTCATAGTTCAATCTCTATGATGTGATAGCCAGAAGATTCCATACATACACACATAGGGTAGGTGCTCCAGTGATTGGCCTGCTCCAGTAATTGACATCTATCCCGAAATAATTAATAAATAAGCAAAATAATAAAATCATATATTTTACATATAAGAATTTTAACATTTTACGTCAAACACTGGAGCATAGGGTGCTAATAACTGGTAAAATGAATAACTAGCAGTGTCAAACACTGGAGCATAGGGTGCCAATTACTGATAAGATGAAAAACTGGCCGTTTCAATTACTGGAACATTGAGTGGGTGTCAAATAAAAATTCATAAAAAAAATAATAATAATAATTGTCATCAAATGTATATATTTTAACATATATGTGGTTCTGAATGTATTTCATGTCATATGTACTAACTTAAGATTTCTAAAAATATTTTCTGATGACTAGAACATTAAAAACATCAGAGATTGCTCTAAAAGTGTCAATCACTGGTGCACTTACCTACATACATACATACATACACACACACACTGACCAATTGTCAAAAACTACTTTTTTGGACTCAGGAGGTCTTAAATCGTGTAAATCAGGTGAAAACTCAATATAAAATTTTTGGACCGAATACAATACTTCTACGGTAGTAAGGTAATGGAAGTAAAAATATATTTTAAATTTTATTAATCTGGTGTGATATTCACACTAGTTAGGACTGATGGCCTATTAGTCTCAATCTGGGATTTTTGCGTTGTCGATTTCGATAGTTGGACATTTGTCGAAATCTAAAATTTATGGAAAATATAATTGAAAAATTTGAAAGCGATGTTATAATTTGAAAAAAGGAAAAAAAGGCTACCAAAAGTCTCTGTTTTGAAGCGGTCTAAACCGGAATCGTTCCTGACAGAAGATGGTCATTATTATTATTATTAATAAGATGCCATTTTAATTTGAAAGAAATAAAATAAAAAATATTTAAAGAGGACTAATGCGCAAGTTGTACCTGACGGGACTAAAGTGAAAGTTGTACCTCAAGAGACTAATGTGAAAATTGTACCTCACGGGACTAATGTGCAAGTTGCACCGAACGAACAAACTATTTCTTTCAACGAAAATGCCCACTCACCCTGGACGATAGGTCTAATATATCGTATTTATCGTAATATAACTCAATACTTATTTCGCTTCCTTCTTCGACTCGTTTTAATACGCATTTTTTATATGCATGAGCAGCCCCCGAAAAACAAAAACATTAAATCATTAAATTCATTTTTTTACTTATTTTTATTTCATATTATTTCACGCGCACTTTTTATTTCCTAATTCAAAATTATTAAAAAAAACTTTTTCGATATCGCTTGTAACGATACTGATTATTATTAATTTTCTTTTCTTTTTCTTTCAATAATAATAATAATAAAAAAGATTTTGATGAAATTCTGGCAAAAGCAGAATTTAGTTTAGGACGGAGGACTATTAGTTTTTTTTTTTCCTTTTTTCAAATTATAGCATCGCTTTCAAATTATTCAATTATATTTTCGATAAATTTTAGATTTCGACAAATGTCCAACTATCGAAATCGACAACGCAAGAATCCCAGATTGAGACTAATAGGCACTGAGTCCTAAAAATAAATAAATAAATAACATGTTGTTTATACTACCAAAGTTTCAAGAGGATTCCTAAAGAACTTTTTTTTTTTTTTAATTTGACAAATTGTCGAACCTGGAAAGTTTCCAAATGCTTATTGGTAGTTAGTGTAACAATAACTTAAAAAAAAAAAAAAAAAAAAAAAGCTTCGCTGGTCACTGTATTTAAAGGGGACTAATGTGCAAGTTGTACCTGACGGGACTAAAGTGAAACTTGTACCTCAAGGGACTAATGTGAAAGTTGTACCTTATGGGACTAATGTGCAAGTTGCACCAAACGAACAAACTATTTCTTTCAACGAAAATGCCTACTAACCCTGGACGATAGGTCTAATATATCGTATCATATTATGTATCGTATTTATCATAATATAACTCAATACTTATTTCGCTTCCTTCTTCGACTCGTTTTAATACGCATTTTTTATATGCATGAGCAGCCCCCGAAAAACAAAAACATTAAATCATTAAAATCATTTTTTTACTTATTTTTATTTCATATTATTTCACGCGCACTTTTTATTTCCTAATTCAAAATTATTAAAAAAAAATTTTTCGATATCGCTTGTAACGATACTGATTATTATTAATTTTCTTTTCTTTTTCTTTCAATAATAATAATAATAAAAAAAGATTTTGATGAAATTCTGGCAAAAGCAGAATTTAGTTTAGGACGGAGGACTATAATTTTTTTTTTTTTTTCCCTTTTTTCAAATTATAGTATCGCTTTCAAATTATTCAATTATATTTTCGATAAATTTTAGATTTCAACAAATGTCCAACTATCGAAATCGACAACGCAAGAATCCCAGATTGAGACTAATAGGCACTGAGTCCTAAAAATAAATAAATAAATAACATGTTGTTTATACTACCAAAGTTTCAAGAGGATTCCTAAAGAACTTTTTTTTTTTTTTTTTTAATTTGATAAATTGTCGAACCTGGAAAGTTTCCAAATGCTTATTGGTAGTTAGTGTAACAATAACTTAAAAAAAAAAAAAAAAAAAAAAAAAAAACTTCGCTGGTCACTGTATTTAAATGGGACTAATGTGCAAGTTGTACCTGACGGGACTAAAGTGAAACTTGTACCTCAAGGGACTAATGTGAAAGTTGTACCTTACGGGACTAATGTGCAAGTTGCACCAAACGAACAAACTATTTCTTTCAACGAAAATGCCTACTAACCCTGGACGATAGGTCTAATATATCGTATCATATTATGTATCGTATTTATCGTAATATAACTCAATACTTATTTCGCTTCCTTCTTCGACTCGTTTTAATACACATTTTTTATATGCATGAGCAGCCCCCGAAAAACAAAAACATTAAATCATTAAAATCATTTTTTTACTTATTTTTATTTCATATTATTTCACGCGCACTTTTTATTTCCTAATTCAAAATTATTAAAAAAAAACTTTTTCGATATCGCTTCAGTTTCGTAAACGATACTGATTATTATTAATTTTCTTTTCTTTTTCTTTCAATAATAATAATAATAATAAAAAATTTTGATGAAATTCTGGCAAAAGCAGAATTTAGTTTAGGGCGGAGGACTGTTAGTTTTTTTTTTTTTTTTCTTTTTTCAAATTATAATATCGCTTTCAATTTATTCAATTATATTTTCGATAAATTTTAGATTTCGACAAATGTCCAAATATCGATATCGACAACGCAAAAATCCCAGATTAAGACTAATAGGCCCTCAGTCCTAAAAAAAAAAAAATAATAATAATAGTCCTCCGTCCCAAATTAAATTCTGCTTTTGCCAGAATTTCATCAAAATCTTTTTTTTTTTTTTTTATTATTATTATTGAAAGAAAAAGAAAAGAAAATTAATAATAATCAGTATCGTTACAAGCGATATCGAAAAGGTTTTTTTTAATAATTTTGAATTAGGAAATAAAAAGTGCGCGTGAAATAATATGAAATAAAAATAAGTAAAAAAATGAATTTAATGATGTAATGTTTTTGTTTTTCGGGGGCTGCTCATGCATATAAAAAATGCGTATTAAAACGAGTCGAAGAAGGAAGCGAAATAAGTATTGAGTTATATTACGATAAATACGATATATAATATGATACGATATATTAGACCTATCGTCCAGGGTTAGTAGGCATTTTCGTTGAAAGAAATAGTTTGTTCGTTCGGTGCAACTTGCACATTAGTCCCGTGAGGTACAAATTTCACATTAGTCCCTTGAGGTACAACTTTCACTTTAGTCCCGTCAGGTACAACTTGCACGTTAGTCCCCTTTAAATATACCGATTTTTTTTATTTTATAATTATTAGTTTTTCAGTGATCTTTTTTATTATCGTTTGCAGACGTAATAATCAGATTATAAATTTAAGCAATTAAACTATAGAAAAAGTCGTCTTCATCACAATTGACGAAAAATCACTTTTTAACTTGTAATTTTCAAGCAACTGAAGCTATCGAAAAAGTTTAAATACAAAAATTGTTCTTTAAAGTAAGGCGGTAATTCGCCTGATTTAAAGTTTTTTTTCTATTTTCAATATTAAAGAAATTATGGGCAAATGAAAATTTCCATCCCCCACCGTTTCCACCCCCTTTGAGCTGGATACCCCATCTACGAACTCGTTTTTACTGTCCTGACAACATATCCCGAGCTGGTTAAATTTAAATAAAAATTACTCCAGTTATCGTGTTCACAACTTTACATGCGAAAAAGCGTTATACATATATACCTATATATATATATATATACTTTTGAACGGAGGGTGGTTTTGGGTTCTAGGGATCATGATCGGTAAAGATATGAAGAAATTTTTTAGAAGTCGTGCCATGAGAACCATTGCAATAGGTAGATTTCGTATAAGGAATTCCTAATTAATTAACTTCGATCAACCGCGAATTCTCTCACAAATTTAAATAATTTTAGATTGTGGTTGTGTGGATTAAATCCGATTGGCTACATTATAGTGCTGACTCTAGGCTAATTTGGCAGAGTGCTTTACCTGACAGCCCTTTTAAACACATTTTAGCACCCGGCGATCCCTTTAAAAACATTTTAGTAGCAAGTGGCCTTTTCTAGCATATTAAATGTTCAGAGACCTTTAGATACTTTTCTTCGTGACTTGTAGCCATACATATATATATATATATATATATGTATAATTAAACTCTTAAAAACTTAAGGTTAACATTAAAATTTAATTAGTTGAAAACTAATTTTGATAGATTTACAACAATACATCTCATCTTCTTACAAAGCCATTTTCACATACAATGATCTGTGTTTGTGAGTGCTTTGATTTTATTTTCTCTGGAAAATATTTTAAAAAAATCAAGATATTACGTCTTTATTACATCTATTTCAATTCAAGGAATTTCTTTCTTGAAGGTTCATGTTATGTTTTTATTTTTTTCTCTTACTCTGCTTTACTGAAGATATATTATAATAGGTTAAGGTGCAAAATATAACATTTTGTGTTTGAACCATTTTTGAATAGTTTTAAAAACTTTAAAAATAGTTTTATTTAACAAATATTTCTGTGTGTGTGGGGGGGGGGGGGGGGAGGGGGATGTTACTTCTAACTCCAAGTTTTAATCTGTAGCTAAATTTATAAAACATTAAAGATATTAAAATATTTTATATCATTCAGAGAATTTCTTCCCATACAACTCTTTGAAAATTATTTGATAAATTTTGAGTATCCCTGTATATTGTCTATAAATTATATACGAACCAAAGAAAGTACTTCTTTTAGAAGAGAAAAAAATTTCATGACACAATTCGAAATGCATTTCGGGACTTTACCAACCATATTACTAATGTATCAAAATTCTTTTCTGTGGCCTTTTAAAAGAAAGATAATTATTTTTAATATCATATTCTATGTAAAACATGCATTTGTGGATATAAAAACTATCTATGAAATCAATTTTGTTTAGTGCAATCTGAAGATAGCTGCACCAATTACAAGTTTTGGACATAGATTTAATGTGTTTGTACGGCTTTGTACATGAATCATTTGTTCGTAATAAAACTAGAATAATGAATTTAGAGGATATGTGTATATGTGTTAAAACGTTGGCAATTATTTATTTCTTTTCTGATGATTATTTTTGATCGTTAATATAAAAAAAAGAAAGAAAATAAAAAAGTTATTTAACAGTACCATTTAAAAGCAGTGAATATTTACATTTATTTCTTGTATCTGTCCATGTTTTATACGGTTTCCTAGCTTTCACATATAACATTTATATAGAGATGATATTTAAAAATTTTATTTAGTTGCATGCTCATATTTAAATAAGGTTCTCTTTTAAAATATAGTACTGTCTTACTATAGTTGATTTATTTCATTCGAAGTGTACATACAGGTACTACAATAACTGTCACAGTACAGAATGTTTAAATTCTTTGAAATTTTGGTTCTTAATTTGAAACATTTTCTGAAAATTACATATTCTAGTTTATTTTAAAATAGTAATTGTCTTCAAACTTCATTTATATTCATGAAGCATACATTCTAAACATTTTATTGTATTTTGTGGGCAAGTAACTTACTTCAACTGCAAATTTAGTATAAAGTAATATGTTTCGTTAGATTGTAGATTTAGTAATTCTGCTTTAATAAATAAATAAATAAATAAACGATAAACAATTATCTTGTGATCATCATAAAACTTTCTTCTGTATCATTCCATATAACAGCGCCTCCTACTGGCTAAAACAAACGTTTAATCATAGCTTCTTTAATAAGGATTTTATATATGCAGTTTGGTACAATTTTGTGGAAAATAATAGAAAATGAGTAATAGCAACGCCACCTGTCGATTGATATACACTACATTAAGCCAGCGTTTTTTTTTTTTTTTTTTTTTTTTTTTTTTTTTTTTTTCCCAATTGAACATCTCACATATAAATTTTGGTGCATTTATACATTAGAAATGCTGAGATACAGCCTTTTCGTAAGCGGAAAAAATGCAGCATAGCAGTGCTAATTGTCACCCGATAGCAGTGCTAATTGTCACCCGATATGTACACAGAGCGAATCAGTATAATGATTCATAACGGTCCTCTGACATATAACATTTTGTGCAATTATACATAGTAGAAACTTAGATATAGCCTTTACGAAAAATATCGCAACATAGTAGCGCCACTTATTGGGTGATTTGCACCAATTAATAACAAGGAGCATTTAAATATAAACTTAGGTAATTCTGTACATAAGTTTTTTAGCTAAAGCTGACATTTTTTTTTTTTTTTTTTCATACAGTGAGGAGGACATTTCTTTAAATGGTCAATTCGTATTCAGGACATTTCAGAACATGTAAATATATCATATACCGGAAGTCAATTTTTTTAATCTCAAAGATGTTTAAAGTAACAATATTATTCAACTAGTATGTTTTGGAGACCACAAAAGTTTCTTTTGTATAATCTTATACAAATTCACGCTCAGTACAAATTATTTATTAAATTATTATTTATTCAATTTTTTTTCATGATGAATGCATACGATTTTTATCTCAAAGAAATATAGCACTAAACGCCGAAAAAAGGTCAATTTTGTGCCCCCCCCCCCCCCCAAAAAAAAAAAAAAAAAAAGAAAAGAAAAAAAAGAAGAAATCTTTTCTGGTAAAAGTGAAAATTGATAATTTCGTTTCAAATTATCACAGATCTATGGTTCAACCATTCGTTTTAAAGGTATTGACGAGTTCTTCTGCAAGATGCTCATATTCAAAATCTATACCCCCATGGAGGGCTGGGGGGGGGGGCGGGGGAGAGAGTGATGCTCCTACATACACACACTTTTCCCTCCCCAAGTTTACTACTACTATTATCAATAATTCATATTAATTTTACAATCATAAATTCAAAATAACTCTCATTACGCGCATTTTGTCCTATACTACCATGTTAAACAGAAAAAATGAGATAATAAAACCACATGTTGAGCGGCTTATTCCCAAATGTAATCAGCACCAATTTAGGTCAGGGTTCAAGAAAACCAGTTTAGGTACAGATTCAGCTAAATACGAAGTCTGGCTAAATTTCGTTCATTGGTTCGTGAGATAAAGCGTCCACGAAATTTGTGATGCACACACACAGACACACAAAATCAGACACACAAACACACAGACAGACATTTTCTAAAAACAGTCAAATCGTGTTCAAGACATCTCAAGACGTATAAATCCGTCAAAATTGGAGTTCGAAAATTTTCACGAATCCAAAACTTTCTTCTTATATATATAGAAGAAAGTAAAATATGCTAAAAGAATTAAAAAAAATAAAAAATAAAATAAAAAATAAAAATAAAAAATAAATATCTATTACAAAGAACCCCCCCCCCCCTTTTTTTTTTTTTTTTTTTTGTAATATTTTTCCCCCGTTGGGAAAATGTATTTTACCTACTTGTGGGGATTGGGAATTCATTCAATTTTACAAAGTTCTTTCAATCACTCGCAGTAACTGATTAAAATACTGAACTTACCATCGTTGTCCTTAAATCATTGTTAGATCAATTATGCTTTCATTATCGAGCATTTTATTTCTAATTTCATAAGATTTTAGAAAAAAAAAAAAAAAAAATATATATATATATCTATATATATATATATATATAGATATATATGTGTGTGTGTGTGTGTTTGTTTGTGCATATATATAAGAACAATTAAGGATTTTTAAAAACCGTAATTTCAAACATTTTCTTTAAGTTAATAAGGCGTATTTTTCTGTGTTTTATTTATTTATTAATTTTTAAAACGAATTGTCTTTAGGTTTTCACTATATTCCTTTTATTTTATTTCAGTAATAATTAAAAATTTACATCAATTACAAAATCAGTATAAAAATAACTTTTTTTTCGATACACTGAAGCTTTAGAAATTTTAATAATTAATTTTTACTTTCTCTTACCCATAAGATAGAGAAAGTATTGTTTTTGGGTCAAAATTTCAAAATTGAATTTTTGTTTTATTTTGACGTTTTGAGACCCCTGAATCCAAAAATCATGTTTTTAGCTGTTGGTCTGTGTGTGTGTCTGTATGTGCGTGTAAGTATGTGTCTGTTATCAGCATATCTCAATAACAAATTATGGCAGAAAGTTTAAACTTGGTATTCTAAATGTGTATCATATAAGGATGCTACACTAAACTTTTCGTTAAGATCAAGCAAATGGTTCGTGTACAGGGACACTCAAGAGAATTCAAATACATCACGTCTATAGGGAAAATTGTTGTTATGTAGAGTTTAACATCTTTAGAATACACCAAACCAAATGAAACAATTGTATATTTTTTATATGCATAAAAACATGTTTCATGTAGAATATGGTATAAGAATCATTCACTGTTCGTTTACAGGGCTACACAAAAGAATTAGAGTATGACAATACTTGTAAATTCGTGGAAGTGTACTTTAGGTTGTGTCATGTCTTCTTAATATAGGATTATATTTATGTGCACCATGTGATGTGTTCATAACTTTCAGAAGATATACAGGACTGTCAATATTTAAGCCATGACATTCTTTTTTTATTTGTAAGTGGAAGTTCTTCACTATAATATTTCACCATGTCCATGAAAGCTGCTCAGGAATTGAAATTAAGTCCTCATAGCCATGTGATAAATGATGATTTTTTAAACTAAATATTTATCACTTAATTTTTTCTTTTTTTTTTTTTTTTGTATATTTACACGTTTTGAGGCTTTCTGAATACAGAAGTCAAATTTTATAGTTTAATCTTTGACTGTGTCTGTTAGAGTAAATTAAAAACAAATAATTTCAGGCGATCCATATTATGTAATTTGAAGTTAATACGTTTGCTATTAGAAATGTTTGTTCAAGATTGATATGTTTCAAGATGATGAGAGTGAAAGTTGACTGAATAATTTTAAATAAACTTTTGAACTTAATAAGACATATGAATTCTATGTAAATGTAGATACAATAATGAAACGGGGGGGTAGCGGTAGGCCCCTCACATATAATTATTTGTCAAATAAAGCTGTTCCGAAGCCTGATTTGAATTACTTTAACATAGCTTTGTATAGCAGTACTCGTTATCTCAACCCTTAATATCCAATCTGCACTTTTAACATTAAATTTCAGGGTAAGAGAAAGTCGTGTGTGTGACACACCAGATTATTTTAATTAAAAAAATTCTTAAGTAGAAGTTGTAAAATATTCCAAGTCGTTTAATATTACAATACTTTTCCCAGAGCATTTTAGATATACCTCCATGGAAGATTTTCATTTACTCAGATTTTTAGAGGAAATTTATAAAAGTTTTTATAATTACGTAATTTTAATAAAACTTGGCTCTTAATTTTTAAATTTTTTCTGAAAAATTATATGCCTATATGCTTATATTTGTGCATTTCGTTTTCAAAATAGGAATTGTCTTAAAGCATACGTAATTCCTTTTATTGTATTTTAATAATACGTTAAAAAATTATTTCATTTGAAAATTTAGTATAAAATTCTTTTGTTTTAACTGTAGCTTTAGTAATTTTAGCAATTAGTTAAAAAAAAAAAAAAAAAAAAAAAGAAAGAAAGAAAAGAAAGAAAAAATTTCATTAATAAAAAGTCCCGAGCTTATAACCTAATAATGTTCCTTCAAGAATGTTAAATTTTTTTTTTTTTTTTTTTCAAAGAATAAAGATTTTTTTTCTTCTTTCGCAGTTCTCAACGGGAGATGTTTTTTCCCCACTTGTGTGGGCGAGTAGGGTGGTTTGTACTTTCTTTTTTCTTTTAACTTTGTCGACTGTGCACTGTAACTGATTAAAATTTTGTACTTACTGTTATCTTTAAGTCCTTGTTAAAACAATTTTGCATCATTAAATTATAATTGTGTTTAGTTTACACCGAAATTAAAACAGATTTGTATAAGTTTTCACAGTTATAAATTTTAAGAATCTTTGGCTCCTAATTTCAATTTATTTATTTATTTTTAATGAATTATATAAGAGTATATTTTTGCATATATATTTTTCTTTTTATTTGGCGTTGCATGGAAATATACACTGCTGCATTCCTTTTACTGTATTTCAATAACAGGTCAACTTAGTATAAAAGAATTCGTTTCTTACAATACAGATTTAATAACTTTAATAATCTTCCACCGACACATGTATTTAAATATAACTATATTACGTATGTTGCAATTTTTAGACAAATATTTAAATAAAACAAAAAATTTCAAGCTAACAATTAAAAAATTAAAAATTAAATAAATAAATAGATTAAAATAAAATAAAATAAATAAATAAATAAAAATGAAACAATTCCTGTTAACTACCCTTTTTTTTTTTTTTTGTACGACGAAACCGATTTGAAAAATCCTAGAAAGAATCGTTGTGGGTTTTTTCAAAATCCTTATTTAGAACTGCAGTTTTATCTAACTTATAATAAACATATAAATATAAAACAAATATTATATTTATTATTAGAACATGAATCTAAAACTTTCAGAAATATTGGAGGTGCTTCAATTTCTCTATAAAACAAAATCCTGAAAATTTTTCCATGAAAAAGAATTTACAATTATCTTATTAAAACACAATAAAAAATTATATTAAAGAAATAAAGAAAGTAAAAAAAAAAAAAAAAAAGTGTTGTTTAGTAATATAAAGAAAACTATAGAAGTCAAATAATTTAAAATACAATTAAATAAAAAACAATTTTTTAAAAATGTCTGAAAACTTTACTAGTGCAATATTATTAAGCAATGTAGAAGAATAATAATTAAAAGTATTTTATAAAAATCTACTGAATACGAAACATTTAATAAAACAACACTAAATAATTATTAAAATCCATTTTATTTTTGTTCTAAAGGGCAGATAAACAGAATTTTAAAATATTTAAATTCCAATTATTCAATTTTGTAAAAATTTCTTTATAACTTAATGAAAAAAAAAAAAAAAAAAAAAGAAGTTAGAAAATTTAAAATTATTATTATTAATTTTTTAAATTTTGATCTTAATGAGCAATTAATATTTGATTTTTTATATTGTCTTGTTGATAATACACTTCATGTTAAGAAGAAAAAAAAAAAAAAAAAAAAAAAAAAAAAATGGAAGAAAGAAAGAAAATATTTCTCAAAAATCTTATAAAACCTTAAAATGCCCCGAAAAAATAATAATAATAATAAATAAATAAATAAATAAAAATAAATAAATAAATAAAAATTCTGATAAATCCCGAAAAAAGAAAAGAAAAAAAAAAAAAAAAAACACCTTTCCAGTGACCGCTTGGTTCTACGCTCAAAAGCTGGTAGTTAGGAGTGCTGGGTTCGATCCCAGGTCGCGCTCATCGACATAGCCGTTAGTAATTTTCTGTGGTTTCCTCCAAAACTGGCGTAAATACGGGCTAGTACCCCTTTTAGAAAAAACCCCACGGAGGACATTCCACATATAGGCCTAGGAACCTAGTGTAGTCAATCGACCTTAAGCCACACAACCAAATAACCAATCGAAAATACCTATCAATATCCCACTAGGCTGAGTTATTTCTAACCCTGACATAATGAGAATTACTTTTAAAATTTCAATGGTTTTCACAGTAAATTAAGAAAAATATTTATTATCGTACTAATCAAACAGAAAAAAAATATTGTACATGCAGGAGCATCGCTCCCCCTCCCCTGGGAGGGTAATGCCCTCGCCCTTCCGTCCGAGGGTAAAAATTTCCAATATGGTTATCTTTCAAAAGAACTCGTTAGTACCTTCTAAACGAAGGGTGAAACCACAGCAAAATTATCGGTATTTTTCATTAAAACAATGCATATTTTCAAGATATCATTTGTAGAGCATAAATCGATTTTTTTAGAAATTTAGTGTTATATATCACTGTGATGAAAATTGTCTACATTAATCATGAAAAGTAATTTTGATAAATAATATAATTTAAGTAAATAATATTTACTGTGGCAATTTATGTGGCAAAATAATGAAAAAAGTTTCGTGGTGGGCCAAAACATACTAGTTTTAATAAATTTAAACAGACAATTTGAAGTGTGAAAATTATTCTTTATTATTTCAAGTTCCAAAAACGCAAAAATATTTCATATTTGCTTTAGAAAATACAAGAGATAAAAAAAAAAAAAAGAACTTTTGAGGATATTTTTAAGTCATGCATTACGAGTAATAACTTTTTAGAACACGAAACATTCAAGTTATTTTACATTTATGAAAAATGTAAATTACATATTCCTCATACTAGAAACCGTTCTTCTGATAAATCAAACAAAGCGATCGAAATAGTTTTATGGCACCATAATTTAAAGATATCGGAATTTGAAGTCGAAGCAATATGCGCTCTAATGTTATTTATATTGCAAATATATGACCGATTTTCTCAGTAAAATACGTAGCGGTTGATAGAATGCGTAGATTTTAACCTTTCTTTTTTCGGTATAAAATTAATACAACCCTTTACATTTAACCCTTTATGTCCCGAGAAGATTTTAAATCCTATTATAATTAAAAGTGCATGAAATCAAACTTATGGAAAATAGAAAAATTTGTGTGTATATACAGTACCCGCCGATTATTAAAATCGCATTCGTTCTAAGGCAAAGTGATTTTATTAAGCGATTGATTTTTATAACCGGCGAACATTCTTGCACTGAAGAAAAAGTTATTACTTCCTTCAATTTAGAAAGAAATTTCAAAAGGTAACGATTAATAAGATTAATAAACAGCTTTAATTAACTTTTGACAGATTATTATTTGTTCATTCAAAATAAGTAAATTAAACACATACTCCATACAAATTAATAAATACATACTGCATAAAAAATTATACTCAATACATTTATTTAAGAAGAAAGAATATTGCAAAACTCACAATTTCATTCTAGTTAGTTTGAAGTGGTGTAGGTGTAACTTTAACTTATCACTCAACTCATAAATTAAAGTTAGACCTAATAGTCGTTATATCTAATTGTTTGAACTATTTTATACTATAGTTAGCTTTAAGAAATCAAATTAAATGTGAGACATTTATAGTTTTAGATGTTTGAAAAATTGCTTACATTTTCCTTTTCGACAGTTTTGCTTTTCGACAGATTTTAAACATATTTTCAGATTTGCTCCATTTATTAAGATTTTTAGTTTGTCAAATGTACAGTCGGCAGCAAAAGTATCCGAGCACTCGCAAAAATTCTCATATAAAAAAAGTACACTTAATTCTGTTTTGTTAAATAAATTCATGTCGAATCCTTTTCTTAGTTAGTCCAAGAACATGATTCGACAAGGATTTATTTAACAAAACAGTATTAAGTGTACTTTTTTACATAGGAACTTTTACTAGTACTTGGATACTTTTACTGGCGACTGTAGTTACAGTTACTCCGTAGGAATTTTGTATATCGGGGAAGTGCGATCAGAGTATTTACACATGTCCAAAGCACCTCAACTGGATCACTGTATTTTTTACTTTGCTTTTTCAGTTCTGTCTTTTAATTTTCAACAAAATCTAATATGCTGATCCTTTTCAGGTTTTGTGCGAGTGTTAAAAAGTTTAAAATATGCTAAACGCTAGTTGGAGGCGTACAGAATAGTTCGCAACTTTATAAGGAGTTACGAATATTAAAAAATAAAAAAAAAACAATTGTGAAGCGTTCAGTATCTGGAAGCTCGACTTAATACACTGTATATGGATGTAATACGGCGAAGTTTATACTTGCTTGTAACCCATGGAGCCATTAAAACCACAAAACACGAGATTTTCACCATTTTTTCCCTTTTAAATTGCTTATCGTTAAATTATAAAAAGCGCATATTTTTTAAAAAGTGAATTAGGTGCAGTTTATGCTTAAATTTTTTCAGAAGTGTAGGTGTAGTAACAACTGAGTAAAATGAGATCAAAAATCGAACTATACGAAAACGTTGTTACACTTACGCAACTTCATATTAAACACTTTTTGTAAAATATTCTCGATAATTATTATATAAAAATACAAACATAAACGAATATTTTTAAAGTTCAACTATAGTATATGAATCTTCATGTCTTTGCTCAGTACTCCCAGCTAAAAAAAAAAAAAAAAACCTAAAAAAACCTAAAAAAAAAAAAAAAAAAAAAAAAAACCTATAAAAAATGAAGAAAAATTGCAGATAATCTGAAGATATTTAAAACAATCCCAGCTTAAAAAAGCCTTTAAAAAAACTATAAAAATGAAGAAAAACTGCCGAAAACTGCAGAAAAACTGAAGATATTTGGAACAGCAAAAAAATTGCAGGTAACTTTCTCCCCCCCCCCCTAAACATTTCCCTCCTTAAACTTATTATTATTCCAAATTATTATTGTTACATTGTTTATCTGCAGTTTTTCTGCAGTTTCTCTTCGTTTTTATAGTTTTTATGAAGGTTTTTTTAAGTTGGGATTGCTCCAAATACTTTCAGATTATCTGCAGCTTTTCTTCATTTTTTATAGTTTTTTTGAAGACTTTTTTTTTAGCTGGGCTGCTTTAGAACATATGCAATGTAAGTGTTAAAAAATGTTAACTGTAATCTTGAAATTTATCTCGAATATTTTTGTTAAATAACACAATAAAAAAAAAAAAAAAAAAAGGGCAAAATTTGATTTGATAATTTTAGCTGATGCATTTTTTTTTTTTTTTTTTTTTTTTGTGTGTGTGTGTGTGTGTGTGCTGAAGCCACTTTTTTCTCTATGCCGTATAAATTTCGTCAATACTGTCTACCGACCTAATTACCATAATTTCGCGTATCCCGCGGCAAACGATAACCCGCAGAATAAAAATTTTATCTAAAAATAATTATAACCGAAAGATACCCCGCAATAGAAGATTTCTAAAATCAGATGGTCGGCAATCGCCTTTTGTAATTTCAATACTAATTGCTATTATAATAATAAGTAGGAAAGGATACAAATAATAAATATACGAATACAAATAATAAACAAATAAATTTACTTACCTATATTGAAAGAGCAAATAATCATAACTTATTATTAATCTTTCTCTATATATAAATTACTATAAACTGGAGTAACTTCTAATGATTAACACCTTTATTTAATTTATAAGAAAATTACAAATTAATAATAAATTTATTTACAAAATTCATTCAAATCCATCGAAATCGGATTCTTCCGTATCAGAATTAAAATGTGGCAATATTGTTTAGGACAGTTCGTCTTCATCATCCTTGTTATCCTCTTCATCAAGTTCCTTTTCACAGTCCTCAATTTAATTGTCATTATACGTAATTCCCAACTGTTAAATTGACGGACTTTTTTTAAAAATGCACTTTTTAAATTTTTAATATTTTATTTTGAAATTGCAAAAGGAATAAGTTTCACATATTGAAAATCGTATTTTGCAGCTCCAAAATAAAATATAAAAAATTAAAAAAATAATTTTTTAAAAAAGGTCCGTCAATTTACCAGCTGGGAATTTTCAGAATGTGAAAACAGAATTGAAAAATATGTATTAGTTAATGAGTCATTTGTAAAGAAAAATTTCCCATAGAATAACATTAGCTTCGGTTTCCGGCGGCGGTGAGTGAAGCGGAAAGATGTAAAAGATTTTTTTTCTTTTTATTAGTTCTCAGATATTTGGAAATTTGAAATCAATTATAGCCATAATTTGAAATAAATCATTTGAAATCAGTTAATTTTTTCTTCATTATTATGTACAAAATCTGTGTAAAGAAAAAAAGAATAAGAAATTATGCTTACAAATAATTCTAATATAAAGATTTTACTTGGTAAGTACAGTAGCTTTTATCTCGATAAGCAAAATCTTCGGAAGATTATTTTTCCATATTTTTTTTTATCTTCTCTGTAGGTTTCAAATGGAGGAGCTAGCAGGTTTGTAATCAAGGAACAAATAAAAACTGAAATTCCCCCAAGATTACAATCCAACTGGCTAAAAGTACCTTAACTGTATATAGAAATTACCTGAAATAATAACAAAAATAAACGAATCAATAAAACTGTGTAAAAATAAAATATTGTTAAATTAATAGGAATAAAAAATGAACAAATCATTTCATATTGTAATTTGAAAATTTTAATTATTATAAAACAATACAGAAAAAGCAAGTGTTCACATAAGTTATTATACATTTTTAAATCTACTTATATGTTACATAGTTTAACTTTCAATACATTTTACCTAAATGATAACACTTTTAAAATATATTTTGATTATGGATGAAGCAATATCATAGAAATTACGTTGACAGTTTTGCTTTTATAGAAAAAGGATAAAATAAATTGCTTTTGTGTATCCCTGTACATTGTTTAGCAATTGCATACATATTATACAGTATATCAAAATTTTAACATAATAATAATAATAAAAATTGTAACACAACTTAATATGCATGCATTTAAATCTCATAATATATCCGAATGTTTTTGCGTAGCTTGATCATACTTAAGCAAGCGGCGTTAATCCTTTACCTTCCAAAACTTTTTAAATATATTTTTCTTTAGTTATTCAAATTTATAAGATACAGATCAACTGGTAAAAATTGGACGTTCGTAATCAGGGCACCACAAAACGTTATAATACAAAAAATCAGAGTTTAAAATGGAGCTACAAAAAATAATCTGGTTTAGAGTATGGGTATGAAAAATTAATTTTCCTTTCTGAGCACTGTTTGTCGACATTGTAAAAAATAGCAAAGCACTTCGATCAATTACATTCAATAGAAGAGAACGTTTGCCTCAAATTTGGATTGCCCTGTATATTGCCTGTAATCAATATGCACTTTAAATGTATTGTGTTCTGAAATTTAGTCTTACAGGAAATATACATATATCTATATATTTAACACACAAGGAATTAGAATTTCAGCTATTTCCATGTACAGACCCCAACATATCCAAATTTTTGGGTAGACCTGTAAATGAATGATGAATGATTTTCATATCACAATCTACACAAAATGTGATTTTATGTATATAAAAAAATTGTTCATTCCGTCTTGTTTAAGGCAGCCTATAGATATTAAAGTGTACTTACCTGCAATTTAACCCATAGACATAACGTATTTAAATTATCTTGGGTGGCCCTGTACACGAACCATTTGCATGATCTCTACGAAAAGTTTAGTGTAGCATCCCTATATGATACATATTTAGAATACCGAGTTTGGATTTTCTGCTACTTTGTTCTTGAGATATACTGATAACAGACAGACACACAGACCAACCGCTAAAAACATGATTTTTGGATATTCAGGGACCTCAAAACGTGTAAATATAACAAAAACTCACTTTCAAAAATTTGACCCAAAAACAATACTTTCTCTACCATATCTCTGGGTAAGAGAAAGTAAAAATTAAAATTAAGAAAAATAAAACAATAATTTAGGAATCAATAATTGAAAACTAATAAAATAATTTTGTAATTGAAAAGAAAAGTAAACTTGACTTTAAGTTTCCGTTTTTAGTCACATATCCTTCGAAGTTAAACTAGCATGCTGTGGTCCTCCCAATTGTAAAAAAAGAAAAGAAAATGCTGTATAGTTTATTGATTAACCTGTTGGGTGATATGAGTGAAAATTTAGATAGTAAGGTTTTCCACAAAAAGAATTTTAAATAACAAGTTTAGTGCAGTTTCATCCCACAGAATTTCAGATATCACTACCAAGTGCATCATGAAAAGTATGACTGAACAGCGCCACCTTTCGGCCAATTTACATTTAAACTGAATCAGCCATAGTTTTTCATAATATCAAACTCACATGCCTCATATCAAGTTTAGAATACATCATAGAAGCAGATATATAGCTTATCAGCCAATGGAGAAAATTGCAATATAGCAGCACCACCTATTGGCAGATATACCCTTAAATTGAATCAAAATTGCCTTTTGTTTAAATTTATGTTTCACATATAAAGTTCTGTGCACTTATGCATCACAAAAGCTGAGATACAGCAATCATGTAAAGGGGGGAATATTTGAGAATAGCAACATCACTTGCTGAATCATCTAATGAGAACCAATTTAAGTTAAGGTACAATCAAATATAAAGTACTGCAAAATCCTGTTTATTTTTTGATGTGATACAATGTTCACAAAATTTTAATAACACACAGGTAAGCAGACAAACGGACACATTTTTTAAATTAACTAAATCGTGTTTAGGAAATTTCAAACTATGCCACATTTTCACGAATCAAAAATTTATTTTTAGGAAATTTGTCAGAAATTAAATCATGGAATTTTAACAATAAAACAAAATGAAATTATAATATATAATAATTTGTTGGCATCTTCCTATTTTCCAGTTTGTGTAAAAGTTTTACATGTGGCTACTCTGCTTTTTTCTAGTTTTCTCTATGGATTCCTTGATGATTTTATTTAATAATTTATTTAATTTCTCCTTCAAAGTGGTTTTGCAGCCTTGATCGGGGCTGGAACAATATAAATTGCTATGATTAGCTATATTGTTTTGCGAAATCGATACAGCTTTCACAGCTTTATGAAGTACATGCCCCCTGACGACATTTTACTTCTAATTTTAAGCATTTTATCCAATTATTATTTCTGTGGTCCTTTAGTTATTTTCTCTGTCATTAAGTTTAATGGTTTAATAGTTCGGTACACAAAATTTGAAATAATATTATCTTAAACAGAAGTCATTCGGGACATTTCTAAAGGTCATTATAATGCGAATCTACTGTATTATATTATGAACTGTGTGACCCTATACGAAGTTTAGCTATACAATATGTTTTATTCTGAGAAAATAGCTTTAGTTTTAAGTAAAGAGTTAATTTTCCTGCACCATATATCCCAACAGAATAGAAATTTGAATTAAATTTATGTAGAGCAAAAAATATTTAAGGCAACAAAGGTCTCAGTTTCAACTGCTAGTCTGAATGTTGCTCGCTTTGCATAACATTCATTCAGCTTTCCATTCAAACACATTCTATAGTTAGCTCATTTGTTTTTATAATTGAGAAATGTTATTTCTGCCGTTGAAAGTTTGGTTTCTTAGGCAGTGGCGGATCCAGAACTTAACTTTTTTTTTTTTTTTTCTTTTTTTTTTTTTTTTTTTTGGGGGGGGGGGGGGGCTAAGATTTTTCAAGGTGTTATTCCAGATCAAAGAAAAGTTTACAATTGTAATAGTCAGTTGTGAATATCAATACTTTTTTTTTGGGGGGGGGGGGGGGGGTTCAGCCCCAAGCCCCCCCCCCCCCCCCCCCTAAATCCGCCACTGTTCTTAGGGCTATTTTTAATTATATTTTAAAGCAAATATTTAGATTTAGATTTGGGTTTTGTAAAAAGTTTTATGATATCTTAATAAATTAAAAAATATCAGAAGATAAAACCAGAAAATATTTTTTCAGAAAGTATGAAATTTTTTTATTTGTTGTGCAGATAAAAATTATATAAAATTTATAAAGACCATACAGGCTCAAATTGTAAGGTAGTCTAATTTTTTTTGTTCTGTATCAGCGTTGTTTATTATTTCTTATCAGAGTTGGGTAACTTATACATCTGGGGGTTACCGAAGCGGAAGAGCTATCCCCCCGATGGAGGATTAAAATTGTGATGGCACGTCTTTGGATCATCCTTAGGGGTGTATCCCAGACCGCTGTCAATCGCCCATAGCCTTGTACTAGTGCGATGTAAAACCCAATCTTTCACACACTTTCTTATTGAGTTGGGTTGATTAACGACGCATTAGAGCTACCTAGTAGACTATTAGCGACAGTCTGGGTTTTACTCATAGAGTTGGTCCAGAGTCATGCCATCAGTATTTTGATCGCCCACAGAGCGTATATATATATATATATATATATATATATATATTCATTACGGTCTATGAGAAGCATTTTTTCAAAGCACATTTTAATATCTTTTTAGCGCATGACACAGCTTGAAATTAATGTATATATTTCAGATACACAAAAGCACATTTCAAGTAGAATAGGGTATGGTTAGCAGTAATTATTAATTTACAGGGACACACAAAATTATTGATATATATGGGATATTAGTGGAAATTGTTGGAAGTGCATTTTCAGTTGTGCTATGCATTTTTAATTCTTTCTAAGAATTCATTTTAAGGTATCTTAATACATTAGAATTAAATGAGGCAGCAGTTAAGTGTAGTTGGAAAGTATTTTATAATTTATGTAAACCGCAAGGTTTTTCTTTCTTGTTAATTTTTACACAACTTTTTTCTAACTGTCTGCTTTGAATACTATCAGCTTTTTAAACAAAGAAACATTTAAATGATCCAGAAAATGTGAAGAGAGAATAAACAGAGTTATCATAAATCGAAATTTTAACTCTTGTTTTTTCTTTATTCAGTATTCCACTTTTATTTTAAAAACATATATAAATTTTACTCAACCCTAAAAATAATTAATTTAGATTTTGTTGACTCTTTATGAAAATTTTACAAATTAGTAAACTTGGCAAGAAATTTTATTATCTATTTATATTTATGTTTTTTCAAACAAAATATTTTTCTCCTTATTTTCAAAATTAAATTCTTAATTTTGAAAATATTTTCAATATTTATTCAAATAAACATTCCATAAGAATAGAAAAAGATTTCAAAAATAAATAATCAGACTCTAAAAGTTATGAAACATTTCAACTAAGTATGATGTTTAGCAATATATTTGAAAATTCTATAACTTCACATATTTTCTTCTTTTTTTTCTTTTTTAAAGGAAAAAAACGTTGCATTTCTTTTCCAAAATGCAATATTGAGCTCAAATCTGAATCGTTTGATATCAACAGATGGAATCACAGAAACTAAATTCGCCAAACTGCTTTCTAACATTAACATAAAAAACTAATAAACAAAATCTTTTTTTTTTTTCTCTCTTGCATTCTTTTAGAAAGGAGACTTATAGGAATTTAATGAAATTTCTAGTGTGTGTAACTAAATACTAACTTAATTCCAATGCTCGGTAAGTTGAAAAAAAAAAAAAAAAAAAAAAAAAAAAAAAAAAAATTAAAAAATTGCTACGTCTCTTCAACATAATCGAATGCTCTTCAAAACCAATTTTGAATTCAAGGAAATCAGACACTGGTTCGGTGTTGCCAAAGCGCAAACGATAAATTGCTCTGTTTTAAAAGAGAGGAAAAAAAATTAGTCTCTTTGCTATCGATCGATTTTTTTTTTCTTTTTAAATCTTTCTTCGCAATGCCAACCAATGACGAAAATGTTGGAATTCGAAAATTTTTTGGCCTGTTTCCAAGACTTTGGATTCGCTGATTTAGCAAATACATAGCAGTTAGAAAAGAGGGTTTTCTAAATTTCTTTGGAATGCAAAAGAATGCAGCTGGAGGGCGGGAGATTTTTCAAAATGAGGGTGGTAAAAGATTGCGAAGACTTGGAAATTTCTTGAATACTTTCTACCGAATTTGCGTAATGGATGGCAACTGAGATTTCACTTAAAGTTTTGTAGTTGGATGAAATACTAAAGACTATAATCGATTTTCAATATAGAATTAAAGATCAAGAAAACATATTTTAAAGTGAAATAAATGAACAGATATAGCTTTAAAATTAGTCAGAAAATTTCCTCGATCTTAAATCATATTGGAGAAAGAAATTATTATAGCTTTTAAAATGATATTTAAATTAATGCTGCTATAGTCGTATCCTTTAAAAATACATTGAAAAGAGTTAGGATAAAACCACTTTTTAGACGTAATATAATACAACAAAGCCAATTTTTGTTCTTTTGTTCTTTATTACTATTAGCAATGGTAATCTTACATTCCGAGTAAATAATTTTATTTTACAGAATGTTCTTATCATAGAGAAACATTTGAGTAGATTATAAAAATATAAATGCTCCATAAAAAATGTACATAAAGTGTTTTTATATAATTTTAATTATTAAACTATGCTGTTTATATGAGATAGGATCAATACTAAACACAATTTGAAAGTTCTTATATTAAAACATTTCAGTTTTATCTAAAATACTGTCGTCTTCTTTATACAAATCACCTAATGATTTGAAGCTTCACAAATGTACCCAATTCCTTTTTACGACTATATGCAAAATGTTTGGTAAAGAAAGGAAGAAAATAATTTTCGGATGATTTTTTGTTGTTGTATGATTTAATGTATGAAATTTTCAAAATTCCACTCATGCACTTTAATTTGCATTGGATTTTATGTTTTCGGAAAATTATTCTAGGGCGTAAAAAAAAAAAAAAAAAAAAAAAAAAAAAAAAGAGTTAAACTTAAAAAGTTAAAATATTTAGTTAAAGTAAAGTAATAGCTTTAAAGAAGACAAATTTGTTATATGACTTTAAAGGGACTTGTCAGCACTGAAGGTTTCATATAAAAGCTTATATTTCCATTTAATTGTTATAAACTAAATTATATTAGGATAATATATGACTTTAAGGGGACATATATGACTTATGATGGGGATAATTATTATGCATAATATATGCTATTACATATAGAAAGGAGACTTATAGGATAACATATGATATATAATACCCGTGGTAACATGCTACATGTGGTGTGCTATATAACATGTGGTAACATGTATACCACATAACATGTATACTACATTCATGTATACCAGATATTTTTTAATCATACCATATGTAACATATGTGGTAACGTGTGGTAACATGTGGTGTGCTATATAATACCCATGCTATTATATATGTTTAATACATGCTTCAGTATATGCTTAATATATGTTATGTTGCTATGCATAATATATGCTTATTATGCGACTTATGAGGGAGAATATATGAGGGGGAATATATGACTTTAAGGGGGTATTATATTAAGATAATATGTGACTTTAAGGTGAGTTGGCACCACTGAAGGTTTCATACAAAAGCTTATATTTCCATTTAATATTTATAAATTGAACTATGTTAGATTTGTTCAATAAAATATATATTCTGGCAACAATTCTTATGGTTTTTGACATACTTTTTACAGATTTGCAATCTTTAAAATGTGTTTTCTCAGTTTAAATTTTTTTTATGAAATTATGATCTTCAAAATGTTAAAACTTCTACATATATTTAAGAAAAGACTTCATATTTTTTTGGACGCTTAATAAAACTTACATAAAGAATTTCGGATGGATTTTGAAATTTTATTTTTTAGAAATCAATAAATAAATCAATAAATAAAAAGTGCACGTCTATACAAAAATTTCTTTAAAAAAAAAACTGATTTTTATTATATTTTAATTTTTAATATTTTTTACTTATGAAGATATTGAAAAATCCACTTCTTATTCTTTTAAGTAGGTTCTATTAAACATTCAAAAAAATTATTAAGTCTTTTCTTCAATACATGTAGAAGTTTTAGAATTTTAAAGATCATGAATTCATGAAAAAGTTTAAACTGAGAAAACGCAATTTAAAGGTTTCAGATACTGAAAAATCTATATCAAAAACCATAAAATTGTTGTCTAAATATGTATTGTAATTAACAAACATAATACAGTTCAATTTATAAATATTAAATGGAAATATAAGCTTTTATATGAAATCTACAGCAATACTGCAGTCAAAGGTGCCAAGTCCACTTAAACAGTTATAAAAAGTATCAAATTTTATTACAAATTTCAGGACATTTTTTCTTCTTTTACTTTCTCTCTCTCTTTTTTTAAGAACTTGCAATAGAATCCTTTAATGTTAAAAATTTTAGAGATTTAGATAAATAAATATACATATAGGGTAAGTGCACAAGTGATTGACACTTTTAGAGCAATCTCTGATGTTTTTAATGTTCTAGTCATCAGAAACTATTTTTAGAAATCTTAAGTTAATACATATGGTATGAAAGACATTCAGAACAACATATATGTTAAAATATATACATTTGATAACAATTATATATATTTTTTTTTTTTTTTTTTTAGGAATTTTTATTTGACACCCACTCAATGTTCCAGTAATTGACACAGCCAATTTTTCATTTTATCAGTAATTGGCATCCTATATTCCAGTGTTTGACACTGCTAGTTATTCATTTTACCAGTTATGAGCACCCTATCCTCCAGTGCTTGACATAAAATGTTAAATATGTAAATGTTCATAATGTAATGTTAAATGTGTAAATGTGTAAATGTAAATATCATATGTAAAATATATGATTTTATTAGTTTTCTTATTTATTAATTATTTCGGTATAGATGTCAATTACTGGAGCATGCCAATCACTGGAGCACCTAACCTAAATACAGTTATTGAAAGAAAGAAAAACAAATGCATGGCTAGGATGTAGATGGAGTTGGAGAGAAAAACTGATGCTAAAATTTAATGCAACTGATTGAATTTTCCACGTGTTCTGTTCTTAAATATTCATCTGCATTTTCCAACACTTTTATTTCTGCATCTATTTTTATTATTGACAGTTATGCTAATATTACTATAAGTTTTTTTTTTTTTAAGAATATTTATTCTATGAAATATTAAATTGACTGCCCTTTTCTCTTTTTTCTTTACCTCTGTCTCAAAAAAGTAAAAATAAAATAAATTCACCTAGAAATTATTCACCTAGTAGTGATCTAAAGAATTCACACAGAAAATAGAAATTTATTGAAAGTATTAAAGATGTACTTCTACCACTCAGAAAGTTTATCTCCAAAAATTTTGAAATTAGATAATTTTTCAGTTATGCTATTGAAGATCATAAACATTTATTATCTCCTTAAAAATCTCTTTCACACATAATAAATTCAATATTTTTTTTCCTAATTTTTTAGTCTACTTAGGGGAAAAAAAGTTTATTAACAATGCAATACATATTTTTAACTAAGTTAATCATTAAATTATATTAATGTATAGGCATTTGCATTTTTCTGAATGAAACAAGTGAAACCTAAAACAACAAATTACAGATGTAAATATTAGAGTGGTTAATTACTAACAGAAATATTATTTTTTAAATTTATTTCTAAAATATAATTCTAAAATATATTTTTAAAATTAATAATCACCACAAACAGATCAAAATTCAGCTAACAACCTGTTATTTGTTTTTACAGTAAACCTAAAAAAATAAATAAATAAATAAAAATAAAAATAAATAAATAATAATAAAAAAAAAAAAAAAAAAAAACTCATATTTTTCCGATTTTTTTCCCCTCGTTTTTCAATTGCATGTATATATAAACCTAAAAAAATTCATTGATGTTCCTTACTTATACTCTAGTAATAAAAAAAAGTGGCATAAATAAACATAAAAAATATTATACAAGCTAAATATTATGTAAGCTGATTATTTGTTATCGATTTTTCATATTTTATCTTTCATCGATTTATTATTTTACAATTATCATTATTATACTGCTATCGAATTTTATTTTTAGATTTATACAGGGTAGGTGCTCCAGTGATTGGCATGCTCCAGTAATTGACATCTATCCCGAAATAATTAATAAATAAGAAAAATAATAAAATCATATATTTTACATATAAGAATTTTAACATTTTATGTCAAACACTGCAGCATAGGGTGTTAATAAATGGTAAAATGAATAACTAGCAGTGTCAAACACTGGAACATAGGGGGGCAATTACTGATAAAATGAAAAGCTGACAGTGTGAATTACTGGAACATTGAGTGGGTGTCAAATAAAAATTCATAAAAAAAAAATAATAATAATAATTGTTATCAAATGTATATATTTTAACATATTATGTGGTTCTGAATGTCTTTCATACCATATGTACTAACTTAAGATTTCTAAAAATATTTTCTGATGACTAGAACATTAAAAACATCAGAGATTGCTCTAAACGTGTCAATCACTGGTGCATTTAACCTATATGCCTTTAAAAACAGAAGGGTTGCATTACGCAATGTTTAAAGAAAAATGTAATAAAAATGAAAATTTTAAACAATTTTAAGTATCAGAAAATTTTCTAAATTTCCGTAATTCTCAAATAAAAGTTGTATGTGTGTGTGTATATATGTATATATATATATATATATATATATATATAATATTTTATAATCATACTTTGAAAAAGGAAATCATTCCTTTTTTAAATTAAAAATACTTTTCATGCGATTAGTATGTGTTAATAAAAATCTTCTTCTTATTAGGAATAGCTTAATAAATAATTATGTCTATTAAAATAACGTCACATAAAAAAAAAAGTAATATAGAAAAAATAATAGTTAACACAATCTATTTTGAAGCAATGTTTTTAATCGTTACTTGCTTACACAAGAGAATTTTACAATTTTATTTACTTTTTCTTTTCCCCCTATAATATGTGACTGTAACAAGAAATCACAGACTTTTTTTCCCCCGGATTTCAACAATGAAGAAACGTTAATTTAATAGTTTTTAATGAACATTTGAACATTAACATTATGCAAATCAGAAGGGAAAAACAAAATGTCTTTCGCTTTACCTAGACGCCTTAAGTTTAATTTTCATCTATAGTCACTAAATGCAAAACTAAATTTCTATTAAAAGTGGGGAAATGTTCGATAACTTGAGACCATAACTATACGTTGGGCACAACTCAAAATTAATTATTATTTTTTTAAAAGTTTAATTGCACCTTAAAATTTGTTATTTGTTATTTTGCTTAATATTTCTTCTTCTTTTTTTTTTTTCAGTAATATATTAAATTTTTTAAAGTGTTGTTATATAAAAATTACGTACAATGTTTGATTATTCTTTATTTAATATTATAGATTTTTCGCTTTAAGGCGTTACATGGTTTTGAAGACTAAAAAAAGAGCATATTCTCTATTTCTCCCTCTTTTAATATAATAAGTATAATTTTTAATTCAAGCTATGTTTTATAAAATTTTCATTAACAATTTTAGAAAGTTCAGCTGGTGGGTCGTGGTATCCGGAGGCTTTCATAAAAGGGGTGGACATGGTTTCTTAAAAACTAATGCATCGATCTTATCGAAAATTTGCACATTTTGGCTAAACAGAATTGACCAGTGCTTGAAGTAAAAACGAAAATAAATAAATAAGCAAGTGCCAGAAAGGTTACGTGAATATCTTTACTGATAAGTATAAAGGATTTAAGTGCAAAAATGTCGATTTTGAGTTATGTACATTGTCAGACTCAGAAAAAAATTCTCTATCGATTGGTATAAAGGATTTAAGTGTATGTCATTTAGTCTCTGAGAAAATCCATTAGTAAAAAAAGATTCAAGTCAGAAATTTAGCATTCATGTATGGTATAAAATATTTAATTAAATTTTTTAAATGAAGGTTGACAATCATTGAATGGTATAAAGGGTATAAGTCAACGAAATTCTTTTTTCCTAATCGATTCCTCTGATTAGATTTTAATTAGTATAACTTTATTTTTCGTCTCCTGAAAAATCAAGAATATGGACTTAAATCCTTGATACTTATCAGTACAGATATAACCTTAAAATAAATAAAACAAAAAATAAGTTACATGGAAAATGTATCAAAAATACAAAGTAATTGGAAAGAAAGAAAGAAAAAAAAAAAGTTAAAAATTCTATCAAAGACAAAATTTAGCTTAGTACGGAGGACTATTAATTTCAATCTGCATTTTTTTTTTTTTTTTTTTTTTTTTAATCTCATTTTTTGACCTTAAAACTGGGCCACATATTTATTAAAATGACTAAAATGAATTAAAATGAATTGTTTCCACCTAAATTTCACACTTTAGTTAATTTAAAAAAATCTAATTGTTGTGTCGAAAAACTGTTTGCACCTCTGGATTCAGAAAAAGAACCTTTTCATTTGGTACCGAATTTGTAACGATAGGACTGATATTTCTAATTTATTTTGGTGCTACACAATACTGGTCTACAAAAACTCCAGATTGAAATTAATAGTCCTCCGTCCTAATAAATAAATAAACAAATAAAAATAAATAAATAAATAAAATACTAGAAGGAAGGATTTTTTTCCACCTACAACTAATTTTAAAAGGCTATACGTGGGGTAAAATGCTTCGAGAATTGTACTGTTTTTGCATACATTCTGTCGAAAATTCAAAATTCAATTTTTTAGTTCTTTCGTTCAAGTACAATTGAATTCTATTTTGAAGAAGTAGGTAAAATTTTAATAAGACAAGTGTATTAATTTTGGGGAAATCGTTTCCACCGATTTTTTGAACGATCTCCTTCAGCCAAAAGTTACCGGCTGATTTTTCAAAATATTTTAATGAAAATTTTATAAAACATTGTTTTAATGTTGCTCTTTTATATACTCAAAATTTCAATAAAATTTTTTATTTGATATATATATATATATATATGAGAGAGACAGTGAGAGAAAATATGCTTTTTTTTTTTTTTTTTTTTTTTTTAAGCCACCGAAATCCCTTAAAGTAAAACTAACATTTACTTATACTTTTGGTTTTTTTTTTAAAAAAAGACTCAATAATGTTAATGAATTACTTTAAGGATGCTTACAAATTAACCCGTTAGCGCCCAGTGCCCTCCTTCGAGGATAGCTAATAAAATGGCACGTATATTTTTTGTGGTTTCTTGGAATGATTTCTGCTTTTTAGTGACAGTTTATAGCGTCACTCTAAATGATCCCTGAACGTTTTATGTGCCTACTATTAATTATTATTTCATAATTTGGAGAGTCATTTTATGATTTTTCATTCGTCGCACATATATTTGCTTTTTGCGCCGATATACTAACTTAAATCAAGTTGAATATATATTATAATACTTTACTTTCAAGATCTTTGTCAACATATAATTGGAAATTAATCTGTTATCTCAAAGTTTTCTCGCTAGAACACTTAACGTCAATAAACGAGAATAGGCTTTAAATTTAAAACTATCAGAAGAATTGTTTAAGTTAATATATTTTACTGTCAGTTGTCTATATTAATTTAGAAGTGAAATAATCAGCTAATAATATTTTGCAAAATTAATTCGGGCGTTAACGGGTTAAAAGGCTTTATTTTTTTTATTTTTTATTTAATACTATCTAATTTAAATAATAAATAAATAAACAACATTCTAATTTTAATGACAAAATGTAACTTTTTAAATTGTTATTATAGAAAAATTATGTAGAATGCTTGATTCTTCATTGTTTAATATTATAGATTTTATCTTTTAAAGTAAAAGTAATATTTTACTTGTACATTTATTTTTATGAAACGGAATGAAATGAAAAAGAAAAAGATTTAATAACAATAGTGAATTTTTTAAAGAATGTTTTTCACACTAAATAGTGTTCATTTTTAATGTTAAAAGAAAATGTCTTTTTTTTTTTTTTTTTTTTTTTTTTATTCTTAATTTTCTTTATGTCTATTTTTAATATTGTTCATGCCATTGCTTTGAATATAATGATAGTAGTAGTAGTAGTAGTAGTAGTAATAATAATAATAAACATTTTAGTTTTAATGAATAAATTAAACTCTTTAAAGTGTTGTTATGTAAAAATTATGTACAATATTTGATTCTTCTTTATTTAATTCTACAAATTTTCCCTTTAAAGCAAAAGTAATATTTTACTTATACTTTTATTTTTATGAAGTGAAATGAAATGAAAAATAAAAAGATTCAATTATGATGTTTTACACATTAAATAGTGTTGATTGTTAAAGTTAAAAGAGAATTTTTTAAAAAATTGATTCATATCTAACTTACTTTAAAGTATAATAATAATTATAATAAATATTTCAGTTTTAATGAATAAAGGAAACTCTTGAAAGATTGTTATGGAATTACTATGTACAATTGATTGATTATTTTTATTTGATATTAGAGATTATCACTAAAGTAAAACTAGTATTTTACACACACTTTTATTTTTCTGGAACGAAATGAAAGGAAAAAGAAAATGATTTAATAGTAATATTGAATTATTTTAAGGGTCTCTTGCAAATTAAATAGAGTTCGTTATTAATAATTAATATATATATGTATATATATATATATATATTCATATCTAATTTATTTTAAATATTTAACAAATAAATAAATAGATAAAAAAATAAATAATTAAAAGAAAATTATAGTTTTAATAAATAAATGAATCTCTTTAAACTGTTTTTATAGAAAAATTATGTCCAGTCAAGAAAAAATATGTACAATGCTTGTTTTTTCTTCATTTAATATCACAGTTTTTTTCCCTTTAAAGTAATTGTAATATTTTACCTATAAACTTATTTTTAATGACAAAAGAAAAAATTAAATAGAAAAGAAAAGTATTCAAACATAATATTGGATTAGTTTAAGGATGTCTTACAATTAAAATAGTGTTCGTTGTTATTGTTAAAAGACATTTTTTTTTTTTAATTTATTTATTCTAAATTTAATGAATTAATAAAAAATCTTGAAAGTGATGTTATGGGAAAATTATGTGCAATTGCTCGTTCTTCTTTACTTCGTATTACATATTTTCCCTATAAAATGAAAGTACTACTTTATATATATTTTTGTTTATTCTGAAAAGAAATGAAATGAAAAGAAAACAGATTGAATAATAATATTAAATTATTTCAAAATTTTCTTACAAATTAAATAGTATTCGTTGTTAATGTTTAAAGAGTTTTTTTTTCTTTTAATTTACTCACATTTAATTTACTTTAAATATTTAAAAATTAGAAAACAACATTAGAGTTTCAATGAGTAAATGAAAGTCAAAATAAAAACTAATTAAATCAAGTCTCAAGTTTCTAACCTTGTGGGAAAAAAAAAAAAAAAAAAAACTTATTTACCCCTTACACAGATGAGCAAACTGTTTGCATGTCTTCTGGGTTATTAAGTTCTTTTCCACACTGACAAGGGGAAAAAAAAAAAAAAAAAAAAAAAAGGAGAGAGAGAGAAATTAAAGGTCAGCGAACGATAGAAAAGAAAAAATAATATGGACGGAAATGTGGACATTTTTCCTGCCAAAGACAGACAGGATGCGGCAGAAATTATTTTTTAAGCCTAGACGTGAAGTCTGGGTTAAAGATCACGTGATGCTTTGGGGCTCTTGAATGAACACTGAAAACTAATTAGGAATATGTTTCAGGATATCTAATTTCATATTAAAAAATAAAGTTGTCGCGAACTTGTTGAGAGAAATTACCAAATTTTACTTAGTCATCACATTTTTTCCCCCTCTCTTTAAATAAGAAGGGATATATTTAACCTTTAAATAAGCACGAAAAAAATGGGATTGAACGTAGTTAATAACTCTAATTAATCTTGCTACAGATTTTTTTTTTTTTTTTTTTAATGAAATGTTAAAAAATTTAATGATCAGTAATAAATTTAAGAATTATCTTAAATTATACTGCGTGTATTTATTTCAGAGAATTTGTAGAATGTTTGGTAGTAGAGTTTTCATAGCAAAATTGTGAATATGTTGAAATTAAATTTTCCTGGGACGCTATATATAAACCTTGTGCCATTAAAAAAAAAAAAAAAAAAGACGAAGAAGAAGGAAAAAGAAAAGAAAATTGCTCGACTAACTAACCTAGGAATTAAATGGGTGTATAAAAGGTGGTAGAAAGTTGAGAATATTATTTTTATTATTTATCAGAAAATTAAGAAATTAAAAACCAAATAAAAACAACCAATATATAAAATGAATTTCATCAAACTGTTGTAAAAATTTTTGGATGTTGTATATATATACACACACACATACACACACACACACACACACACACACATATATATATATATATATATATATATATAAAGTACCGTGGGCAAAATATAATTTAGTGTCAAAGCTTGTTCTATTAAGTAAATATAAAAATAATTCCCGGAGAACTCAAAAGATAATCAAACATATTTTTCATTTGTATTCTTAAAAGCAAAGATTGACTGTAATAATTCTCAATTCAGACTTTTTTGATCATTTATCTGTTAGAAAATTTGACTGATAAAAATACATTGCACCATACTATTAGTATTTTTTTAAAATTAAATTCCTACAAACTATTCTTTGAATAATAATTATAATAATAAACTGTTTCAGCTAAGAATGTGGATTTTGTTGAAGAAGAAGGGGAAAAAAAAAAGAAAGAAAGAAAAAGAAAAAGAGGTTTACAAGGCCGTAGCCAGAAAAGTTTCAAAGAGGTTCAAGCTTTACTACATAATATTGAATGTTAAAAACTCAAAACATTTTCCACAAAGTTGTAAAATTTCGGTGAGGTTTGAACCCCCAATTGCCCCTCTCCTTGGCTACGACCTTGAAGACTTATGATTTTAAAATTTACCACTGATTTATAGAAATCCAGACACATTCAAAACGAAGGCTAACTGCAAAATCACAATAATTAACTAAATAATAAATCCTTTTTAGCTAAATTAAGTAAAATTTGAATCTGATAATAATATAATTCCATTTTTCAAAAAAAGATTTTTTTTTTTTTTGATAAATCGATATTTACAAGTAACAATTCCATTTATTTCAGATATTATTTCAGAATAATATCTTTCTAGAATATGTAAAGTATGTTTGAAGGTAATTCAGAATTTTGTCTCTATAAAAGAAAGAAAAAAAAAAAAAAAAGAAAAAGAAAAAGAAAAAAAGAAAGAAAGAAGAAAAGCGAAAGATTTTTTTTGAGCAGGTATTTGAGGAGGGGAATATCTTAAGAAGAGCCACCTGCTACCTGTTCCTCACAGTTAACAGTAACTGTACTTGATTGTACTCTACTATGAAGGAGCTGAATGTATTTCAGCAGAGAAAGTAAAGGAAGGAAAAAAAAAAAAAAAAAAAAGAAAAAGAAAATAGTTTGCACTATTGTGGACATCTAAAGGTTAGAGCTATTGTGTAAGGGAATGTTATTTTATCTTTTATTATTATTTTTTCTTTATAAACTTTTTTTTTTCTTTTAAAATTTCTTCCAAAACTACATGTATTGAACGTAAAACTTGATCTCGTCCTTGAAGGAAAACGAGAGGTGATTCAAGGGAATTTAAAGACAATTTTAGTTTATTTTTTATTTTAGGACGATTCAAAGTCTTATTAATCATCTGCATTATAATTTATTTATATAATTTATTTATAATTGTTTTATTTTATTTTATTTTTATTTTTATTCTTTTTTTTTCTCTATACCTCCTCTGTTTTTTAAAAAGAAAATATGTATGTTTTTTCAATAACATTATTTTTATTACCATTATTTTTATCGTTTTTAATGTAATTAGAAATATTTTCTTTCGATATGTATATTAAAAAAAGATCGTTCACCAAAACAGTGATTTAAATATACATAGTTAAAATAAATAGTCCACGTCTTTTAGAGGTCACTATTTGAAATTAATATTTTTTACATCTAATCAATATAAAATATAAGATTATTGAAAATATGATCAGTGACTATTGATTAGTATTATCAGTATCCAAATTTATAAGAGCATAAAAGTTTAACTGATTTTAAAACCCGTGACATTGCACAAACGGATTCTAATGTAAAAATTTGGGCTACTGAATATACGGATAAACAATATTGTTAAATCTATGTCTGTTTGGGGAAGGGATATTTTTGATTGGCAAAAATTGTAGAGAAATTTTTCCATTTTCGGGTTGTTTCCAAACAACTATGCCGTGGACACAAAGAATTTTTCTATATCTTTATATAAAACAACGCCACCTACTGATTAGCATGAACAAAAATTTAATGAACATATTTACTTACGATAAAGATATACAGTTAATAATTATTAACAAATACGGTGCAAATTTATATAATGGATGCTAAGATATATCCATACGGAAAATCGCAGAAATTTAGAAAAAAATTGTGCCACCTGTTGGTCGATATACATTCAAATGAAATTGGCATAAGTTTTTATAATGGTCGTATCACATATGAAGTTTGTTGCATCTATACATTATAAAAACTAAAATACAGCCATTCCTTAAATGGGGAAAATTGCATTGCAGTAGTACTACTTTTTAGATGATATAGCCCAACATTTAATCAGCACCAATTTAAGTCATGGTCCAACCATTTATAAAGTTTTGTTGAATTACATCCACTAGTTCATGAGACGCAGCTTTCGTAAAATTTTGGTAACACAGGCACGCAGATAGATGAATAGACATTTTGCAAAAAAAAAAAAAAAAAAAAGTCCATTCTTGTTCAGGACATCACAAAACCTGTAAATCCATCGAAAACTGGATGTCAAAAATCTTCAAGAATCCAATATGTTTTTTCTTATGTATATAGAAGAAAGTATTAAAATAAATACAACTATTGTTAATAGAATTCATTACAAATGAATAACATGCACAATCTAATTAATTTTACAGTAGAACCTCATTAACGTGAACACTATTAAAGTGAATTACTCTTAACATGAATTGTTTTCACAATCCCCGCCAAAAGGAAGAATAGTTTAGCTATATGAAGATTAGTTACTGATAGCATGAATACTGATAACAAGAACAAATTCGTTACCCCCCTTGAGATTCACGTTAACGAGGTTCGACTGTATTATTTAAATCATAATGAACATTTAAGTTGATGGATTCTTTAATCGTATTTGGAGCTCAGGTTAAGAATATGGAAGGAAAAAGGAAAAAAATTACAGCATGCATTTACGAGTATCTCTAGAGATTCTAAAAGTAGGTTAGACAACTTAAACTTCTGATTTTTGAAAATGTTTTCATATGGAACGAATATTTGCTCTTAAGCATCTCGCAGTACAATAGCAATAAATTTGCATTAATGGACCCTGTCGAAAGACCCCCCCCCCATGAAGGACATTCCTACAGCAAAATCAGACAGGCAAATTAATTAACAAACCAATCCCTAACAATAATAATTCTTGAAAAAATGAATTTATAGTAAAAGTAAAATTTAATATGTCGAATATTACCTAACAGGTTTATTGTTGACATCTAAACTGAATTTATGATATGGTATGGTATCCTTGAGCTCTATTTTGAATCTTCTATTTTGAAGCTTTTCTCTCCCCGACACTTATATACATATCTGAAATAAGCTTAAGGAAACGTAATATACATTCTTAATCGTTTCAAACATGCCAAAATTAAAGAAATTATCTATAGATTTCAAAATACGTTATTTCAATAAATAAATAAATAAAATAAAATAATTTATTTATTTATTAAATAAAATAAAAAGAAGAAAGTAAGAAAAAAAGAAAAGGTAAAATTTTACTGTAAATACAATTGGATTTGAGGTACTTGCGTCATCATGATTCTTCACTATATGAAGATACGTTTTGATGCAAACTGCGTACGGATTTGAGACAGCAATAAATAGTGTACATTACAATACAATACATTAATTGTATACACATACTACGTATAATTGTATATACAAACTACATTAACTGTATACACATTTATACTATATACAGTAAATGTATGGCATAGACGCTAGTTTACGGTAATGCACAATAGCCTGACAAACACACAATTTATCTATTGTTTTTAAACTATAATACAGGCGAGCACCATTTATCTAAATTATATTGTATACTAGTAAATTTATGTATAGTTCCTTAACCACAATTCCTTTTGTTCAATTTTGTGTGTATGTGTTTGTGTATAGTCATTTACAACTACCTTTTACGTTAACAAATTTTTAAGTTTCTTATTTATAAAAGTCAAAACTTTTGTGTGATTGTAAATTGCATAGGACAGTACAATTGTACGTAGCAAAATGTTCAATTTATCGTTTGTCCATTAAAAGACTCTAAAACCGGGAGATAATTATCTTACATTAAAAGAAATAGATATATGCGATAAACAGAAATAATACTTTTTTTCCCCCGTCTCTTGATAAACGAAAATTATTTTTTGAAAAGAATCGTTCTATAAAGTAACAATTATATTTCGTACTTTATTTTGAAAAAAAAGAAAAAAAAAACTTTTGAATTACTTTTTTGAATTGCAGCCTTCAAATGCATTACTATCTTTTCTTGAAAAACACGAATTTAAAACATGATAACAATAAAATGTCAACAAAAATATCATTAAAATATGAGGAAAAAATATTTTCATTTCAAAGTGAAATATTTTCTAATGAAGTCTTCAGCTTTGACGTAAACAATTACAGTAGTTCTTTCCTCTTGCATCCTAGCGTTGCTTTGTTAAAAGACAATTATTCTTTTCTTAGCATTATTGACATAAACATGACATTCTCTCCCCCAAGTCTTGCATTCTTTTTATTTTTTGCAGCTCAATTAAATGTTAGTTGCTATCATCTGCAATAGATGGCGCTTCCTGTTCTCCTTTGTGATTTCTCTCATCTTTTTAAGTATGGCAGACTCCCAGATCCTTAATTTTCATAATCACCCCGACACTGCGCAAGAGCGTCATTAGACGAATAAAATAGCGGGAACATTAATTAATTTACGAAATTAAAATCAATGAGGAACGGCGTTGTGGGTGGGGGCAGGCAGCGCAGCTGCGAAGGAAAAAAAAATACTTTTCGTTTTAAGCTGCTTCTTAATTTGTTATTTCTCATTAAAATTTCGTCGCGCGGATACAAAGCTGGTCGCAATTTTTAGCCTCTTTCGTTATACGTAAGGGAAGTGCCTCAAATGTAATAGATAAGTTCCTGAGGTAAGTGTTAATTTGAACCACACTTAATTAGTTTGATTAATAAATAGGATTTTATGATAAGTGAATTTATTAAGAAATAGTTAATAAATAACCGCTTTCTAAATTTCACAATTTCAAATATTGATATGGAATTTTCGAATTTTTTTATAGTAGTGAAAAAATTCACAGTTTCTAATTACAATTCACGTATGTCTGAAGGCTTGTTCTAAGGCACGATTAATTTTGTTCGAATGGTCAGCGTAATTAGCTATATTCTCCCCAAAAAACTCGAGATGACGAATTCAGAATTAAAAAAAATATATATATATATATATTTTAGGTACATCTTATTATCTTAGGTACATCTTAGTATCTTTTAGGTAAAATATATCTTTTAGTAGGTTTCCTACACTTACAAGTATAGGAAATAATTTAAAATAAATTTATGGAGCATAACTGCAAAACTAGCCACTGCGTAATTAAAAAGCTAAGAATAATACGGCGGTTTCAGTTACCTGTATGAAAATTTAGAATTTTTTATAGCAGTGAAAAAAATTCATAGCTTCTGATTATAGTTTTTGAATGTCTAAAGAGCTGTTCTGAGGCACGATTAATTTTGTTAGAATGATTTCTCTAGATATAGCCTCCCTCCAAAAATCGAGATGACGGATGGCGGATTTTTGTAAATATATCTTTTAAATATTTCACTCATTTAAAGGAAAAAAAAAAAAAAAAAAAAAACTAAATTGGTATAAATCTATGTGTCAGGACTGCAAAAGGAAGCTGAGGCACATAAAATTAGTACACATATATCACAACATTTTATTAAAGAAAGTTGTTTCGTTAATATTTTTTAACTTTAAAAAATTGCTAATATAAATAATAAAATTTAATTATTTAATTATTATTATTATTATTTTTTTTTCGAAAGCAGAGTTGATTGGTTTATGAACTCTACAAACAAGAATCACAATTAAAAATTTAAAAGCTGGATTTAAAAATTTGTCTTTGATTAATTGTATAACAATTAGTTTTTGACTGTTATCGATGTCATTGATTTAAATACTTACAAACAATTAAAAAAAGCAATGAAAAATATATTAAAAATTATGATTTTTGTATGCTAATGTTTAATTTCAACCCCATTCTTTCACAGCCGCTACAGATAAATGTTGGAAAAACATATAATAAATAACTAAATAAATAAAATATTTGTGGTAATTTACTTGAAAATAATATTAAATGGATAATTTGTAAATTTAACCACCATTTTTTTTTTTTTTTTTTTCTAACCAATATGCTTTATTCACAGATAACAGATTAAGGTTTAAAGTTAAGGTTTAACCCTCGCTTATACAATTTAGAACATTATACATAGCGTGAATTGTAATTTTCCCTTCATTCATTCACATTAATTTTTACATTACTGCAAATAAATAAAAATAAATAAATAAATAAAAATAAATAAAATAAATGTTAATCAATGTATACACTGTGCTTATTAGCACAGTTATATCGTATCTAATTGAAAGATGTTAAAAAAAAAAAAAATTGAAGCTTTCGAAACTCCCGTAGTATACAAGTTTGTGGGGCCCAAGCTGAAAATCTGGCCATAGTTGAAGTAGAATCGCAATTGAAATAAACTTTTGATCGTTTGCATTAATTTACTATTATTTAGTAAAATTTTCGAAAGAAACTTTCGATTAGCAAAGTTGATTACGTTTAGCTGGTTACAAGAAATCGTACCAAATTGTTTTACTAATCGATATTTGAATACTATACATAACTAGTGGCATTTTATGATGTTTATTCAAAGTTTTGCACTTATTACATTTAACCGACTGTTCTGTGGTGATATATATATATATATAAATTTTTTTTTACTATACATATCTGGGCAGAACGAAATAAAAATAAAAATTCGAAATAAAAGAATGTAGTTATTTAATTTTTTCCCACCGCCTCTCTGAAAAAAAATTAACTGAACACAGAATAATAACGAAAGGGAAAAAAAAAAAAAAAAAAAAAAGTTGTTAAATTCGAATTTGTTAAAGACGGCGATAAATTACACAAGAAAAAAGTCTTTATTTTGAATTTCTACTAGCCACGTCGAATAGCTTCTTTTTCTTTTTCTTTTCTTTGAGATACATATATATTCTTAATAATAAAAGCCCAAATTTCCCGAAACTAATGCTGAAAATAACGTCATAGCTAAAACAGTGTATTGGAATATAGAAAGTAAAAATTTTATCCATGGTTTCCATGTGTGTATTTGAACTGAATAAAATAATGGAAAATCATATTTTAACGGATAAACTTACATCTGAATCGCAACATTGAGATAAAGAAAAGAAAAATTTATTCATGGTTTGCATGGTTTTGGAAGATTCTTTCATTGATTTTCAACAAATAAGACAAAATATTTTCTATTTTTAGAAATTACTTTCAATTTTATGCGGAATTTTAATACGTCAAGGGAAAATAATAATAATAAATTACAGTCGGCAGCAAAAGTATCCGAGCACTAGCCAATAATTCCGATATCAAAAATGTACACTTACAACTGTTTTGTTAAATAAATCCTTGTCGAATCATGTTCTTAGACTGACTAAGAACATGAATCTACAAGGATTTGTTTTACAAAGCAGTATTATGCACTTCTTTTAGATAGGGATTACTGTTAGTGCTCAGATGCTTTTGCTGCCGACTGTAAATATGTAAAATTCAACTATAAGTCACGTGAAGTTAATAATATAACAAAGCGAACAGACGTGTTTTTATAAAATTTGAATTAAAAGATTACGATGTCATATTTTACTTCCTGGAAATGTTTGCAATTCAAAAAAATAAATGTCATGATGTAAAAGATGTTTATATCATGATATAATCATAATATAAATTTAAATTCAATTTAAATTTATTGAAAAATATTTTAATTTTATAATATAAAATTAAAAAAAATTTGATTTTTTGAAAATTATTAAAAAGCTCCATTTTTTTTTTTTTTTTTTTAATTATTTTACATTATTGTTGCTGAACAACATGTTCTAAACATATTTTTTATTACTTGGTGTATTCACTTATAAGTTATTAAATATATATATATATATATATATATATATTATGTTTAAGTGCTTAAATTAATGAAATTCAATGCAAATTTTTAGCATTCAAACATTTATAAAAAAATAGCATTTATTAAAAACTAACTTAGCAATGAATATACAAAGTAATAACAAATACGTTTAGAATATATTATTAAACTATAATAATAAAAAAATTGTAAAAAGAAGTAAAAAGAAATAATAACAAATATGATTAAAATATATTATGAAGCAATAATCATATAAAATTGAAAAAAAAAAAAAAAAAGAAATTTAGTTAGCAAGAAGCATTAAAAAAAATATGTATATATAGCTATATTATATATTCAAATTGTTTTCGACTGGCATTAATCTACTTAATAGTGTTATATTTCAATATACACTGTTAAAAACTTCAACAGAAAACTGCTGATACTCATTTATCTTAATTAATGTGTAAAGTTATATATATATATATATATATATATATATATATATATATATAACAGAGATGTTAATTTTTTTTAAATATATATGCATTTCAATGACTAATATTAATTTAATTAATTATTGGCGAGAATATTGGCAAAAATATATTTGTGACTTAGAAATTTATTATTATTATTTTTTTTTTAAGTCGAAACATTCATTTAAATTTTTTATTCAGAAAATAAATAATAGAAATAGATAAAAAATATAGAATAAAGATGGAAAATCTAGATTATTTACTTTAAACTAAGAATTATTGTAAATTTACAGAGAGTGTAAATAAACATTTCAGTAAATTCATAGACTATTTTTACAGTGCCTATGTATACAAATTTTTATAATTCTATAACAAGTAATTTACAAATATATATGTATAGTAATATAATATTATCAGTGCAAAAATTTTAAATTTAAAGGTGATTTAATTTCAGTATTCAAACAATTATTCTGATCAAAAACGAACATATATATATATATATATATACAAATAACGCCCATAATTCTCTCACAATAATATTTTATTGTTCTGGCGATAAATATATAATAATAAAATAAAATAATGTCTGTGATATAATTTAAAGTTTTAAAAGTAAACAAGATTTAAGATAAATTATTCTTCTCGAATTAAATGAAGTAAATTTTATTATAAACTGTTCAATAAGTTGATTTCATCGTTTATTAGAAGGTCGATTTTTAAGAAATTAATTTTGGTTTATTAAGATAGTTATAATAAAATCTTGTAACTTTTAATTATTTTTAATAATTGCAATGCAATTTTCTGTAGTGCATTCTTAAAAAAAATTATGTGAAAACAGACTTTAAAAATTATTTTCTGTAGAGCTTACAATACCTGAAGACGTTAATCATTCAAATAATATAAATTTCATTATACATATTTTTAAAACAGATATCGAATGTAAAAATATTACAAAAAATAAATTGCACTTATTGAGAACACATTTGTTACTGATATTAAACTGTACATGGTTAATCTCAGTACTTAAATGATTATATATGACATTTTTTTTTTAAAACAATTTGCTAGATTAATACTTATTTTAACAGTTTACTTACTTTTTAGTTTTCTATGAGGGTTTATTAAAAGATTAATTTTATCTCCAAAGTTTTGATTAACCCTATCGCAGATAGCATTTATAAATTTCAGATTAAAGGTAATTTTCAGTTCTTATTCGATAAAGTAAAATAATTAAAATAAACATCTAGAAAAGGAAAATTAATAATATTCTAAACGGTTTACATTAGTAAAAAAAAAATATATATATATATATATATGCATTTTTTTTTTTTTTTTTTTTTTTTTTTTTTTTTTTTACTTTTTCTTACCCATAAGGTAGAGAAAGTATTGTTTTTGGGTCAAATTTTCAAAATTAAATTTTTGTTTTACTTTAATTAAAAGAAAGTCTTCGAAATTTTAAAATTTTATTGAATGCCTGAATAGTCGAAATTGGAGGAGAACCGATTTTGAACAAGCTAATGAACGCTTTTAATTCTATAACATCTAATGACAAAACGTCAAATAATGTTATATTAAATGTAAATAAGAAATCGCTTATGATTTAAAATTTCCTAAATAGTTGTGATAATTGAAACAAAATTTATATATTATATAAATAAATCAAAACTTAACGAATACTTAATTAACTATAAAGTTTCTTTTTAAAAGTACAATTTGAGTATTTTTTTAAGTGTATAATTTAAATAACAACGATTATTCGATTATGTCAGATAATGACTTAATTCTTCAAGTTCGGTTCCTTTTCATGTAAAATTACTTTTAAAAATTATAAGAATTGTTCTTTTTGAAAACAAGTTTTTCATGTTAAAAATGTTTTATGGAATGATGCACGTTTCTTGAAACTGATGTTTTACTAACGGAAAATTACCCTTACGCGTTGCGATAAGTTAAACTGGACTGTGAATTTTCATTTTAGCTGATTTTTATTGCTGATTTTATCATACGCGCTTTACATGCACATATATTTCATGAATGGGTATAAAAAGAATGTTTAGATTCACAAATAAATATATTAATGATATCTATTTATTTACTGATTTATTTATTTTTTAAATACCAAAGGCGATTAAAGTTTATGTAGAAGCATTACTATTTTTTGCAGAAAAAAATCTTTAGAATTTATATTAATGCTTTAGAGATTTTTTTTTTTTTTTTTTTGATTCATTTTACGAATATTTATATTTAAAAAACAATATTTTAAAAACATTAAAAATTTTTCTGAAACAATTCTAAATTTAAAACTACAATAAAATTTTATTTATTACTAACTTTTATTATTATTACTAACTTTTAATGTTAAATAAAACTTTTCTTTTTCAAATTTTAAATTTATTAATTTAAATATATTTGGGAATACTACTGAACTGAAAATTTATTAATAACTTAATATAGGAAAAACAACGATTAAATAATTATAAATTATTTTGATTAAAATGTAGGAATAATAATTACACATATTTCGAGGATTAGAAATGAGTTCTATAAAATTAAATATACCTTTAAAAAGATTTAATTTTTTCAAAAAATTTTAGATCTTAAAATAAAGCTCGTAAGAAAATAAATTTCGAATGTGGGTTAATAATTACATACATTAATTGGCTTATTATATTATTATTATTTATTACATTGCTTTTTAGAAATATATTTTATTTATTTACTTACTTTGGTTTTTATACTAAACGATGATATACTAAACGTTGATAAAGTTTATTTTTGTGATTTGGGGGAAACAGATAAATATTGTCTTAAATTTCTTTCTTTTACATCAAGAGGTTTATTTAGTTAACTTTATATATCAGTATTTTAAATCATTATTGAGAAAAAGAGTGGAGGGGGTGGGGGGAGGAAGAAAGAGATGTTTCCAGTATATATTTATCTACTTTTAACTCTAACTTTCTCTCTCTCTCTCTCTCTCTCTCTCTTTTTTTTTTTTTTTTTTTTTTTCCATATTGTTAATTCTAACACTAAAATTTATTAAATGAGTTTTAACTAAAAAATCATGTATATCCGACAGATATCCAAACAAATATTTGTACGCAATTAAAATGTAACACATCGTAAAATAAATTAGAATTTAAGTGTAAATTAAAAAGATAAATTTAAAATTTAATAAAATAAAATTTAATTAAAAATTAATATATTTACTTAAAAATATTGGTGCTACTGAATATAATTCTTTGTCATTTAATATTAAATCCCAATTCATTTTTCAGAATAAATAAATGATGGATAGAAAAGTAATAGGGAATAAATTTTAACATGCATATATATTACTTTTCTATATCATAATAAAGATTACATCTATCTATCTAACTATATCTGTCTATCTGTATACAGTAGAACTCGGATAATTTGAAGTTGAAGGGACCAGAGAAAAATTCGAAATATCCAAAAATTCGAATTACAGATACTATTTTGTCAAAAAGAAGTGATAAATAAAAAAATAAAAAATAAAACTCTACGATCAATGATTTAACACATAAACTTTATAGCTAAGAATACTGCTACATACCCCCTCCCCCATTAAATCAATATTTCTTTACGAGCTTAATTATGCAACACTTTTTAAAAAAATAGTCAGATATTTTTATTGCTTCTTTAAGTTTTGTGTCATAGCATATTACTTCAACCTATCAATTGATACAATAATAGAATCTTCTACGTTACACATGACTTTCAATTAAAAAATACTTCGAAGTTCATGTATATGGACCATACCTTCTGATGCACTAGATAGGTATTGTGTATTTCCTCTTGTATTTTCTTATTCTTCTTTTGAAAGACTGCTAAAAAAATAATGCACTTTAGCTGAGAAAAATCTCGGGAACAAATTTTTATTTTACTGTAATATTTTAAAGATAATCGTATGAAAAATTCGAATTATCCAAAATAGAATTCGAATTATCCATGAGTTTTTAACATTATTTTAGTACAAAATTCAAGGGACCGAGTAAAAAATTCGAGTTATCCAGAATTTCGAATTAAACAAGTTCGAATTATTCAAGTTTCACTGTATATACATATTTTAAGATGTCGCCAGTAAATAATTTATTGTGACTCATCTTTAATGAATAAAATGTGACGCATATTAAAAAGAAAAGAAAAACAGGAACAGAGAAGAAAAAAGGGAATATTTTGAGATAATTATTATTAATTTGTCACAAACATGCCTATTCTGCAGCTACTAAAGAAATTTAATAAGTTTGAAAAATGACGGAATTGGAATGAATTTTCTTTCATTTTTTAAATAGGATGTTGTACACTTTTATTGTCAACAAATCTGCAGATAATCTAATGTGATTTGTATTAAATGAAATATGTTATTTTTAACATAGAAATAAAATTTTGGATTATATACTGGTTCATTTTAAATTTAAAAATAAATTTGTTTTAATATTTTAATACTTTTTTGCATTTTCTGCAAAACTTCCTTTTCGAATTGGGCTTTTTTAGGAATAAATGTACATTAAATACATACAGCAAATAAAATATATCAAATTAGGCGTTTTTTACAAAAATATCTTAAAATTTTTTTAAAGAAGCCATTTAAAAAACTTCTCTTGTCAGTAAATAAATTATACAAGCAGTCAATATTAATAAAAATTCTTAAATGCAACCGGTTGTTCTATTTGATGTCTTTTTCTTTTAAGTTGTGTCGCATAAGGAATAAGTACACGCACATATGCACAAAAATATATACAAATATATATTCCGTGTATACAAATATACGTAAGAGAATAAAAATTTAAACAATATTAAAATGTTTCGTCAAAGTATAACACCATTTTTCGTCGAAATAGTCATTTAAAAAATTATTTCACCCCAAAATATCTTCCCAAGTATCATGTTCAAAAAAAAAATATACGAAATGCAACCAACTATTTTATTCGTTTCTTCTTAACTTAAATAACTTTATTGTAATTTTATAGCATTAAAAACATTTAAATTACTCGGAACAGTTTATATAATAATTATGGCCTTTCTAGTGGCCGAGAAATTTTTCTCTACAAGTTTGTATACTGGAGGTGCTGGACTTAAATATAGGGTTAGTTGTTTGACCTAACCATTACGTTTTCGGCAGTTTTCACCAAAACGCGTAAATACGATCTATTTTCTCTTAGAAAGACCTCCCCATGGACATCATTCCATCCAGCCTTATGACCCAAGAGTAGTCAATCGGTCTTAACACAAGCACATGCAATTATTATAAAATTATGCAAAATATTTTAAGCCTTTGGGTACATTTGGTGTCACGGCCAAATCAAAGCCTGACGTTTAGATGCGTCAAATGTACCCAAGGTATCTTAGTTTCTTTTAGGAGTATATATAGTAAATATTATGAAATGAATTTTACTGATTTTATATATCTAAAAAGGAAATATGCTTCAAATATTATCTTTTCTTTTTCTTTTATTTCTTTTATTTTTCTTTTTTCAAATTAACGTGTACCCAAAGGGTTAAGTTTTATAAATGAATTTTGTATGAGGTTTATAGTCTTAATAAATTTCAAAATAATCAATTTAGATATTGTTTTGAATTTGTGTTTACTTTTATAATGTTCTAAAATGTTAAATGAAAAGTTTAAAACAAAATATGGTGAAAAGAAGGAGAAGAAATAAATAAAGGTATACCTATATATTTTTTTATTGCATCTCATGCATTTTAAAAGAATATATATATGTTCAATGCTTATTGCATTTTTTTTTTTTTTTTTTTAACCACAGATAAATGTAAACTAAAAAATAAATAATTGCGCAGAATTTTCTTTTAACCTTGTGTACCAAGGCTTTATGAAATTTTGATTTTCTCAAAGTAAAAGGTAATTAGTTACTTTATAAAATGTTCAATGTTGAGAAAGAAAATTTTTTCTAAACATGTTGCATATTTCACATTTAAACTTTGCATTTTCTACTTTTTTTCTATCTCTATCCATCTATCTATATCTAACAATATTTATAGAATAATTTTAAGGAGTTCAATTTGAAAAACGATCCAGAAAATGTTAGTTAACAATATATCTATTTTACGTTCAGTGCGGAATTAATTCTAGATCTTTTGTTAATTATGTATTTGTATTAATGTTGTTAATGTATAGTTATCTACTTGAAATTAGAGGTAGTTCTTCATGATTTAATCTTCAATTGTATATTTCAACATGCTATCACACATATAGACCACATTCATTCATGCATTACATGCACATTCATTTACACACATACAAATACTGGAAAATACATTCTCATACTTAAATTTTAATTTTTGAAGAGTAGACAATTATACAGTTAATTTTTTTTTTTTTTTTTTTTTTTTTTTTTATTTAAAATATTTTTAAATGAATTGAAGTCTTCTAATTGCTTTAGAATTGAACTAATACGAATTTCATTAATCGTCAGGTAGAAAAAAAAAAAAAAAAAAGATTTGAAAAATCTTTTATTAAAAGTGATGTTGCATGCTTTTATGTACCGTGTTCACTATCTTGTTATTTATTGTTTAATTACCGATTAAAAGGAAATTAAAAATTCTTGAGAGTTTGACATTTTTAAGTACGAAAAGATAAATTATAAAATGACAATAACAACCAACTCTTCATTTTTTTTTTTTTTTTTTTTTTTTTAATATTTCTTGAAAAGAAGAAAGGCAAAACACGCTAGCCTACATCTCAAGATTTGACTCTAAAAGAAAAAAAAAAAAAATAGAGGTATTATTGAATTACCTTTTTCGAGATCAAAGACAGAAATAAATTAGTAATCAAAGTTTACAAATAATTTTACTGTCAATTTGAACATTGTACTGGCGTTCCAGACAAATAAATGAATGAATGAAAGACAAATAAACGTCGAAATAAAATACTGCTTGTGTCAAAAATGTGCTGATAGGTATTTTTTGAAAGATATATAGGGGATTTTTAAATATCATAATAAAAGCTTAAGTAGCACTCTGTAAATAAAATGCCTATGGTTTTAAGATTTATTTTTTATTCTATTCCGAACGAGGATAGAAATTTTTATTTCTGTCTTTCTTAAAATTAGACTCAAACAAATACACCCAAGATTATAGAAACCGACATCTTGATGCGTCAGCGCTTAAATTTGAAATAATACTTAAAATTTTGCAGAGTAAGATACTTTGTCTATTAAAATTACATACTTAACATAAGCCCCAAACTTGTTTGAGGAATGTAATATTTATTATTTACATTAGGCAAACAAGGGCAGATTAAATACTAATTCGATCAGCACTTCCCTTTATAAAGCTTTATAAGATATAGTTTAAATTTACTTAATTTAAGTTTATAGGTGCTTTAAGATTATTTAATTTTTGGGACAGCGTTTTACTCTATATTTGTGAGACACGTAGAGAAGAAGAATAAAAATTTGCATTGCTTTTAAATTTCACTTAAGCATAAATAAATAATGAAGCTCCAAAGAAAGACAGAATGTTATTGAAAATCTAATTGTATTTCTTTATTAGCCTTATTTTAAATGCAGATTTTTCTTTGAAAATGAGAAATAAATACGCTTTCTTTTAAAAATACATGTAGTTATGGTATTAATGTTAGAAAATATACAGTTTTGTTTGAGTTTCTACAATTCAATGCAGGAATTTCTTTAAAAACTGCTTTTTAAGTGTTTTTAAATAATCTTATTCAATAATAAGGTGTCTACACATTATTATAATGATTTTGACTTTCTCTATGAATTATATTTACATTTTTAAAAACTGAATGGCATCAGTTCGGAATAGTGTTTGATTATCGTCTGCACAATTTAAAATATTCTTTGTTTTAAAATGTCATTTGAAAATAAACAATGGTTTCAAAGCTTTAATTTTAATCTTTATAAAAAAAAAAAAAAAAATCTGATTCGATTATTAAAAAAAAAGGTGTTAAAAACATGACTTTAAAATGTCTACACTTACAATAAGTGATTATTTAATAATAATATTTATAAATTTAGCACTTCTCTTCTCTCTCTTTTTAAGTGTTTCTCTTTGAGATATTTTTTTTTTTTACTTTTATTTCTTTATAAAATGAATAAAAGGTAAGAAATTCAATGGAAAATTGAACATTTATTATATTTAAAGTCACGTCATGTTTGAAAAGAAAATTTTACATCCCCAGTAACTATTGTCTGTCTCTATAAGAACTCTAAACAAAGTTATGAAATATGATTTAAAAGTAATTAAGCTAAGAAAATGTAGATTGTTCACTACCTATTGCCAAATTATCTTTCTCAGAGTATGATGCAGGTTATTATATAAATGTTTATTTTACACGTGAACACAAGAAAAATAAATAGTTGATTAGACATATTTATATCCAACTGTAATAGAAAAATATCGATTTATTACTGAAAAATAAAAGGAAAAAAACCTTAAATATTATTTTAGAAGAAAAATGATTGTCACTTATGATTTTTATGAATTATTATATAAGGAAAACGTAAACTATAGAAGGTTTAAAAAAATGTCAAATTTAACCTTAAATATACTATCACTTAAATAAGGATAATTAACATACGTTAACAAATGTTGCCCCTATATATATCGTTAACATATGATACATGAAAATTTAATACAAAAAACTGGAGTGACTCCACTTAACTTTCTAAATATTAGGTAATTAACGGTTGTTTAAAGTAGTGGATCTGCAGATCAAGAGCCTTTAAAATCCTAATTGCATCCCTCGTTATTCAGCAGATAATTTTTAATTTATTTCATACTATTAAAAATAATTATATATATATATATATATATAGTAACACACATACATATATATGATTAATTCGCTTCATAACGATATAGTTTCTGAGAGGATGGGGGGGGGGGAGAGTACCGCCTCCTCAAACTCCTGTTATCTATCTGTCTATCTGTTTATGTATCTTTCATTGTAACTCATTGCCTTGTATTAATTCCTTCAAACTCAAAATACTTATACCAAATGTCATAAGAAATGATTTTATAACATATCGGATTTATTTAGCGTAGCCATGTAAACTAATTACCAATTCTATGCCCGCCATTTTCTACTGAAACCATGGTTTTAAACATTCTAATAACATATATTTATTTTACTATGTGTAAGGGAGCGTAATCATGTTAAAATGCACTTATAGGAAATACCGTTTATAGGCCGTATTAGTACAAAATTCTTTTGTACCATTACACGAGTTACAAACGTTATATACGCTAATAAAAAATATAGAACTATTTCTTTTAAACTCATTAATATTTGAACCATATTTCATATCCCTTGGAAAATTACAGAATGTCATCGAAATTCTTTTATGTACTTCTGTGAATAAATTATTTTGCCTATACTCATATTTTTTTCTGGAAAAATCATACTTTTCATCATCTTGATAATACATGTCAATTACATTACGTGGAATGCAGCATAAAAACTTTAAAATGCATTTAAATACAAATCTCTCCATAGACTCTAATATCATGAAATTCTTTTTGTGTGCACTGAAAAAAAAATATACCGCCTTTCTCTAGAATGGATAAGTAGCCATCTTTTAAATCCCTTAACTAGAAATATAGATTTCCGAGCTATGCACATAAGGCACACCAATAAACTGAATAGACGAAATTATCGAGAATTTCTAGTGTACACATTTCTAGATGATGAAACAATTCTGAATACTCTAAATATTCTGAATCCTTTATTGCGAGAAATTCTCGCTTGATTTTCTAGAATTTGGTAGTAAACCACGATTATAGTTGCAGAAACCCGCCTCTTGTAGTCTCATTTATTTGCAGAGATTTTTAAATAACTTTTCCCTCGAGAATATAGGCAAGCACTCTAGAATTCTAATAGGGGCTTCTAGAACTCGCTTTCCAAGGGGATTAGAATTTATAAGGATGACATGGAACTATTTTTTCTAGAGCCACAATTTAGATTCTAGATGTCAGTTACAGAATTTTTTCTCAGTGTGCATGTAAACCAGTCATAAACATTATATATGTCAGTAAAAATGGTACAACTTATTCTACGGGGCTCAAGAATTATTACATAATTTGTAGGATTACGTAACATTGTCGGAATATTTTTGTGAGGTCCTGTATATTAATTATTCTGTCTAAGCACAGATTTTTATGCAGAAAACATGTTTTCAAGCATCTCAGTAATGTATGTTTATTTAATTTTCTTGAATACATTGTAACCATGTTAAAATACGCTTAAAAGAAATTCTGTCCATGAGTCGTAATGATAAAAAATACTTTAGCGTGGCTCTGTACACGTATCATAAACAATATAAGCATAAAAAAATATAGAGCTAAATTTCTATAGCACCTGAACATGTGTACGAACTTGCAAACCAAACGGGGTAATTTTTGTGACCTCTGTCGTCGTACATACAATTTCTATAAATAAGACGTAATGATCAGCAGAACTTTATGTGTTCCTGTATAAGAACTACAAACAGAATGCACACCTAAAATTGTTCGGTTAATTCCATGTACATCATGAACATGTGCAATAATTTGCAACTCAATCTGGTAATGTTTGCTGCCACTATGGAGGTAGCCTAAAACGTTTTGAGCTTTCACGTTCAGGCCTAACTGGTTTCGGCAATAAATTAAAGTAAGATAAGTCTGAATTCCATTAGTTCAATCAAGCACTATTACATTTAAAAAAAGCTTATCCAATAGTTCACAATGAAAAAGAATATTTCGTTGAGTCCCTGTAATAATCTATAAATGCCAAATTCACCAAAATCTATACAGTTCGAGCAATGGTGACCTATAACCTGTACAAAAAGTTTCAACTTAATCGGATAACGCATCTAGACTCTATCGCACTTTAAATAATTTCAACCCGAAGGCCATAATGATAAAGAATTTTTGTTGTATCCCTGTAAAAAAAAACTATAAGTAGTAGATTCACCAAAATCTATATAGTTTGTACGACGGTGATCTATAAGAAATATATAAATATTCAGCTCAATCGAATAAGACATTTAGATGCTATCGCACTTCAAATATTGTGAGCCCATAGGTCATAATGATAAAGAACTTTTATTGTGTCCCTGTGGAAAAACGATAAGTGCTAGATTCATCAAAAGTTACATAGTTTGTGCAACCTTATAACACGTAAATAAAATTTCAGCTCAAACGGATAAGGCATTTAGACGCTATCACACTTCAAATAATTTCTGCCCATAGTCCATAATGATAAAGAATTTCTTGTTGCGTCTCTATAAAAAATATACAAGTGCTAGATTCATCAAAATCAATTGAGTTCATGCTACAGTGACCTATAACATGGGTACCAACTTTCAGCTCATTTGAATAAAGCGTATAGACACTATCGTGTCCACTCACATACATACATACACTCACACACTCATACATCACGAAAATTCGTATAAAATCATAGATATCTCTAAAAGGAGAGCTCGCATCAAAACAAAAGTTGGAGGTGTACTTCTAGACACCATGATAGTCCCAAATATATATTTGTAACACTCCACGACTGTTCTTTTTTGAGCTATGCGAGATGCAAAATCCATTTCACAAATCAGGACTACAATATTTTCCTTACATATGATGCTCGGAAAGTAAAAAGTCTGGAGTGATTCCACTCGACTTTCCGAACATTGAGTAATTAACGGTTTTGTAGATAAAGTATAATAAGAGGAGTTGTTAAATAAACAAAAGACAGAAAGTTATAATTGGGTGTTTGAGTATTTTTCTACATATAGTACACGAGGTTTAATTTAACGCTATTGAACTTTGAGCCCATAGATCATAATTAAAAAGAATTTTTCGTTGTATCCCTGTAAAAACCTATAAATGCTAGATTTACCAAAATGCTTATATTTAATGCAACGGTGACTTATATAATATTCATGTAAATTTTCAGCCCAATTGAATCAGGCGTTCAGACGCTATCGCACTTTTAAAAATTTGGTCTCATAGGCCATAATGATAAAGAATCTTTTTTTTTGTCTCCGTAAACAAACTGTAAGTGCTATAAATTCACCAAAAGCTATGCAGTTTGTGCAACTGTGACCTATAACATGTGTATAATTTTTTTCTCAATTGAATAAGGCGTTTAGATGCTACCACACTCTTAAGAATTTGGCCCCATAGACTACAATGAAAAGGAATTTTTCTTGGTGTCCCTGTAAAAAAAACTATAAGTGCTAGATTCACCAAAATCAATAGGGTTCGTACTACGGTGACTTACAACATACGTACCAACTTTCAGTTCATTCGAGACAAGAGTTTAGACGCTAGCGTGTTCACTCACTCACACACACACACACACACACACACACAAACATACATACATACACACATCATCGTAATAATACCGGAAAAGGACTCAGGGACCTCAAAACGTATAGAAACGTCAAAATCTGAAATTCGGATTTTTGACATGATTACAATACTTTTCTTACATATGTATGTTCAGAAAGTAAAAAGAGAGAGAGAGAGAAATTAAAAACAGTGTTTGATACGATTTCAGTTAAAAATATGCCACTAAGCATTTATGCTTTTGGATTCTTCCAACAAGCTCTTTAAACGGGATCCCAAAACACTGTATTGAATCTAGAAAATTGTAGTGTAAAAGTGTAACAAAAGCAATTCTTATAGTAAGCGAATTGTAGTTTCATTTTGAAAATCAATGCATAATATGAAGTTTTTTTTTTCTTTTTTATAATTTTATTTTAAGACATCTATAAAAAATAGTTGTAAATGTTGATTTTTCTTTCCGTTGCTCAGAGTTCAATTGCTATTTCAGTATAGGATAAGCGAGTTTACCAGTTATGTCAGGTAATGGATATTTTAAAGGACATTTACACGACAATATATATATGTATGTGTATGTGTGTGTGTGTGTGCGAAATATACATATAGAGAGAGATAGATATAGATAATAATCAGAATTATTTTCATCTCATTTTTGCGTTTTCTATTTTTTTTAAAAGTTGTCTGTTTAAAAAGTAGATATCAAATATAAAATATTCAGCAAATACACTATGTAAACCACGCAAATGCAGTGTAACTGATTACATATTAAAATAATTTATATGCTAAACATTTTATAGATCTCCAGAAAATGAACATTTTCTTTTTAATTTAAACCAATAAGTTATTATGTAAAAGGAAAAAAAATATATAAATAACTTATTAAATACAAATTTTAAAGTTTTAAATAAAAATTGCAAATGACGTTTAAAATTTTTTTGCATAAAAATGCAAGAAAAAGTAAATTAATTTTTAACAAACAGAGTTAAGAATTTTTTAAATAAAAATATCCATAAACGTTTGCTGTAATTATTTTCAGGGATATAACACAAACTTGTTATATAAATGTTATTCAAAAATCAATTGTTTGCCATTACAAGAGAGGTATCCAGTTTCAGTATTATTCTGAATTTAGATTATTGTATGCTAAATGCTTTAAAATCTTATATATGTTTCTGGTTATCTTTTTCATTATTTTACATTATAACAGGAATGCTTTTCCATTCAAAAGTTATTTATGATACTACATTTGTAGCTTTTATTATCCGATTATTCTAAAAGTTGTTTCCTGAAAGATTACAAAATTAAAATTTTAAATACCTTGTAATATAAAGAAGATTTAGTAGTCAAGAAATTATTTATTTGATAACTAAATGACTAACGGAAAATTACTCATATTTTAAGGGTAAATACATTATGTAATAGAAATAATGTATAGTTAAAAAAAAAAAAAGATATTACAAAAACTTATAAGTTGGATTCTTTTGCTCGGATGACCCTAAAAAATGGGAGAAAAAGAAAAAAAGAAAGAAAGAAATTACCTGTTGAAGCAAGAGGTTTAGGTAAGGAAATACGAAAAAAATGGAAGAAAGAAAGAAAATTTTCTTATATTTACCTTTTTAACCCTTTAAGGTTCATTACTTAATTTATTTTAAAAATTACTAAACTAATTTCAAAAATGGCTTTTGGCCACATAGCTGATCATAAATATTTAAAAAATAAAAAATTAGCATTGTTCCTTTTCGAGAAATTTTCGGTTTGAAACATCTGTAAGTAAACCTTATTAAATTCAAATAATATTTAATTTAATAAATAAATCACTTTATAAGTAAACATTATCGACAACAACAACTCGTAAAAGTTGCATAGATCTCAACATTTCAATCTATTCCGGAGTATTTTAACCCTTTGCGGGGCAAGGTAATTCGGATCATTTAAATTACACTGCCACCGGAATTTACGAACATAATTATAATAGAAGAAATTTTAAATTTTCATGTTGAAAAAGGGCGTTTTCTGCTTTGTTATAAAGGTAAACTTTTGCTAAAAAATTTCCGGGATGAGTTTTTGCACTTGAGAATTAAAATTAGGTGTTCCATCAGCTGGAACACTGCGACTCAAAGGGTTAAACAATAAATTAGGATTTCAAATTATATTTAAATTCTATAATATAAAATTGTTGAAATGAGCAAAATAATTGCACAGATAAAGTTGAGAATAATAAAGGGAAATAAATCAAATTTTCCATTAGCGATTAGTGCAACAGCGTTCAAAACTTGTGTGAACGAACTTAAAAAGAAAAAAAAGAAAGAAAAAGAAAATAGTTATTTTGCTAAAATAAAGAAAACACAGATTTGAACTTAAGTAAAAATCATTTTCATATTTTCATGCCATTATACAAGAAATGTTGAATTCGAGTGCAATTCCTAAAGTAGATTATTGTAGTCGATCTTTTTCAAATCTGAGATTCATCTTTCATCCTTTTTTGCATTAAAGATGCACAACCTAAACAGCCCAAAGTTAAACACCATACTACAATTTTAGTTTTTATTATCAAATTATTATGAAAAAGAAAAAAGAAACATAAAATTAATAGAACATCATCAAAAATAAAGTTTTATTTTAAAAGAAAAGAATTCTAAATAATCAAAAATAACATGTTTGGTAAAAATAAAATTAAACTAACATAGATTTTAAGACCAAATAAAACGTATAAGGATTCTGTCTGATTAGATAGTAAAAATTTCCCAACTGAAGAGAGTTTGATTTTCACTAGTATGAAAACGAAGAAAATATTTCTCTGTAGAACCCAGAGGCATAAATATGTATCTAAAAAGATTTTATTGTACTTATTTTTTAAAGTAATAAATTGTTATTTCGAATTATATTTAATTTTTTTATTATATAAAAGTGATAGAAAAAAAAAAGTATAAAAAATCAACAAATGAAGTTGAAAACATGTTAAAACGAAATATTCATTTCTAAAAATGAACTCTAAACGAAATATCTATTTCAAAATAAACTTTTAATTTAGCATGACACTATTAATATCAAATTCTATAAAAGAAATTAGATACAAAACATGAGAATTCAGTAAAAATCAACTGCATCTTATTTTTCAAGAAGTATAGGGTTCGAGCCCATTTCCTAATTTAGATTATTCTGGTTTAAAATAATTATCTGTGTATAGTTGCCTCTTAAAACCAAAAATGATCAAAGTGTCTCAGTTAAACAAAAATCTAATATCATACTACACTTTTAATTTTTAACACGCTTTTATTAGCTTCACCTGTTATGTATGTATGTTTGTAGGTGTGTTTGTAACTGCTCTGGGAGCAAACAAAAAATTTATATTGTAAAAAAAATACTTTCACTAAGTGTACGATGTAGCGTTGAGGTAAGGCTCCGCGCTGCGAACCTAAAGGTCCAGCGTTTAATTCCAGTCAGGGGAGATTTTTTAAAAATGGTTTTTGTTTAATTCTAAGTTATTTTAATTAAAGATTTAAATGTATGTAAATATTATGGTGTGTCACTCACACGATTTTCTCTTACCCTGCATTTTAATACTAAGATAGATATTTTGTGCTTTTTTAGTTCACATTTCTATAAAAGCGTGTTCTTTAATTTTTTAAAACTATAATAATTTTTTAACAATAATTGCAAAAAGGAAATTAATAGACTACTATAAATAAAATTTTTAAGTTTCTTAAAGAAGATTAAGTAGTTTGGACGTAAATAGCTCTTTATTCTTTCACTTTTATCAGTTTCAAGTTTAAAATCCTTGACACAGTCTTTTTGCACGTGATTAATTTTATCTTGTCAGCAAGAGCAGACTTCTCTGTCTTCCTGAGATAAATAATTACGGGTCCAATTTGAACCGGAATTCTGTCAGTCGAAGAAGCTTAGTGAGAATTTCTAGAACAAAGAAGTCTTGTTATATAATAACTATAAAGAAAGATATAGCAGATCATCGTTCAGCGGCCCCGGATGACTTTCGCAAGGGTACATATAATTGAGGAAGCTCGCAAAAAAAGCAAAAAAATTCTTAAATCCCTCTTTGAATTCTTTCATGTTTTCATTAGATTTAGTGACAACAAGAACAAGGCTAGAACTTAGGTTGTATAAAGTTATTAGTTTTTTAGTATACACACTGATGTAGTATGACAGTTAATTTAATTTATGATATAGTCGAAAATTAACACTTGTTTCAAATGTTTAAATTTTCCCATTAGTACGTATAATCTTGTTTAGGGTATTTCACAAGTACTAATGATGATTTTTGTATCTTTTAAGTTCTCATGTCTATCAAAAATGTAATGTAAAAAGAAATATATCTAGACAAGTTACAGAATTGTAGTAAATGAGATTTTTGTTTACATGACGTATTTTTTTTTAGACATTTTTCTCGTCTGCAATGTTTATTATTATTTTTTTTTTCCACCCTTCAGATTTTAGGCGTTATCTTCTCCAAAAAAGAATACTTTACCTAACTAATTAGAGACAGGTTTAATTTAATACTCACAAAATTTGTTAGGTTTTTTTCTTAAAGAAAAAAGATAACAAGTGATAAGAAAAAATGATAAATTAAATTCTTTAAATATTATCGAGCAAAATGGGGTAAAGTTGTACAAAATAAACAAATGTATTAAAACATTTCATCCATTTAAAATTAACATGAATTATGGATTTAATTATGAATCTTTGAACTTTTGATGCATTTAGTTCTTTATTTTTATGTTGTTTATTTGTTTATTTTGAAAGTTTTTATCTGTGTATACCTATAAGTATCAACTGAATAGTTTGATTTTGGGTAGGGTGACATGATTAGTAATTGACCATTTAGGGGGAAATTCTTAAAGTTCTATCCTATTTTCTAATATAATCATTAGCAACATTCTTAGAATTTTTTTCTAAATATTTATAAATAATTGGATTAATAAGTAGTAATCATTTATTATTCTCTTTTCAACAATTCATGTTATTTAAAACTGCTTCATCCTTGGATGAATTTGCCCCAAAATAACTTCACCTCCTTTATAAATTTAACTGTCGGATCCAAACACATTATAATATTTGAATGCAATAAACCTTCGCAAGCTCATAAATTTGCTTCGAAAACTTGAATAAGATCTTTCACACATTTAGTAATTAAACGTATTAAACAATTACTGAAAACATGTTTTTCCTATTGAAAATAAGTTAATATTGAAATGCATATGATGACTTTTATGATGACTTTGTATTAAAATAGAAATTTGAAAACAAACAGAGATTTAGAAGTCGACAAATTTAGTTATTTACTAGCACTGATAATATTTTCTATACCTACTTAGTAGTTAATCAGCCCTTAATTCCAATAATAATAATTAGTTTATTAGTAATAATAATATGTATTTATTTATTTAAAATAAATATAAATGATCTACATACCCCCAATGAATTCATTTTTGAAATCAAGTTCAGCTGGATGTTTTAGGATTAAATTAAATATTTCTGACACCTGGTTAATAGTAAAAGCTATTTACTTTAAATTTCGTGGACAATTTTGAAATTGCTTAATTATGGCATCGAATCAAAACAACAGTTGTTGGAAATTACAACAGAATATTTTATTAGGTGTAAGGTGTATATTGAATTAAAAAGATTAAAAAATTTGCACATCAATTCTTGTTTATAGATTTTTATGCTTAAGTGGTCAATTAATGGTCGGTGGTTCATTATTGACACATCACCCTTGTTAAATATAATCTTTGTTTGGCTTTTGTGAATGTAAGTACTACACATGCAAGTAATTGTTTTGCTTTTTTGCAATTCTATATTATAAATGCGCAGATATCCCTACCATCCAAACCATGGAAAGTAAACTGTTAAAAATAAAATTGTAGTTTTTTACAAGAAAAATGGTTCCAAATTAACTACAACCAATATTTTTAGAAGTCTAGTGCCTATGTTTTACAATTTTTGTGCAAGCATCCATAATCCGGAATTCTATAATCCGGCAACACCCATAAACCGGCACTAATAACTGTTTCTGTTTTTTTTTTTTTTTTTCCCTTTAACCTCCGCCCGCAAATCGTAGTACCACTCAACTTCTTATTCGCAGCATGCTTCCCAATTTTTATGGATCATTAGTAAAGTTTATGGATTTTCATTTAATTTTATTGTTTTATGGACTAGCGTGAATTTTTTACAGATTAATCAGGAGGATGGCAAAAATTCCGAAAAAGAGTAACGAAATTTTTGTCTCGCTATGGCTAGTCCAAAAGTTATTAATAAAAGAGACCGTTCCTATTCCTGATACCGAAAGTCAAAATAAATACGACCACCCGAAATCTCAGTCAACAGTTTTTAGAAGGACTTGAAAAATATGATTTTATCAGCGATAACCAACTAATGGACGTGCATACGTTAATCAGTCAACGACAAACTGAAAAACAAAAAAGAATGAAACAAATTAAATTGACTGACATATTTAATAGAATGCAGCAACGTCAGATTCCCAACCTTATTTGTTATAAAGCCAATTTTAATATCTTTTTATTTTATTTTTATTTTATTTTTATTTATTATTATTATTATTTATTATTATTTGTACAAAAATAAACGATTTGTATTACTGTTTTATAGTTGTTATTTTAAAAATTTTAATTTATTTCAAATGATATTTTAATCATTTTCGCTTTTAATAAGGGTTTGCATACATTTTTAAAGCTTATTTTTAAAAAAATATATTTCTTTAGATGCTGTGACTTATACGATTTCAATATACATTTTTGGAACACCTATAAACCAGAAAAATCCGTAATCCAGCAATGTCTATTACTCATCGATGCTTCACTGTAGTACACTTATAGCTTCACTTTAGCAGTACGTACAGTCGGTAACAAAAGTGTCCGAACTCTAGCAAAAATTCCTATGTAAAAAAAGTACACTTCATACGGTTTTGTTAAATAAATCCTTTTCGAATCATGTTCTTACACTGAGTAAGAACAGGAGTCGACAAGGATTTATTTAACAAAACCGTATGAAGTGTATTTTTTTTTTACATAGGAACTTTCGCTAGTGTTTGGACACTTTTGTTACCGACTGTACCGCTAAAGTAGGGAAACTTAGAGCCTAAATATTCATTGCAGCCAAATTTGTTTTATTGGCGCCAGTTGCTCAGTGATATATTATTACTATTAATAGTATAGCACCTAGCAGCGCCGCTCATTGAGCGATATACACCAAAATCTAAATCAGCATCAATATCATCGAATTCCAATATGAAATTTCATAAAATTCCGTACATATTTGTTCTAACAACGTTCAAAAAATTATATATCAATCAGATATAGATATGAGAAAGCAGTCAAATAATATTCGATACACATGAATTCATGCACATCTATTTTTAAAAAATCGGTAGTTGAAAAATTTCTCAAGTTGAGTTAAGTGGGTTTTACTTCGCATTAGTGCTGCGCTATGGGCACCTGGCGATGGTCTGGGACTTACCACTAAAGGTGGTTATGACCACACATGCTACCATAATTTTGATCCTCCACAGAGGAATTTTTTTTTCACAAATGTCATTTATATACAGTCGGTAACAAAAGTCTCCGAACACTAGCAAAAATTTCTATATGAAAAAAGTACACTTCATACGGTTTTGTTAAATAAATCCTTGTCGAATTCTGTTCTTAGTCAGTCTAAAAACAGGATTCGACAAGGATTTATTTAACAAAACTGCATTAAGTGTACTTTTTTTACATATGAATTTTTGCTAGTGTTCGGAGACTTTTGTTACCGATTGTACATATATATGTTTAAGATAAGTGTACCATAGGTGGACACCGTACTAGTAAGTAGACACTTTTCAATTTAAACTCTAAAAATAAGCTCTCTAACTATTGCATAAGTTCGCTTTTCAATCAAGGTTTGTGTCTACCTTCTACTTTTACTGTCTGGAACTACGAAAATTTCAAGTCATTAGCTCTAGAAAAAGACAAATTTAACTAAAACACTATAAAAGTAAAAAATAAATAAATAAATAAAGCTAAATATACTGAAAACGGGTTACATATACTCTTTTTTTGTCTAACTTCCAGAAAATTAATTGCGAAGTTAGAAAATATTATTATGTAAATTTTTCCACCATTTCTCCTAAATGCGAAATTCGCACTTTAATATCCATTTATTAAAATTTGGTTGAATGACAGCAACAATATTTCTCAGAGCTATTCTTTTATTTATTTGTTCCCATCAAAAATTATACCTCTGGGGGTCACCGAAGCGGGAGAGCCATCCCTTCCGTGGAGGATCAAAATTGTGATGACATGTCTCCGGACCACCTCTAGGGGTGTGTCCCAGACCGTCGCCAATTGTCCATCTGCGCAGCACTAGTGCGACGTAAAACCCAACCATCCACCTTTTATTTATTTTAATTGAGAACTAAAATGTAATTAAATTACATTTATAATTACATAAAAATGTTTCAAATTTTTTAAGTTCGTCTGAATATTATTATGCATTATGTACAACCGTATAACACTATTTTATGCTTTGCATATTACAAATATTATTCTTTGAAAGATAAATATTAATTGGTAACTCCAATATAAAAATTACTCTAGAAGCGGATTATTAGTAAAAGGAAATAAGTTACATAACGGTGTTGTTTAGGAAATTGGTATAGACATTAAATACCCAGTAAAAAATATTGCATTAAATAAAGTATTTTTTAATGGATTGAGAGGAATAATATATATTTTTTCTTTTTATAATTTTCTCTTCCTAGAATTACTAGCTTGTAAGAAAACGGTTTACCTAGAATGATAAAGCTAGATTAAGTACTTAAGTTCACATTCCTGGAGAAGACGGTCTGACCCTCTGTTAAGCAAGCTAAGGACAGTCATCTCTAATCTTAAGGAAGCACACAAGAGACGGATATCCGTCTGACCTGCCGAAACATTTTAGCCTTGGAACTAAAGAACGAAAAGAGATAAGGTGGGCAGACAACTACTCCTACCCAAATAAAATGTATGGAATGAATCTTGAATCTACTAAAAAAGTAGAAATCAAGGACAGAACCCTGAAATTCTATTAGAGAGGGTCATGTTGAAGTGAGACTTTACTTCTCGAAAAAAAAAAAAAAAAAAAAAAAAAAAAAAATGTACATGCTAGGAAGTTTACTATTATCATGTAAATTTTTAAAATGACAAAATAAGTGGCTATTAAACCTTGAATTGCATAGTTTTTTTTTTTTTTTTTAAACAAGTGCTTTATATGAATAATACAAAAAAATTTGGGAGAGTTCGATGGGGAAATTACAAATACCTGAAAAAATTAAATTGATTAGTATACAATATATACTGTTCATTATCCAAGAAGCATTAACATTTATATTATGTATTTATTTAGAGGGTTGGCCATATTAAAGTTGGGTTTGGGTGTTGATTTATGGTCACTTTTTGCCCATTAAGGTTGTACATCAGTCAGATTTTCCCTTTCCTCCTTCCCGAGTTATCCTATGATATCTTTGTTGCTTCGTATTATAAGAATATCTCATTGAAAAGAGGAGTTTTTTGAATTCGACTCTTTGAACATGTCCCTTTTTATTTTATTGAGCAATTTAAAAAAAAAAAAAAATTAAATTAAATGTCTCTTTTCATAAAATAAACTCAGAATTCTAATTTTCAATCTCTTAAAAATAAATAAATAAATAATAAAAATAATAAAAATAAATAAATAAAAATTATTATTATTATTATTTTTAATTGCTCCCTGAAGTAAAAAGCGACATGTTCAAAAGTGGAATTAAAACAAAGGAAAAAATAAACAATAACAAATAAAAGAAATAGAATTCGAAGAACTTACTTTTACTATGAAATATCCTTATAATACGAAGCAACAAAATTCCTTAGGATTAACTGGAAAGAAAGAATCACACTAATTTTCAGCCTTAAGGCTCCTTAGACTGAGACCAATGACTTAAAAAGATTTCTAACGAATACTAACAATCCTCCCTAAAACAGGACTCGAACCTGTTACCTGTCAACAGAAGGCCAGGGCAGTCATATTAGGAAAAAGTTGATTTCGCAACCATAAGGAGTACTTTTAATCTAAAAGTAAAAGTAGTAAAATTTTAGTTCCTGTTTTAAACCCTTTAATAAATAGTTACTGTACTGAAGCTCTGCATAGGTTTGAACTTGTGAACTTAACCTCCAAACTTCTCACGTCTCGTGTTGAATACGAAGTAGTAATCTTCTGATCTGAATGAGAACCATTTATGAAAAGTATTTTAATTACTTATATACGCAGAATATTTTTAATATGTATGTGATTAACAAGTGAATTATTAAGTTTACTTACTTTACTCTTAAGTATTAAATTATCAATAGGATTTTTTTTTTCTGGTATCAATTTTTATGTCACCATAACTTTGTTACATATACTAAAAAAAAAAAAAAAAAAAAAAAAAAAAAAAAAAAGCTCTGTTTCATTACTGAAAGATATAACTGATGGAAAGTCAATTTCAGTAGTAAATGCTGAAAATATTGCGTTAAATCTTATTGAAGGATCAGTAGTACACGAGCTATTACCCTAACAGTACACTTAGCAATAGTACATTCTGAGAATGTCCACTGGATGTACTTTCACCCTGGAGGATGTCATGGGAAGAATATGCAATGTTAAAAATTTCTGCATATTTAATGTAAATATTTATCCAGAGTCTCTGTAAATTTGCAGTAATTCTTAGCTAAAAGTGAATAATCGAGATTCTCAATCTTTATACTGTATTTTTACCTAAGTTTATTACTTAAATTTTTTTAATTAAAATTAAAAATGACTGTTTCTACTTTAGAAAAAAATTCTAAGTCCGAAATATATCCTCACCAATGATTAATTAAATTAATAATCGTTATTAAAGTGAATATATAAAATAAGTTTTTTAACATCTCCGTTTATATTTCTCTATAATTTTACGTAAGATAATACATTACACAGAGTTTTCTGTTGAAATTTTTAACAGTGTGTGTTGTTAAGGAAGATTTTCTGTTAAAATTTTTACTATTGTTAACAAATGTTAAACTTTGAATGCACATTTCTCAAGCTCTTGATTAGATTGCTTTATTTTAGACTGAATGAGAGCAATTTGTTTAAATATTTTAATTATGTTTCCTACCAACAATATTTCAAACATATATGAATTTGTTAGAGCATTATTTTAATTTTATTATTCTAAGTATTAAAGTATGATTTAGATATATGATTTTATTTTTATTTTATTTTATTTTATTTTATTTTATTTTTATTTTTTTTATCACTTAATATTACTTTATAAATGTATTGAATGTACGAAAACTTTATTAAATCCCTAAAGCACAATTTTTGAAAGCTAATATCAGTAATAGGTGATGAAAATATTAAGTTAAACGCTATACAAATGTCGGTGATGTACTAACTGTCAAATTTACTTTCCGAATATATATATATATATATAAGGAAAATATTGCGATTCCGAATTGCGAAATGGATAGTGTATCTCGTATCGCTCAAAAACGAATGGTCATAGAATGTTGCAAATTTATTTTTATGATTGTCATGATATCTAGTTGTACACCTCTAACTGTGGTCTTGAAACGAACAGAGATATCTACGATTTAAAATGATTTTTCGTGATGTATGTGTGCGTGTGTAGGTATGAGTCTGAGTGAGCACGATAGTGTCTAAACTATTTGTTCGAATTAGCTGAAAGTTGGTACGTATGTTATAGATCACCGTAACACGAACAGTATAGATTTTGGTGAATATAGCACATAGTTATTTTTACAGGGAAACAAAGAAAAGTTGTTTATCATTATAGCCATATGAGCTCAAATTATTTAATGTGCGATAGCGTCTAAACGCCTTATTCGAACGAACTAAAAATTTATATGCATGTTATAGGTAATCGTCACAAAAGCTGTATGGATTTTGGTGAGTATAGCACTTATAGAGTTTTACAGGGACACAACGAAAAATTCTTTATCGAGCTATAGGCTGAAATTATTTGAAGTGCAATAGCGTTATTCGATTGAGTTGATTGATTTCACACTTCTCTTGCTTTATTTGAACAACCATTAATTAATTATTGTTCGGAAAGTCGAGTGGAGTCCCTCCAGATTCTTATTATTAAAATTTTAAATAATGTTTACCGCATGAAAAAATTTACATGACTTACCAAATTTTACTACCTTACTGAAAAAGTAGTATAAAAATATTCCTATAGAAAGTTCATATAAAAATAATTATATGCATACATTTGTTTTGATTTGTTTATCTTAATATATAAAGTTATAACTTCTGTACTGGAATTACGTAGAACGGAATTAGCCTCGCTACTCATGTCCTCTAGAACTTAAATGTACAGTTTCACACAGAAGGAGGAGGGGAACGCTATTGTGAGATTACTATTTATCAAGAAATTTTATTCATGTAGTATTCACACAATATTTTAAAAATATGTAACTACATATACATTAAAAACATTATTAAGTTTGATTATTTTAATCGAATGTAACAAACGTTACTTAGACTTTGATATTTTTAATTATTTCATATCATGAGTGCCATAAATTCATCTTTTTTAATCTATAATTTTTCGTCGTACTCAAATTTTATAGATCATAGGGATTATCGCCTTTGGAATTAAAAAAAATATATATATATAAATTTTTACCAATTTCAAAAAGAAAAATCTATGCATTTTGCAATATATTTTTATTTACTTATTTATTTATTACAAAGGAGGAGGGGAATTTCATTAAATTAGTAGTAAATAATCCAGTTTAACAAAATCATGGAGAAAGTTTAGACCAAGATTAATTTCTTAATTATATTTAAATTGGACATAACTTAAAAAATTATTAACAACTAATTAATTATTTTTTTCTGTATAGTTTGTATTCAGTTTCAAGCAAACTAAATGAAAAAAAAAATAAGTCATTTTTTATAAAATATTATAAATAAGTAATTGTTCGATCAATACTTAAGTAATACTTAAATTATATTAAGAAAAAATACTGTCGACGTGGTAAGTAGAAGTAGCTAAAATTGAAATTTGGAAACTTATTTCTGTAATAATGTTATTAAGAAAATTTTCTTATGGCAATTTCTCAATTCTCAGTACAGCAACTTGAATCAAGCCTGATATAGTATGAAATAAAATACATTTTAAATAAAACTTAAGTTATATTAGATTGAAAAAAAAAATAGTCTTGGCATGGTAGGTGGAATTAAGCAGAAATTTAGATTTATAAACTTTTCCTGTTATGTAGCATATTATCTAGGATCTGTTCTTAAAACATGCTTTTATTTGCAGTACAGCCTCTGGGATTAAATCTGATAAAATATAAAATAAAGTATATTTTTCAAAGATTATCGAACACAAGGAATTTTCTACTGCTTTCAAGAAAGTATTTTTCTTTTATTAATGTAATAATTTTATTCTTACATATAGTCTAAAAATAATTACATATTATTAACGTACAAAATAACTTAAGTACAGGTATAAATATATATATATATATATATATATTCGGTTTCTGATCTATCTTTTTGTTTACATGTAAGTTTGTTAAAAGTTTTAGTTGTTGTTTAAAAAATTATTAATGTAATGTATGATTAAAAACAATTTTGATATGTTACATATATATGTATAAGAAAGTTATTCATTTTTCTGTAAAGTTTTCAAGAAATTAAGAAGAAAAAAAGTTAAATTAACAACGTCACATAATTCTTCTTCTTAAAAAAAAAAAAAAATGTTAATCATCTATTAGTGTCTTCTTAAACGATGATTAATCTCAACACCATACCTCACTTTTTGTAGTAAAATATATAATTATATCTGTTATGACTAAAATTATATCGTTTATTTATTGAAACGTTCTCTATACCTATAAATTAATAGGTAGTCCGAATTTAATTTCATGTAGGATTTTAGTGTCATTAAATAGTTTGATGTATTCAACACACATAACCGGATATACCCAAAGAAACAATTAAAAAATATACTCTTCAGCATTTACCGACACACTTAAATTATACATGAGAACTCTTAAAATTTCAACTAACAGTATACTAGGTATAAAATTCTTCAATCATCAATTTCTCTTCCCGCATCTTATTTTGTTTCTTCCATCAATCATCATTCAAGAAATCATAAACGATTTCTCGTTTGTACTCACTGGTGCGAATCAGCAAATTATAAATTCGGACACGGTGAAGATAATCTTCGATCTTCATTTTCAGTCTTCCTTTCTTTTTTCTGCTGTCACGTCAAAATATATGGAAGTTGTGGAACCTTTGTAATTACTGGTAGCCGTTTTGAAAGCATTTTTCTCCAACATATAATCAGATGATTATTAGCAGAAAAGTTTGATTGGACTTAATGGTGTTATTTACCAAATGTGGGTTTCCTCGATAAATATTACGGGGTTGTTTCAAATTTTAATGGCTGCGAATTTTCGTGCTTGGTAGAAGACGGTTTGCAATAAATTTCATTTAATGATCTATGGGAAAAGTTGATGGTGTTAAATACATGAGAAAACTAGATGTGGGTTGTGACATAATAGACGAAATTTGCGCGATAGGGACATGTGATATGGTCGTAATAATACTTAAGAAAATAATGAGAAACATTGATGAAATTTTAACTTCAATTAAGACTTATTTTTGATGTGATAGGAAAGTTTTTGGATTAGATATCTTTTTGTGATATTTTTGACAGAATATTATCATTTGATTAAAGTTCATTTATTGCTTTCATCAAAGTTATTAGATGTCTTATTGGATGTATTATTTTTAATTTCTGTATTTTAAATTTTACTGAATGAAAAAAAAAGCTAAATGTATTGAAATAGCGGATGGAATTTAGCCTGATGTACCTCGTTAATCACATCATATTAAATGATCCTACAGGTCCTAGGTAAGCCATGATGTGCTTACATATGCAAAATTTTTATTATGTTTGATTGCTGATGCTGTATGAAAGTATTCAGATAAATATAATATAATTTTTTTTATTGATATTAATTTATAGCCATCAGTACAATAATTTTCATAAAACATTTTATTTTTAATCTGTGACACATTTAATATTTTCATTCAATAAATATGACTTTAATATAATAAACGTTAAAAGTATAGGAACTATACTCTATTTGATATATGTTATTAATCCTAAAAAATTACATTATGCTCAGTTAATGAATCGAAAAAAAAATAATCATTAAAATAATGAGTATCTGCAATGGTAATGCAACAACAATATTATTATAGATTTTTACAAACAGCTAAATGGTAAGAATATATTTATTTTCTGATCTCAGAGAAATTCAACGACAAAGTCATTAAGATGCGTTAATTTCTATTTTATTTTAAGTTTTTCTGCATTTTACTTATTATGGCATTTGCAGGAAGAAAAAATATGGTTAAAGTGAGAAAAAAAAAGAAACTGAACTTGGGTGTGCATATATATTTTTAATTTTAAACGGATGAGTTTTATTTTTATCATTTATGATATATTAAGTAAAGAAATATGATTAAAAGGGGAAAAAAAAAGAAAGAAATTGAACTTGCGTGTGTATATATATATATATAATTTCAAATTAAAAATTGTATATATATATATATAAATATATAGACTATATAAAAAAAGTTACATTTTGGTATTTTTAACCAGTAGTTAGTAATATATAATATTATAAAGTGAATCGAGAAAGAAAATAAGTTTTTACGTCATTAATTTAGTTTTATGTACTTCGGAGAAGCCCAAAAGTAAAAATAAAATATATGTGATTTTCAATAAGTAATAAAAATTCGCTTATTGTAATATGTATAATTCATTGCATTGTATAATTCATTGCACTGTGTAAAGTTAATTGTTTAAATCTGGATGCATGAAAAATATGGACGTTTTAAAAATCTCATCCTTCATACAGTGTACAAAAACTCTCAATAATATAATAAAAATAAATTTCGTACTATCTCTATATTCTAAGTAACATTCATTACTCTATTTTTTGGAAATGTAACTTTTCTGTTAGAATATACTCAAACACTCTCAGAGTATTGCTTTCAGAGTATCAAATTTAAAAACTTCTTCACACACCATAAAAAATTAATATAAGCACTACCTGTTTCGAAAGGACGTGGCCTTTCCTCTTCAGGTGCAAAAACACGTGGTATTACCTTGGAGGCAAAAGCCGAAGAAAGGCCACGTTGTACTTCCATGTAATTCAAGACAGGTAGTGCTACATTAATTTTATGATGTTTGAAGAAGTTTTCAAGTTTAGTACCTTTCTTTGAAACAACCTATCTTATAGTCAAAAGTTTTAAGTGATTTTCCCATATGATCTCCAAAACAACAAATTCGAATTTCATTCATTTATTTGTTTTAATGACATGCTGTTAAAAATTATACAGACCAATGGCTGAAAACTTAAATTTCGAAATAAGGTGACCTTAAAGCGCATAATTACAGTAGAAAATGAAATTAAAAAATTGACTCTGAAGCAATACTTTGTTTACCACATGGGTAGAGAAAATTATTGTTATTGCTAAGTAATTTTAATGTCCATGGTATAGATTGCTAAAGCATTTTAGTCAAATACATCTAATAAAAAAGAATGAAATTGCTTTATTTTGAATAGCCCTGTATATTAACTTTAAATTGAATCACATACAATTCTTAAATTTAGCACACGAAAAATGCATAACCCAATTTGAAATGCACTTTGAGAAATAAATAAAAGCCCATAATAAATATAAATTCTTTCGCGTGATCCTTTAAACGAATATTAAATGCTTTTCACACCATACTGTATGTGAAACATAACTTATATGCATATAAATGTTCATTTCATTTAGTTTCGTGTAATGTAAATATACTAAGAAAAACTTCCGCCCATAGGTGTAATGTGTTTGAACTATTTTGAAAGCTCCTGTACATGATTTATCTACCCATTTCAATAAATATTTTAGGTGGTGTGCAAATATGATACACTGAGAAAAAAATTCTGTAACTGGCATCTCGAATCTAAATAGTGGCTCTAGAAAAAATAGTTCCATGTCATCATTATAAATTCTAGTCCCCTTGAAAAGCGAGTTCTAGAAGCTCCTATTAGAATTCTAGAACGTTTGCCTATATACTCGAGGGCAAAGTTATTTAAAAATCTCTGCAAATAAGTGAGACTACAAGAGGCGGGTTTCAGGAACTATAATCTTGGTTTATTACCCAATTTTAGAAAATCAAGCAAAAGATTCAGAATATTCGGAATATTCAAAATATTATTTCACCATCTAGAAATGTGTAAACTAGAAATTCTCGATCATTTCGTCTATTCAGTTTATTGGTGTGCCTTATGCGCATAGCTCGGAAATCTATATTTCTAGAAATGGCCACTTATTCAATCTAGAGGAAGGCGGTATACTTTTTTTCTCAGTGTACATCTCGAAAATGTCGAATTTGGACAACTTGTTAATATCTATTTTTGAGTTACGCTGATAAGAAACTTACATACAAGTACACACACATACGCACACACATAGACACAAACACGCAGATAAACACACAAACTTCCCGTTAAAAACCTGGTTTTCGGATTCAGGGCTTTCAAAACGTGTAATTTTAGTAAAAACTTCTTTTTTAAAACTTGTCTCCAAAACAATGCTTTTTGCACAACAGGGAAAGCATTTTGAAAATAATAATTCGTGAATTTTTTGGTTTATATACTTTTGAATTGAATGAATTTGTGTATTAAAATTTTTGGTGAATATTCAAATAAATAAGTAAAAATATATAGCATTTAAATTAAACTTTAGTTAATTATTTTTTTTAAAACCTTTTTGAAGTTTTATTAAAAAAGAATGTCACATACGATTGCCATTAAGTACAGATAAGATTAGATAAGACTATACCTAGATGCCATACAAAATTGCCATGAAGGATACCATAAATGGTCACACGAGGCATACCATAAGTGATTACTGAGGCATACCATAAGTGATTACTATTTTCAAAATTTCTTGAATTCCAATTAAAAAAATAAAAATAAAAATTATACAGACACGACATTATTTCCCTATTTAAAACATGAAAATCTGACATTGACAGATTTTAATTTAGTGCCAGAGGCCTACTGCTAAACTTGTTAATATCGACAAATTCTTCTTTAGTTAATTCGTGACGATCTAAATTCCATGATAAAGTTTTCATTAAATCAAACCAATGTGTTTCAGCTGCAGATATTGTAACAAATAACGTTGGAAGTCCAAACTGTCTTATAGCCGCAAAACAACGTTTTTTCTCTTTTTCCCAATGAGGGGGAGGTGTGCCTTGGGGGGGACTCATGTCAAAGGTGTGCCTTGGGGGGGGACTCATGTCAAAGTCGTACCTTGGAGGGGACTCATGTCATAGTTGGGCCTTGGGGGGACTCATGTCAAAGTTGGGCCTGGGGGGGGGACCAGTGGCGTAGCGTGACATTTGAATCTGGGCATGCTCTGAAGCGAACTGTGGAAAGAACGCTACTGATCAAGATATCTTGCATCAAATTTAAGCTTGCATTTTTCCAGTTTCTTGGTTGGTTGTTTGATAGTATTCAAGTCCGATTGACTACACTTGGGTCCTAGGCCTATGGGTGGAATGCCGTCCGCCGTGGGTCTTTCTAAGGAGTCCTAGCCTTATTTACGCGTCTTTCGGAGAAAACCATGGAACCCGACATTTCCCATCTACCAACTTTGAGAGCAGAACCGTTCGGCCGCTGGTGGGCCTCCAATTTCTTGGAATCGTATATAAAATTTTATATGCAAATTTTGTCGCTTTAAATTTATATCATATATCTAAAGGATTCTTATATTAACTTATTGAAGGCCCATTTGGTTGCTTCATTGATCGCTGTATTTAAATGAATTTTCAAAGAAATTTAATCAGAATTTTTTATATCACTTTAGAAAAAAAAAAAGAGAGAGAAGAAAGAAAAAATAGTGAGAACCGGCAAGAAAAAATCTACTGAAATCGCTGAAAACTTGGCTTCAGGTGTTTGCTGCTTTCTGCTGTGTCTTCCACGACCACACTATGTCAGATTGGGCACCCCACTGCTAGTGGCAGCGCCTTAAGCGAGCGTTTCAATGTAGGTGCTTATCTGACCTCTGATAGTTCTTACACAAGAAGTTAATTGTTACAATTTTTAATAATAAGTTTAATTCTCTCTATCATATTACCATTTGATTTCGATAGAAACAATACATTAAAAATAACAAACATTCTTCTTCAAAAGAGGGTATTACGCCTTTACATAAACAATTTTTGAAAACGCAACTATTATGTGTATTAAAAAAAAAGGGAAGAAAGAAAGAAAAAGAAACAGTATTAAAATTTTATCATATAAAAACTATTTGATCGCATGACTTAATGCGAAAGAAGAAAAAAAATAAATAGAATAGCGATCTTTTCTAATAAATGCAGATGGATGAAAAAAAAAAACACACGCAATTTAAGTAAATAAAGCAGAAAAATTAACGGAACATTCCAAAATAAATAAATAAATAAAATAATTAATTTAAAAAATTCAGATTTGAAAATAAGGAAAGAAAATAAACACACAAATAATAATAATAATAATAATAATAATAATAATAATAAAGAAAGAAAAAATTCTATGCACACCTGCACGACCAAAGCTACGCATCTGCCATTTTTTTTTTTTTTTTTTTTTTTTTTTGTAAATTTGCGATTAGTGGAATGACCTTCATAGCGCATACAGGCACACATGAAGAAGACATTTTGCTTTATTCATATTACTGAATAAACAAAATTTGTACATACTTTTATTTCTGGAGGAAGTCTTCGCTTAGAATAAGTTATTTAGATTTAAAATAATAATAATAATAAATAAATAAATTTAAAAAAAGCAACTTTTCTGGCACATAAAACAACTTTTGGAAATTTATCCAAATTTTATTTTTCAATTTAATCATCATTTTCATAACAATCCTTTTTTTTCTTTTTTTTTCATTATTGTAAAATAAAGTATAAGTTATAATTTATCAATCAGTCGGAAAAGCTAGCTCTCCTCTATGCGAACATCTCTACCGAAGGTAACAAAATCCCTACGCTTTAAAAAATACCCCTAAACTCCAGAATATGCTCTCCTAGGGTAGCATGCCTTTGATCGTTTATACAGCGGAACTCCCCTTGTAGTTTATACGAGTGAAAATTAGAGGGACGTTGAATATTCCCTCAAATAGCAAAAAATCCCTATATCAGGGCATGCTTTACAAAGGCAGCATGACCTAAGCAATAACCGGTCAGCAGGAGAAGAGAGGGACGATACTGGTCAGCAGATGTCTCCTAAACAAAGAGGGAGGGAAGTAACGACAATAGTAAGAAAAAAAACACTCTGATTTATCCAGGAATAATGTAACAAAAGAAATTTCCTTTCACTATAATTTTTCAAAACTGAATGATGGATACTGTATACATGGAAGCGAGTGTTTAGCAAAATTAGTTCAAATAATTTATTTTTAAATAAATTCTGTTTAAAGTTTAGATAGTTTTTAGTGGGTATGCGGCGCATGCCTAGCATACCCAGAGAATACGCCACTGGGGGGGACTCATGTCAAAGTTGGGCCTTGGGGGGACTCATGTCAAAGGTGTGCTTTGGGGGGGGACTCATGTCAAAGTTGTACCTTGGGGGGGACTCATGTCAAAGTTGTACCTTAGGGGGGACTCGTGTCAAAGTTGGGCCTTGGGGGGGACTCATGTCAAAGTTGGGCCTGGGGGGGACTCATGTCAAAGTTGGGCCTTGGGGGGACTCATGTCAAAGTTGTACCTTGGGGGGGACTCATGTCAAAGTTGGGCCTGGGGGGGGACTCATGTCAAAGTTGTGCCTTGGGGGGACTTCATTCAATAAATCCCCATTCAATAAACCGACTGAAATAGGCCCTTAGCACTATTAAGAGTGTATTATAAAAATTCGACAACGCTGTACCGACTGAAATAGGGGTACCTTGGGGGGGACTCATGTCAAAGTTGGGCCTGGGGGGGACTTCATTCAATAAATCCCCATTCAATAAACCGACTGAAATAGGCCCTTAGCACTATTAAGAGTGTATTATAAAAATTCGACAACGCTGTACCGACTGAAATAGGGGTACCTTTGGGGGGACTCATGTCAAAGTTGGGTCTGGGGGGGGACTTCATTCAATAAATCCCCATTCAATAAACCGACTGAAATAGGCCTCTAGCACTAATTAAGAGTGACCGATAAAAATTCGATAACTGTACCGATTGAAATAGGCCTCTAGCACTAATAATAAATTAATGTTAGTTATAGGTTAATTCTTCGAAATGAAACATCTAATCATGAAAGAAAAATATTTTTCATAATTATTTTTATGAAATTGATCAGGTTTTAATAAATTTTTTCAAATAAAATTATTCTATGATAAATAGTTTATCAAATTATCAATCACGCTATTAAAAAAAAAAAAAAAAATGAGAGAGAGAGAGAGAGAGAAGAGAAAAAGAAGAATTACTGCAATTTCTAAGTTTAATATCCTTTTCTGTTCTTTATTTTCTCTTATCTATGTATGAAAGTGAAAGTGTAGTTTTTTTTTTTTTTGGTAAAATTTTCGACTTTGAATTGTTATAAATACGTGTTTTGGGGTTCCTAAATTTGAAAATCAGGTTTTCTGTCATTGGTCTCCCTCTCTCTCTCTCTCTCTGTGTATGTAAAATTGCGAGCGTTGTTTGTTATTTGCATAGCTCAAAAACAACAACAGAAAGCACAAATTTCGTATTCTAAATCTACTTCATATGAGAATATTATTTGATTTTATTTATAAAACTAGACATATTGTTTGTGTATATAGAAATACAGAAAAATTATGATACATTAAGTCTATGAGCCAAATTCTTTTTTGGTACGTTTTGACAGCTTTACACTACACTAAATGTACTGAAAGTAACATATATCTTTTATATACAGAAGAGCATGGTTGATACAGAATGCAATATGAAGCGCACTTACTTACCGTTTGTTTACAGGGTCTTACAAAAGACTTCATATGTATCAGGGCTGCATTTGGAAGAGCTTGAAATGCATTTCAAGTCGTGTCATGAGTTTCTCTTACAGTTTTCAGTTTAAGTAATTTATGTGATGCTTGAACAATTAATAGTCAATGTACAGGATTATTACTATTAGTCGATTAAGTAAAATTAATTAGTCGATTAAGTAAAAAAAAAAAAAAAATGTCTTGGCAAAGATTCCCTGGCTAATTTGAAATATGTATTTTTTAAAGTTAATATTTATCTTTCTTTTTCTATGACTGCAGACGCAATACCTTAATGGAGAGTTTAGGAGACTGTAACCCTTTTATATAATAATATATCCAGAATAACATTACTTTCAAAACAATTTTCTATTTATCTTAAAAATTTACTTTGTAAATATTCAAATATTGTACCTGTTATTTTCACCTTAAACTGTAATAACTTGTTTTTAAAGAAATAAAGATAAGAGAAAGAAGTGTGGGTACTACACCATATTAATAGTTTAACCTAAAGCAAAAGCTAAGACAAAAATAGAAAATTATTATAATTCTAGTTGCTTTATTCATAGGATTGATAAATGCTTTATGACAGCTTGATGAAAAGCCTATTTTGTTATTGCAGCGATTACTTCTACATCGTGAAAGTCTAACCAATTTTACATAAGGTTAAAACAAAATGATATATTGATGTAGCAACTATAAAGGATTAACATATTGTTGACATTTAAATTAAGGGGGAAAAACATTTTCTTTAATTTTCTTTTACACTCATTTATTCCGCCTAGATTAATAATTATTCTCAGACCGTTGTCAATAGGTTATGTAGAAACAAAATTTACAAGCACGATCATATATTAACAAGGATAAAGAAATATCATGTATAATCGTGGTTCACGAATTCACACTAAAAAAGAAATTACGTTAATTTTTTAATGTTTCTTTTTGAAATTTGACCTCAGTATGACCTGCATAAGTGTCGGAGGTCAACACTATCCTTTTGGTTTCAATTAATTTTGATAGGAAAATATTTTAACATTTATATATGATTGATGTAGTTTTAATAACTTTGTAAGAAACTTGTATCTTTTGGTACAAAAATTATTTATTTGTTTCGTAAAATGAAAAAAACTAGATTGCAGAAAAATATTTTTATTAGTTCTTCACGATATTACAGGGATGGTGAATTTAGGTAATCACAAAAAATTTCGATTGTATGATTTTTCGGTTATTTGATGTTTTTTCACGTTTTGAGGTTTGAAGAATCCAAAAATTATAAAATCAGTGTGTTGTTCGTCGGTAAAGTGTAAGTTTGTCAGTTTGTCATTTCATTAGTTTGTAAGTGTGTTAGTTTATTAGTCTGTGTACATGATATATCAAGAACATATGATCACTGAGAGATCGAACCAGTTTTAAAATATCACTTATGACACTGGTAAGAACTTTATTTGTTTTCAACAATCAAATATGAAAACTTCGTAAGCTACTGGAAATTTACAATTTTATAAACGTTTAAGAATGAGGAAATTTTTTGGTTAAACGTGCAATAAAAATGAATATTTTTATTCTAAAGATATCTGACCAGTTTGAAAATATTATTTATGATGCTGGCATGAACATCTTTGACTATGAATATTCGACTTTAAAAAATTCATAAGTTATTCAAAATTTAAGACTTTTTTTAAACATGAAAGAATATGGTGAAATTCTGCATAATCGTGTATTATATGAGGATTATTTTCAATGTAAAAATGTTCGACAAGTTTAAAAATATTATTTATGATAGACAAGAATTTCCTTAAGGATGTACTTTAGTCAGATTCTCACTATCTTCTTTTTCATTGTTATTCTATGGAATTTTTGTTGCTTTGCATTTATTATAAGGCTATCTCACTTTTCAAAAATGAAGTTTTTCGAATTCTGTTTTTACTGGTCGCCTTTTTCTGAATATTATTCTTTGAACATGCGACCGTTTACCGTATTGAACAAAAATAAATAAATAAATAAATAAATAAATATTTTTCTTAGAGATGGATTTGGTTGGTTGGTTGGGTTTTACTTCGCACTAGTGCTGCACAATGGACAATTGGAGACGGTCTGGGACTCACCCTTAGAGGTAGTCCGGTGACATGCCATCACAATTTTGATCCTACACGGAAGGGGTGGCTCTCCCGCTTCGTGACCCCCAGAGGTATAATTTTTGAGGGGAACATGGAGGACATTGCAGCCACGACAGATTTTACGTGCACCAGCCACCATTGGTGCACACGACTGTCTTTGGCCAGCTCGAGTACCGAATCCGCAATCTTCCAATTACGAGCCCGATATTACCGTGGCCCCTCTTAGAGATGAAAAATAAGACTCCTAAGTTTACTCAATGAAATAAAATATTTGAATTTAATAATTAAAAAAAAAAAAAAAAAAAAATGCTCACTAAGCTAAAAGAATGATATTCGAAAAATTTCATTTTTGAATAAGATATCTATAATACGAAGCAACAAAAACTCCATAGGATAATGTGGGAATACGACTGATGCACAGCATTAACTATGATATGGTATTTTAAAAATTTCATAAGTTTTTTCAAATTTGAAATTTTCTTAACATGGTAGACTAGGACAATATTTTACATAGATTTGAATTATGGGGATTATCGGATTGGGAATAATATGGAGTATCATGAAAACAGAAATACACAACTGACCTTAAATTAAAATTAAACGGTAATTTAGGATAAGGTAAACGTATCGAAGCAGAGTTAGGATAGCCTTTAGGTGGGACATATGTCCAGTGACTATGTCCAGTGATCGGTAAACTTCAGTTCTCTTACAATAAATTTAGTATGAGCATGTCCTATAGTATAAATTTATGAGAATAAGTATATGATGGGGAACTGGAGCAGATTCCATCTATGCCATCAACTCATTTTCTTTATTTTTTACAAGATTACCAAAAAGACAGAACAACCTCTTTATATGTGATATGAAATTTTAATAGTGATTAAGAGTAAAAATTTAGAATTTATGATGCATAACACAGGTCGTCGATGAATTTTTTTTTCTTAAAAGTGATGTGCTTTTCTGGTGTATTTTTGGACGCTGATTAAGGAAATTTTATTCAAAAATTTCCATTACGTACAGTTTTGACAAAAAAGGGGATTTTTTGAGCTTAAAGCTCCACTTTTTCAACTCTCATATAAGTTATTTCACGGATAATCTGGGTGATGTGAGTAAAGAACAAAGAAAGCTATTTCATCAAGACATCACAGAACTGTAGAGGAGGTATCAGGGACGGAGTGTTAGCATGTTAGCAGATTATTACTTTCTCTTACTCATAAGGTAGAGAAAGTATTGTTTTTGGGTCAAATTTTCGAACGCGAGATTTTGTTATATTTACACGTTTTGTGGTCCCCTGAATACGAAAATCATGTTTTTAGCAAATGGTCTGTGTGTGTGTCTGTGTGTGTGTGTGTGTGTGTGTGTGTGTGTGTGTGTGTGTGTGTGTGTGTGTGTGTGTGCGTCTGTGTCTGTGTGTCTGTCTGTTATCAGCATATCTTAAAAACAAATTATGGTAGAAAGTTCAAACTTGGTATTCTAAATATGTATCATATAGGGATGCTACAGTAAGCTTTTCGTTAAGATCAAACAAATGGTTTGTGTACAGGGACAATCAAGAGAATTCTAATACATTATGTCTATGGGGAAATTGCAAGAAAATAGAGTTTAACGTCTATAGACTGCACTAAACCAAATGAAACAAATATATATTTTTTGTAATAGAGACAGTTAACTAGGAAAAAATTTTGTGTATGTAAGAGCCTCGCCTCCCCCCCTGGGGGGGAAGTCTCCCCTCGAGGGGAGTAAATTTGCATGATAGGTATCTTTCAAAAGAGCTCGCCAATACCTTTAAAACGAATGGTTGAACCATCAATCTGCGATAATTTAAAACAAAGTTATCGATTTTTTTTTACTTTTAACGAAAAAAAAAAAAAAAATGGACTTTTTTTGGATATTTGGTGTTATACTACTTCTCTAATATGGAAATCGTCTGCCTTATCATAAAAGATCATTTTTTTAAATAATAATTTTAATAAATTATTTTTTAAAAAGAGAAATATTTTTTAATAACCGAATTAAATTCTATATAAATGTAGGTGCATTAATGAAACGGGGAGTTGATAGGGGTGGTAGCCCCCCTCACACAGAACTAATTATCATATAAAACTCTTCAGAAGCCTAATATGAATTGTTTAACATAGGTTTACATAACAGTACTCGTTATCTTACCTCTTAATCTCCAACCTGTATTTATAGTATTAAATTTCAGGGTAAGAGAAAGTCGTGTGAGTGACACACCAGATTATTTTATTTTTGGATACTATATAGATGATTCCCCCCCCCCCCCCCCCTTAAAGCAACCAAGTCTTGCATAAGAGAAAAGGCTCTAAAGGAAGCATTTATATAAAAGAAGATAATAAAAAGCTGTTTTAATTCATTTTATATATAAATAGTTTAAATAGTTTGGAATTTGTTACAGCCTCTGTGTGAATTTTTTCCATGATCTTCCTTACTTTGTGAAAAATCCTTACGTGATAGGAAGAAAAGACAAGCATTTCTGAATTCAACGTAACAATACAACGTAACAATATAGCGTAACAATACATCGTAACAACATTAGAAACACTCAACGCAGCGCAGAGAAAAAGAAAAAAAAAAAAGAAAGAAAGAAATCACTAGTATACGATTTGGCAGACTTGTGTAATTATAAACTAGATTGTTAAAATATTGTACTTTGTATTTAACACTGCCACAATTTAGATAGAAATTTTTTTTGAAATTCCTGGAATAGCTGTTAAAAACATAAATTTTAGTTCGCAAGATTGATGGGATATTTTACTCTTGAATGAGAGGACATTTTTTAACTAAAAAAGGGTGCATATAATATGGAATTTAATATTTTTTATTTAATTTTTTGATCAAAGGTTTTGATAAATTTATACCTCAGTATTAAATTTTACTGATCCTTAAAACATTCTTTAAATTTAATTTTTTAAGTATTGCATATAGGCCTGACTTGAAAATTTTTTTATATTGCATGTATTACATAAAAATTAAGCCTATTCTTTTTTTTTTTTTTTTAATGCTACGAAGTTTTTTTTTTTTTTTTTAATTTTGTCTACTTAAGAACTTAAAAAGAATTATTTCTTGAATATCTTGATCGGCATGGTCCATGTTCCAATATTAAAGTTCCCACTTAAATTTCCTTTGCGTTTTTTCTAGTTTTTAAGTTAACTCTTTTTAGTCAGTACAGAGAGTAGCATTTCTTTACTTTTACGATCTTTTTTTTTTTTTTTTTTTTTCTCTCTTCTCAGCGTAAATTTGAATAAAGCGCATCTGATTGTCTTAGCATCTGAGTGATCTTAGCATTTGATTGACCTTAGCATATGAAAGTGCTACTATAAGTTAGATGGAATAGAATTAAGTAAAAAGTGCCATAGCAACAAGCGATGCCGTCATTTTAGAAGAGGCGCTTTTGATTCTAAAAGGGAGAAAGTTGAATTTGCCGGTTTTTCCCCTTCTTATCCCTTTCTCTTTACCTTTTTTTTTTTTCTTCTTTGATTAATCGTCATGCTGTTAATTCACAAATTAACTCTTTTTTATCAGTATATCTATAATATATAATTAACAGCTTTATATATATATATATATATATATAACTGATTAATGTAACTGAGATTGTATTTTCTAGAGAAAAGAAAAAAAGAGAGACAGAGAAGAAGAAAAGTCGAATAGATATTTAAAACATAATTTTAAATCTGATAACTTAATATGTCCCAGTATACATCTCAAGCTTAAATTCATTTAAGTGACAAGTCATGTGCTTAGTAGAAGTGACAAATCATGTGAATATGAGTCATGTATGTAAATAAAGCAAAGAATTTGTCGGTGGAATACATCTGGGTGGACCGCTCCTATTTTTGATTGGTCTAGATTTAACTACTTTGATAATGAAAGTCGGCCATTTTTTTAGTAAAAACTGATGAATTTAAAAAAAAAATACTGTATAGATGAAATACTTTTTTTTTAAAGAGCTCTAAAAACTGTTCATTTTTTGTGAAGCCACTACTGCATAAAGTTATTAGATTGAAAGATATTATGTTGCAAAGTTTCACAACGCTATATCATTCAATTGCTTTTGATGAAGGTAGGCCATTTTTTTTTTTTTAGTAAAAACTGATGAATTTTTTTAAAAGGTACTGCATAGATGAAATACTCTTTTAAAAGAGATATAAAAACTGTTTATTTTTTGTGAGGACATAATACATATAAAGTTATTAGATTTAAAGATATTACGTTACAAAGTTTCACAACGCGATATCACTCGGTTGCTTGTATCTTAAAATAAGAGTCGAATATTAAAGAAAAATGAAGGAAGTTTTAAAAATTATCAGTTTTTAAGTTCTAAGAGCTGCAATTTTTAAATTACAGCGTACTTATTTCCCGTACATAATCCATTAAATTTGTAAACAATTGCTGATTCATTTTTGGGAATAATTCACATAAGACTATAGAGCACTGTTGTAAAATGAGTGTAAAACGGAAGAAATACTTAATTTAATTTAATTTGTAATATGTTATTTTGACTTTTTGACCTTAAAAATAATTTTTAATTATGTTACAAAGCCCAAAATGTGATATAAAAAATAAATAGTGGTTCATTTCTTTTGAAAATTCATTTAAATTTGGTGAGCAGCAAAGAATCCTGCTAGTGTAAAATAAAGTAGCATGTGAGAAATTTGAAATTCCTTTTTCTCTTTAAAATTTATTTTAGAGATCTATCAAACTCCTCCATTGTTATGGACCCGTTGTTTAATATCGTGCTATGTTCAGAATGATTGTATTTATATTTCAAACAAAAATAATATAAAAATTAATGCACATATATATATATATATATATATATATATACATATTTTTATATACTGGAAAAGAAATCCTTAATAAACTGTAACTTACATGTTTTAAATGTTTGTGACTGTGCTCAACTATATGCACAAAAAATTACGGATTACAAAATTAGTTGTTTTGATTATTTTTTGTTTACAACGATTTCTAAAACATTAGATGTTTCACTGATCAGTTTTTCGATCAATTTATTCTCCCCTTTTAATTATTTATTTCATTATTTCTGTCATTGTAAATTTGATTTTTAATTTTTTTTTTTATTTAAATTTAAATTTAAATTTTTTTTTAATTTCGTTCAAGAAAGATATATTTAATTATGTATCTTGCTACATGGTTTTTAAATTTAATATTATTTATTCTTTTAAACATATTTCTATACAGATTGTGAAAATTATTAGAAAAATTGTGAAATTTTAACTATTTTGTTTAATTATTAGTTCCCCATTATACTATAGGTATGGGGAACTTAAGTAATTGTAAAAATTTTCGACCTCAAGCCTCAAGTTTTTGACTGTTTTAGACAATTTGAGGTGACGAGAATTCGAAAATGACAAAATTTATAAGGTGTCTGTTAGTTTGTTATTCTGTGTTTGTGAACATGATATCTGAAGAACAAATTATCGCAGAGAAATTGGACCAGTTTTAAAAGAATACTTATGACACTGGCAAGAACCCTATTGATTTCCGGCATTCTGATTAAAAAAATTCTTATGTTATTCGAAATTTATGAATTTTTTAACGTTGGAGAACGGGACAAAATTTCGCTTAAACATAAATTTAAAAGAATATTTTCATCGTAAAAATGCAGACCAGCTTTTACCTATCAATTTTGATACTGGAATGGACATCATTAACTACGAACATTCTATTTGGAAATTTTGTAAGTTATTTGAAATTTACGAATTTTTCAACATAGCAGAATAATGAAAAATTACTCTTAAACGTACGTAAAAGGAATATTTTTATCGTAAATATTCCTTTATATAACATACCAGCTTTCAAATATCAGTTTTGATGCTCTGATGAACATTATTAACTATGAATAATCCACTTTGAAAAGTTTGTAAGCCATTCGATATTTGCGAATTTCTTAACAAGTCACAATGGGGCGATATTACGCACGATTGTCCATTTTGAAAAACATTTTTATTGTAAGGATATCAGACCGCTTTTAAAATATCTTTTATGATACTAGCTGGAACGTAATAGACTACAAATATTCTAATTTGAAATTTTTGTAAGTTATTTGAAATTTAAGATTTCCTCAACATAGCAGAATAGAGCAATTATTTCATATAAAATTACATTATAGGGCTCATTGCATTGGAATGATCCCCGATTGTTTGAATGATTGTTTTTATAGTATCGAAATGCATGAAAACTAAAAAATTAATCCCAATAAAATTCATTGAAAAATTAGAATAAGGTAAATGTATTAAATTAAACAAGGCTAGCCTATTAGGTGGGACATTTCAGTGTATCACAGTGTCAAGCGATTGGTCAAATTAATTTTTTTAACGTGAATATAGCATGTCCTGTAGTAGAAATTTATGAGAAGAAATATATATAATGGGGAACTGAGCAGAGTCCATCTATGCCAATTAGTTATTGAATGCATGTAATAATTCAGGAAAAGTAATTTCACTTATATATTAAAAGAAATAAAAAATAAAGAAAATTTATCAAGAAATATAAAGAAAAATAACTTCTCTTTGATATAATTTATTTTTAACTCCTTAAAAACTATAATATTATGCAACAAACATTAAAAATATGTATGGCTTTAGTTAGTCTGTCTTCTGTCCGCGTTTTTTTTTTTTTTTTTTCCATAAATATTTTAAAAATTCCACATAACACTTTTCGTTTGCATTTATCCATCGTATAAAAAAATATTAAGTCACAAAATCTTTTCAACGTTATTGGAATCTGCAATAAATGCATTACTCAATTGGAAATGCACTCAAGTAATTTTCTAAAAGGAAATCTGATGTTTTTCTATGGACCTTTGAATGACTCATTAATGGTAAATGCATAATTTTCAACAGAAAATTTATCACATATAGTAAATATATACATATATATATATACATATGTGATGTCGATTATCACATATTCTAAAAAATATATTATCATATTAAAAAGAGAAGAAAAATTAAACTAACGAATAAATTTTATAACCACTAAATTGCAAGTTAAATTCACATACAGTTTGTTCTTTAAATTTTTTCATCCTTCCTCTTCCTACATATGTATCTTTTGCTAATTGCAACTCTATCGAAACCTTTGATCATGTATTATTCGTTCTTTAATGTAATGTAGTTCTACAATAGCATGTTATGACTTTTTCTAATTCGGGTTCTTTTCATCCTGCAAGTAAATAAAGTTTTGTCTCACAATATGCTACATTAATTTTGCTTAAAAAGTTCCGTGTTCTCATGGCGAAATCTTGGCGTTTAGTGAGAACCGTTTGAATTATAATTATGTGGTAACCTTTTCAAAAATTGTGTGTGTTTATATATAACATAAGTACAACCATCTTTTCTCTACTAAATTGAATTTGGCTTCGATTAGTGCTTTGGCGAAATTAGTGAAGAAATCGGAGCGTCACTTTATCATCATCACTTGACCTGTGAAGTCGATGTTTTTGGCTCCCACTCCAATGCTATTAAAATGACTCCAATTCTAATTATCCAATAATAGTAACTTTATAAATTTGGTCATCTATACTTATGAGTATTATATCAAATAAAAAATTTCAATAAAATGTTTCGTGATTATCTACAAAAATGCCTGGATTAATGAGCACTGTGTTATTGACTGGACAATTCGCAAGAATTACAAAGCTGTTTTTTCAAATTTAACTTAAGTAACCAACGACCATCTACAAATATTCATCACATCTAATCTTCTTCACATCTGGTGCCGTGACCAGGATATTTGTTAACAAATATCCTGGCTTATTATTACAGCTTTGTAATTCTTGCGAAGTGTCCAGTCAATAACACAGTGCTCATTAATCCAGGCATTTTTGTAGATAATCACGAAACATTTTATTGATTTTTTTATTTGATATATTACTCATAAGTATAGGTAATCAAATTTATAAAGTTACTATAATTGGATAATTAGAATTGAAGTGATTTTAATAGCATTGGAGTGGGAGCCCAAAACATCGACTTCACAGGTCAAGTCATGATGATGAAGTGACGCTCCGATTTCTTCATTAACTTTGCCAAAGCACTAATCGAAGCCAAATTCAATTTAGTAGAGAAAAGATGGTTGTACTTATGTTATATATAAACACACACAATTTTTGAAAAGGTTACCACATAATTATAATTCAAACGGTTCTTACTAAACGCCAAGATTTCGCCATGAGAACACGGAACTTTTTAAGCAAAATTAATGTAGCATATTGTGAGACAAAAATGCATTCATGGCGACAAAACTGCATTTATTTGCAAGATGAAAAGGACCCGAATTAGAAAAAGTCATAATATGCTATTGTAGATCTACATTACGTTAAAGAACGAATAATACATGATGAAAGTTTTCGAAAGAGCTGCAATTAGCAAAAGATACATATGTAGGAAGAGGGAGGTTGTAAAAATGTAAAGAACATACTGTATGTGAATTAAAGTTGCAATTTAGAGGTTATAAAATGTATTCGTTAGTTTAATTTTTCTTCTCTTTTTAATATGATAATATATATGTTTTAGAATATGTGATAATCGACATCACAACATACATTGATTTTGTACGTTTAGCGCAGTATCAAGGTGCTGATATAAGTTTATGATTAATACATCTTAATTAATCTCATTGACTGTATTGTACTGTTGCAACGAATTTAAATCCCTTTTTTGCCTCAATTAGGATGTCGCGGTGAAAGTTGATTTACAGTCAAACTGCAAACGAAAGAGACAATCCACTCATTTTCATTTGGGTCGGTCTTGGTTACGAATATGGCGATGAAATTTGGGTAAAATTGGTACTTTAGGGTTTTTGAAATGTGAGGCTGTACGTTGAATAGGAGCCGAAATTAGGAACTTTCCATTGGATTCAAGGACAGAACACTCTCCAAACTCCATTGTTAAAAGTATAAATAGAAGTAAATTGACTTCTGAAAGTCAGTGAGTCTTGTTCAGAGATCTATTCTGAGCGATTGAATTTTTGAGACAGTGTTCCAAGTGATTGGTCCTTATTTGGGATCCAGCATAATTCCTTCTTTGTGGAGTATTTGATGCTGTTTGCTGTACTCCTGTGAAACAAGTGTCTGTTTTCTTGGATTGTTTCTAGAACATTGTCGAACAGTGACGTTTGTGATACGAGCGACAGCTTTATTGGACTGCTTTGAGAATATTCGTGGAATTGACAGCATTATTGGTCTGTTTCGAGAAGATTTCTTGAAAGCATAGTTTGTTGTACTGTTTCGAGAAGTTGCGCTGAATAAAGTGCATTCATTGACTAGAACCTGCCTGTTTCATTACGAATTATTTTCTTCATATAAGAAAGTCAACAATTTCTCGTTATAATACTTACATTGTGAGTCTTTATTCGCAAACAAATTGTGCTACAAGCATGACTTTGGAAGCATTGTGCAATAAATCTGCAAAACCTTAATAACACTTTTCAGTTTTATGAAATTCTAAAATTATTTGTGAAAATGAAAACATGGATATACAAACAGACGAACCGAACTCATAAATATTATTTAAACTTTGTTATAAAGTATCGAGATTATTGTCAAACAGCTAAGGTCACAAACCAAGGCTGTAACCAAAAATTTTTTGGACGGTGGTAGTAGTTGTGGTTAAGTGGATTAAGGGCAGTTGACTTCGCTATTGTCTTAGGCCTGGATGGAATGTTTTCCTTGGGGATGGAAAGTTTTCCTTTCTAAGTGAGCCTTGCTCGTCCTTATGTGAATTTATTCTGGACATTTCATCAATTCCTAAGTCCCTAGAGTAGGCAATCAGCCTTAAACTCCAAACTACCATTACATTAAAACTAGATAATAAGAATGTCAACAGAATTTTGTACTACAAATCAACTTAGCCTTGCATTAATGTAATTAAATTATTAAACATTAATTTTATCTAAGTTTTAAACAAAAGAAAAAGAGATGAACTCTGAGACATAACACTAAAAATAAAGCTTATAAATTTGAAATCTAATAACTTTTATAAGGCAAAAAAAATAATTAAAAAACTAGTAAAAATTATTGGAATGAGAGGGAAAAAACATATTTTGAATATGTCTTTTGAAACTGAAATTTATATTCGTTACACTTTCACAGAATGTACAACTACCTATAAATATTACACTACTAAATAAAATTCCTTCAATTCTTTATGATAACATAAAAAATATATAATAAATTTGTAGCTGTATTTTAATATAACTGTTAATTCATATGGTATTTAAAGATGGTGGCTCAGCGTATCTTTTTGTTCTTTATGCATTTCTTTATATTTGAACGTTATTCTAACCATATTTTAAATAACTAAGTTAAGACAGTTATACGGTATATGAACATGTGTACACATAAGATTGAAAGCTCTATTCTAAAACACGAATTCATCAAAATAAAAGCAATTTTAATGTCAATCCGTCAGCAGAATATAATTCAAAATAAAATGATCAAGAAGCATTTATTAAATATTTTATTAGGCTCTTAGCTTTTAAATCAATCAATTTGTCAAAGAGAAAATAATTTTGACTTCTTTAGAGAGAAAGAGCAAGTATATCGTTTATTAAACATTTCCTCAGAAATTGTAGCATCATATGTATTTAATACTCTGTCGAGTACAGTATCCCGCTGGCTATACAGATCATTGATTAGTCGAGTCAGCCAATTTTCTGCTATCAAATAACTGAAAACAAAACGAAATGGCAATTTTTCAGCTACATTTCGCCGTATTAATGAAGCAGATTTTTCTGCTATCCTTGAAATTTTCCGATAAATTGATTGGTTTTTATTCTCCTTTTTTTTTTTTTTTTTTTTTTTTTTAAATTCTTTTTGTTCTTCTTTTTTATACTAGTTTACCCAACATTTGATTAAAGTTATTTAAATTGGAAAAAGAAAAAAAAAGTCACATTTCAGGTGATATGTTTTCGTTTGAAATAAATTTAAATTCTATTAATAGAGATTTTTAAAGCAATCAATAAAATTTTAACTCAGTCTAAAATTTTTGGGATGTTCTATTGTAGATTCTAAAGCCGATTGTTTTCGCTTAGAATTTAGGCCTGGGTGGGAGGCCTTCTATACAGATATTTCTAAGGCCTCCTAGTCTGCACTGTTAGACAATCGAGCACGAGCTGGGTTCTAACCCGGCAGCTCCCATATACCACCTTCAATAACAGAACATCTTGGCCACTCCTGGTGTTTAAAAATTTTTTGACAAAACGTGGATTCCAGTGATCCAGATTCTGTTTGTGGCAAAGCAGTACTCAAAGGAAGATTTTACAAATTTCTCAAAATTTTTTGAGTTATATGTATTGTATATTTAAAATATTTTATTCGCAGATTTAGCCTCATCTAACAAATTTGAAAAAGGTATTTTAGGTGTTATGGAATGTAACAGTTTTTGTATTTTTGTAAAGGAAATAACCATATAAAGGGAGGCATACTATTGTAACAATCGCAGCTAACGTAAATCACAAGTCGGATCGTACACTCCACAGCAAAAGTATCCGAGAACTAGCAATAATCCCCGTCGTAAAAATGTACAATTAATACTGCTTTGTTAAATAAATCGTTATCGAATCATGTTCTTAGATAGACTAAGACCATGATTCGATAAGGATTTATTTAACAAAGCAGTATTCTGTGTACATTTTTAAGACGGGGATTATTGCTAGTGCTCGGATACTTTTGCTGCGGAGTATACGATCCGACTTGTGATCTACGATAACTGCGATTGTTACAATAGTATGTCTCCCTAAATTTAGATTCCTACCCGATCTGAACTCGAGAGCTAAATTTGACGTTAACCCGAAAATACTAACCGAACACGAGAAACAATTTTCATCGACTCAAATACCCGATCTGAACCCACAAAAAAAGATTGATTTCGTTTTCAATCTGACCCAAACTTTACTTGAAATCCGAAAAAAAAAAAAAAAAAAAAAAAAAAGAGAGAGAGAGAGAGAGAGAGAGAAAGGTAAAGGAAAATGATAGTTTAGAAGAAACAGAACAATTTGCATTGTAGATTGAAAATGTGTCCCTTAAATATAGATCTCCAATATTTGAGGTATCCAATATGAAATCTTACTTTTCTGTAATTGTTTGGACATATGCATATTTTAGTTTTTGCCTATTTATTTATGAGCATATTTAGTTTGCTTAGGTCAACTATGCAGATATATTTCTATCTAACGAATTTATGTTTATTATTGTAATTTTTGAAATATACTCTGGACTCGATCAACTCGATTTTGATCCGTAGATATTAAAAAAATATATATAATAAACATCACCCGAAAACGATTCACAACAGAAAATATTCGGCTCACCTGACCACTGGAAAACTCTTGAACCTTAAAATTTTAAACATGCAGTAATTCTTTTCAGTTTCGATTTTTTTTTTTTTTTTTTTTTTTTTAATATTATATAAAAAATCCCAATTTCTAAAGATGTTTTGCGAGAAAGAGAGAGAGAGAGAGAGGGGGGGGGGGAGGGGTTCTCACTTTCTCTTTTTAACACTTTCCAAAGAAGTTGAGAAGCGTTTATGACTTCAATCTGTTCCTTAGAAAAGTATCTCTAACTCCCGTAAATATTCAGGGAGTTCCTTGAAACCGATATATATTATTCAAGCTCACTATGGGATGTTCCCTAAGGAAAATGGGAGTAAATACCACCACTGGTTTGTGTACAGGGATAACCGAAAGAATTCCAAAGCATTGTGTTCTACGAAAAGTATTTCTATAAACCATATTTTATTATCTTTATTTCGCGCAGATCATAATTAAATTAACATTTGATTATTCATATGAACATACACACACACAAAATGTTTTATAGAGAATATACTATGAATAGCATTAGTATTTACAGGGGCACACAAAAACATCCATTTGCATAAAAAGCTGTACAGGAAAATTGCGAGTATTACATTTTTGTTTTTATTAAGCAGTTTGAAATCTTTCTAAAAATCTTTAAGAATAATTATGAAATTCAATTAGTGTACCTATTTATACTTTTGTCCGTCCGTCCGTGCTCTAGTGTCCGTAATTTTTTTCAGAATTTCTTCAAATTGTTATACATTATTCCTATTTACTATAGAATATTCCCTGTTTAAAATGGTATAAATACACTGCTCAAAAAAATTAGGGGAGCAAGCAAATAAAAGAAGAAATCATTACGCGATATAGCAATGCATGGACATAAAAATAAAGAATACACGCGAAACAAAATGCAATAGAGGAAAAAAGATACAAAAAACAATTGAATGGGAACTTTAATTCTTTGGAATAGTAGAAATGATGCTTCATGGCAGCAATTTGGTTACATGTAATTGACAAAAAACTTAAATTTTTGGAAATGATACAGGATGTTTAGTATGGTGTGTGGTTCCGCCGAACTGCTAAGACTGCCTCACACCTCTTTTTGGCATGGATGCGATGAGGTTATGGGTAAGACTTTGGGGAATACTGCTTCACTCTTGAGAAAGTGCGATCTCTAAATCTTGGACAGTAAAAAGGAGTCTTGGTCTTGCAGGAACGCATCGCCCGAGTGTTTCCCAAACATGCTCAATCGGATGTAGATCAAAAGAGCATGCTGTCCATTCCATACGCTGTATTGTTTGAGCTTCAAGAAAGTTCTCCACAAGACGAGCTGTATGAGGTCTGGCATTATCGTGCATTAAAATAAAGGAATCTCCAATTGCTACAGCGTGAGATACGATATGAGGTCTCAGAATCTCGTCTGCATACTTTGTTCAGTCTAATTGCCATTTCGAATGATATGCAGGTCACTATGTCCGCCTATGCTGATTCCAGCCCATACTATTAAACCACCTCGTCTGTAATGTGATCTTATAGGGTTACTTCGAGTGCCCCTTTCACGCCAAATCAAAAAGTTTCTGGTGTCACACTCTAAAATGAATCGAGACTCGTCAATAAACAGCACTTGACTCCAATCACTTTGAAGCCAATCTCGATGTTCAGCAGTCAACCTTTTTCGGTTCGCACAATGTCTTTCTCTCAACGGAATACACGCTATTGGCCTATGTGCATAGAGACCACCCTGATGACCGCCCTAACCACCCCTTCGGATTGTTTGGCTTGAGACCATTCGTCCTGTTGCCAAAAGAAATTGTCTTTGTAGCTGAGTAGCACTGGTTGTTATGTCTTTAAAAGCTCTTAACAGGATATATTGGTCATTATTTGCTGTGGTAGCACGTGGACAACCTTGTCTTGGTCGACATCTAACATTCTTTCTTGGAATCGATTCCACAGTCTTGAAATGACACTTCTTGCCACTCCAACAGCGTCCGCTACACTTCTTTGAGTTTGGTCAGATTCAAGTCTCCCAATAATACGTCCAGTCATGGAATCCGGTAGATCACGTTGCCGTGACATTTTCAATTCACTTTTTCTCCAAAACAAAAGCCGAACGGTTGAATTTCAATACTGAGAAAAAATACAGTGAAAAAAAAGAAGATTCTGCGAAATTATGATTTCTGCATTTATATCCTTTTTCTGCTTTTTGACGTCATGAACGTTAATTTTCATATGAAGCTTTCTTCTTCTGTTTTCAGCCAAGCTTTAAATTATGGATGTTTTATTTGACATTGGTTATCGGTGCAAGTATTTGCGTAATTTCGTTAAAACCATGAGCTCCCCTAAAATTTTTTTGAGCAGTGTAGAATAACTGATCTTGTGCAAGGTGTACAAGGACACATTGTACAAGGACACATTGTACAAGGACACTAAAAACTGTATACAAGTACACCCAAAATAATACCAATAAATTGCTTTAAGAGACAGTTTTATAAATCATATTTAGAAAACTTCGTACTGCACAAATCATAATAAATTGACATTTATTATTTATATGGTGGGAAAAAAAAGTTTCTGATAGAATAAGGTATATTTAGCGTCGAGATTTATAGGGTCACACTAAACTATTTAGATTCGTTAATAGCTACAACTGAAAATTTGCTGTGATTGCTATTCTGTATGTATACGTTTTTAACCCTTTCCACCAATATTTAATAATGGTTTTAAATTCAATTAGCCTATCTGTCTGTCATTCCGCCCGTCTATCTGTCCACTGTGTGATCAGATATGTAGAGTACATTGAAGTTAAAAGATGCAATAATATACATACAGTTGAAAGTGTTAATAATCTATGAAAACTGCATAATTTTCCTTTTTTTTTATTTTTTTTTTACTGTAACGTCTACGTTTAGCAATAATGAATAAATTTCAAAAAACGATTAATTCATTAAAAATTAACATTTTAACTTTGCAAAACAATACTTTGTTAAATTTACTTTAAAAATAGATAAACTTTAACGATTTATTAACAGTAAAAACAAGTGCATATTGTGTTTTTAAAATTTCAGATGAAAAGGTACTACATGTACATCCCTTAAGCTATTATCTCAGAAAAACAGACTAAGTTCAAAACAAAAGTATTTACTAAAATTACTTTTTTAGGTATTTACAAAACAGTTTTGAATTTTGTCTCGCACACAAAACGATAAAAACATCTCAACTCTTTCTTTTCTCTTCAGTCTGGAATTCATTTGCACAAAAATAAAATAGGCGGTGAAGAGTACAAACATTGCCGGGCAATGTCTGGTTATCATCATAGATTATGAGGCAAAGAGGGAGAGAGAGAAGAGGAAGACAAGAGAGAGAAAGTGCTCTTGTCACAACATCCGCCTTTAGTTTGGACAGAGCCTAACCTCGAGCTCAAAAAAAAAAAAATAAATAAATAAAAAATAAAATAAAATAGAGGTCATTTGGCGTTAAGGGACTAGTTGCAAATTTAGAATGTCTGGTTTCTTTTTGGTCTCATTTATTGTCTCGATATCGAATTAGGGTTTTGCAAGAAAATTTTGAGACATGAGAATAATTGGATATATAAAAAAATCTTCCTCACAAGAGTACCTACGTGAAATAGAAAATTGATCCTTGAGAGAGGTGGCCTTTTTATAGAGGTTTTTCAGAAAAGTTTAGTTCAGTCACAAGTGCTAAATTATTATATGCGTTTAATTATTTAATTTTAGATTATTTGCCCATATAACTTTCTAATAATTATTAATATTAGTTTTGAGTTTTGGTAGACCTTTAGCAATAATTTTGTTTTGTAAGAATTCTTTTATGTATCGGATCAATTTATTCAGCTTAGCATCATTTCTGAATCGAAAAAGAGCTGCTCATTTATAAATTTCCAATACAGTTTTCTGGTAAGAAATAACAATAATACTTTTTAATGTTCAATCTTGTATCTAGGTTTGGTACTTTTATATGGCCACTGAATATAAACATTACTTACTTAGAATCCATTGCATTTAAATTTATTAGATAAAGGGTTCATTCCATGTCAAATAAACACACACACACAAACACACAAAAGTAATAATAATAATCTAGTGTATCACTCACACGACTTTCTCTTACCCATAAAAGTTGTAGATTAAGAGGTAAGATAACGAGAACTGATATGTAAACCTATGTTAAAACAATTCAAATTAAGCTTCGGAAGAGTTTTATATGATAACTAGTTCTGTGTGAGGTGGGCGGAAGCCCCCCTCAACCCCCGTTTCATTACTATACATACATTTATATAGAATTTAAATCTGTTATTAAAATTAAAAGTTCACTTAAAATTATTCAGACAACTTTCACACGCAAAATTCCTTGAAACTTATCAGTCTTGATCAAACTTTTCCAGCAATAAACTTATATTAACTTGAAAATACAACTTTTAGATCTCCTAAAATTATTCGTTTTTAAGTCACTCTAAGTGACACAGACAACAATCAAATGTTAAAAATTTGACTTCGATAATCAAGAAGCCTCAAAACGTGTAAATATACAAAAACAAGCGATGAATATTTAGCTTTAAAACATACGTTATTTATCATATGTCTATGAGGAATTCATTTAAGTTCCTGAGCAACTTTCAGGGACATGATAAAATATTATAGTAAAGCACTTCCACTAACAATAAAAAAGAATGTTATCGCTTAAATATTTGCAGCCATGTATATCTTTCGAAGGTTATGTACAGACAAAATGGTGCACCTAAATAACACACGGTAGAATCTTAAATACACTTCCATCAGTTTTCAGCTATTGTCGCACTATATTCTTGTTCTTTTGTGTAGCCCTGTAAATGAACAGAGAGTGATTTTCCAACCATATTCTACTTGAGACATGTTTTTATGCATATAAAAAATATGTATTCGTTTCATTTGGTTTAGTGCAGTCTATAGCTGTTTAACTCTACTTACCTGCAATTTTCCCCGTAGACGTAATGTATTTCAATTCTCTTGGGTGTCCCTGTACACGAACCATTTGCTTCATCTCAACGAAAAGCTTAGAGTAGCATCCCTATATCATACACATTTAGAATACCATGTTTGGATTTTCTGCTACCATTTGTTCTTGAGATATGCTGATAACAGACAGACACACACACACACACATACAGACACACACATAGACAAATCGTTAAAAACATGATTTTCGGATTCGGGGCACCTCAAAACGTGTAAATATAACAAAAACTCCATTTCGAAAATTTGACCCCCAAAACAATACTTTCACTACCTTATGGGTAAGAGAAAGTAAAAAAAGATAAACAGAAAACAAAAACTGCATTTTTAACCTAACCCCTTCAGATTTTTATGAAATTGAGCTTATTTATTTGTTTTATAGAGAAATGAACACATATTAATTGATAAGTCCTTACCTTTTCTAGTTCTTGATATATAGAGTAGGGATATACAGGGATAGATATACAAAGCTGCAAAAATTGTAAAAATTGCGAATTTTCAAAATTCTTCTACTACAAATGTACCCATATTTTGTTTTCTAATTAAATTAGTGATATAAAACTGGTATTATTAGAAAGCTTATAATACAGGATTTTAAATTATATATCATGATATATCATACATACATATATTTTTGTACATTTACATTTTAAGGTCAAACATTTTGACATTTGACCTTCAATATCTCAAAAAGTATATATTTAATTTTCTTTTAAAACTTATATCTTATTCTTTCGTTTATTGTCTATAATTATTGTGAATTTCGACATGGAACGGCCATGGAATGCTGAGTCATAAATTAAATTGCAACCCTCCATCAGTATTTTCGTACTAACATAACGTAAGTTTTAGAAAATTTTTTGCAATTATAATAAAATACACGATGTAATGAAACTTGATTACAGCTTTCAAGTGCTCGCATTCACTGATCGCTTTAATGATCAATTTAATGATAATTAGAACACTGATGTTTAGTTCCCCGGAAAATAAAAATAAAATAACAGCCGTATAACGATTACAGTAATTTTTGATAGGTTTTTATTATTATTAATTATTATTATTATTATTATTTTTACTATTATGTATCAGTGAAAGTTAACACATGAAGACAAATACAGAAAAGGTTTGTATTGTTACATTTAAAGGAGGCTTTTAAACAATTCAAGCATGAGTATCCAGACATTAAAATTGGATTTTTTACATTAGCAGAACTAAAACCAAAGAACTACATTCTGGGTGTCGAGCAAGTGGGATCTGTCTGTGTTTGTCATATACATACAAATTTTTCATTAATGCTGAATTGGTGCAGTTTGTAGGAACTAAGTAAAGGTGAAAAGAATCAGTTAAATTCATACAATAATTGCATGAATTTTATTCGTTTATAATCCTCATAACTACCACTGTAAAACTTAAATTCTTTCTCCTGAAGAATAGGTCAATGCTCGTGCGTCTTTTAAATTAACTGTAAAAAACTGTTCACCACTGAAAAATGCCCTAAACCTTTGTAAATATATTGGCGGGAGGGGGGGGGGGCAAAATGGGAAAGAGATGTTTCATTATTATTATTTAATCATTTTAATATCATATTTTACTATAATTGTCAGTTATTTATATTTTCAATCTATTAAAAACCAGAGGTTAAAGACGCCCCCCCCCCCCGACACACGCACATATCACAGCTGATCTCTATTATTTAAGAATTAAATTGTTGCACTTAGCAGCATATTTAAAAGAAATGCTTAACCAGCAGATTAGCTTTCGAAAATTGCAAGATTTTATCATTCAGTTTTTCTTTTTTTAAATATCACATTAATTACTAATTACAAAAACATTGTAATTAACTATTTTCCTTTTAGAGAATTTCTATACATACTAATTTGGCCCACCCAGATGAAATCATAAAATATTCTATATACAATTTCAGTACGAAAATACTGATAGAAGGTTGCATTTTAATTTATAAAACAGAATCCTGAGGGCGTCCTATGTTGAAATTCGCAATAATTTTAGACAATATACGTAAGAATAACATATAATTTTAAAAGAAAATTAAATATGTACTTTTTGAGATATTGAATGTCAATGAAAAATTATATGTATATATATATATAATATATACTGTATACAGCCCCATGTTTGTTTAGTGATCAAGCTACTTATACCAGTTCTTCATGTGTAATATATGTTAAACTTTAGTTTTATTAATTATTACTAGTATTTAATTTAACTATTATTATTAGTAATTCAATTAATAATTTTGAAATTGCTGTTTGAATTTAAATAAGTCTGATTCTCATTTGGTGTTTCACATATAATTCTTTCAGTTTAAACTTTTTTTTTTTTTTTTTTTTTTTTTTGGGGGGGGGGGGGTGTTATTGAGTATAGCTTGTTGAAAATGTTCAGCAATTTGCATACAACAAGACATAAATAACACCTATCTTACATGCAATATTCATTCTATATCCTTGAAAACGTAATGAATTTGCATGTTTCAATTTAAGGTTGCTTGATATTCGTAATCTTTTTTTGTATTTTTTCTGTTTCATCTTATTCAATGTTTCTTGTTTTGAAAAGATTTTCAATATATATATATATATATATAATAGATATCGTAATAAGATTTAATCATAAAATTCAGCTATTAATAGAACTAAGACAATAACAGCACACTAAAATATAGAACTGAATTTAACATAGAGGAAAGAATTACACAAAAAGTTGCAATGTAGATTAAGAACCAATGAGTTAGGATAGTAACTTAAAATACTTACGCCGACCTGAATGATAATAAAAATGACCATTAAGCTTATGAGAGTGAAAACGAATAATAAATAATAAATCACAGAAATAATTGGGTGTAAATGCTTAAACATAGAAACATATTTATCAAGGGGTGCATGCTTCATAAAGCGTAAAGAGCTGCAACGATATATATATATAATGAAAATCTTTTCAAACATTGCAGTAGATGAAACCAAGTATCACATGAAGAACTAGAAAGAAAGTACTAAAAAATTTACTAAAAAATTACTAAAGTTACTAAAAAGTTACTAAAAAATTGAGTATATATATATATATATATATATATATATATATATATATATATATAAACGTTTATATTTAGAAATACAAATATGGTATAAGAATGGGTTGGGTTGTTAGGTTTAAGGCCGACTGACTGCAATAGGATCTTAGGCCTATTGGTGGATTGTCCTCCGTGGAAGAGGGGGGGGGGGGCAGGGAGTCCTTCTAAGGTATGAGAATGTTTATAAGGAAAAGTTAATGTCCAAATTTTGAAACAGAGTCTCAAGTTAGCACTGAAGTTCTTAAAGAGGAATTAAGATTTGTGAATAATTGTTATCGAAACAATAAGGGGGAAAAAAAGTTGTTATTTCTCTTTTTTTTTTTTTTTTTCAAAAAATAAATTAATTTTTCGTTATTTTCTTACGTGTTAAAAGTGATCTGTAATTTGTATCATAAGAAATGCGAAGCAAAGAAAGAGGATGTATAAACGATCTTTTTCCTTGATTTTTTTTTTCCTTCTTCTTCTCTTTCTTTCTTTCTTTTCTTCTTTTTTCTATGAATACAATCTACTTCATATTCAAAGATTCAACAAAATTTGAGCATTCTACGAATAATAGCTTAAGTTGTTTGCGTTCAAAGATATTAAATTGTGTACGAATTTTTTCAGTGTTTTAGTTGTAGATAATGTTAATAAGTATAAATATATAGCTGTAATGAGGACGGTATAAATGTACCTTTGAAGATTACAGTCGCTTAAAGCCGCACATCTGAATGATGAGAAAGGGGATAAATTGTGATATTGGGAAAACATGTTTTAAAAAGGTGTACAAAAATTAAATGGTCCTATTGGAACAGATTTTTTTTTTTTTTTTTTTTTTTTTTTTTTATATGAAAATCTCATACTTTTCCATTATTTTGAAAATAAAATTCAAAATTTTAATTTTAATTAATAAATTTTCGATTGTTTTCTACTAACTAGTTTTAATTTTTTTTTAATTACCCCCCCCCCCCTCGATTATGCTTTATTATACTTTAACTTTATATTTTAAACATATTTCGGTATTATTTCGTGGATTCATTGGTAAGTTAATTTTTTAAAAATATTTTTATGTTTAATTCTGTAATTTAGTTTAAATTTTTAATATATCAAACACACACATTTTTTTTAAATTTATCAGTTTAATTTTTTTTTTTTTTTTAAAGCTGGCAACGAATCCCCAGAATAATACCTAAATACGTATATACGTGAATACTATATAATTAAACTATAACAATATTAAATCGAGAGAGAGTAAAAAAAATAATAAATAAAAATAAAAAAAATCAGGGAGCATTTTAAAATTTTTTAAAAAGTTTAAAATTTAGAATTTTATTTTATATAATTAAAATTGTTTTCGAAAAATTTTAATGGGATTATTATATATTTTAATTTTTAATGCATGTGTATGGAAATTTTTAGAATTCTAAGTTACTAATTTACAAAAAAGAAAAAAGATTTATGACGTTCAGCATCTCTTAATCAAAAAGCATGCCTTTTCAATAATTTTTACAATTTTAATTATGCAAAGCCGTATGCTGAAAAAAGAAAAAAAAAAATGTACAAAAACAAAGATTTCTCTGGAAGTCTTTTTATACTGTAGTGCCATCTATTGACTATATCCGAAAAGAATTATTCAGCTTATTTTATTTTCAAAAGTATTCTGCGAAAATTAAATATTTCTTTTCAATTTTAATTTCTTTATTTATTTTTTGAATTTTATAAATTTCAAATATAATTTTCTGAAGTAATTCTTAAATAAACAAATGAAAACACAGTTGCAAATTAAAATAAAGTTCTGAATTTCTTATTAATTTTAGATTTTCAATTTAATATTTGTTAATTAAAAAAATAAATAAATAAATAAATAAATAAATAAAAATATAAAAATAAAATTATTTCTTGTAAGAATTCAAACTTCCCTTGACATTATTTAAATGGATAACATTTTTCTTCGCATTTATTTCATATAAAGAAATATTTCTCTTCATAACATAATAATAATAATAATAATAATAATAATAATAATAATAATATATTGCTACGATACACATAGCATATTTTATTAGGTAATTAGTTATTTTTTTCATAATATATATATATATATATATATATATATATAATTATAAATGTTTCTAATAATAATAATAATAAAAAGAAATAAATATAATTAAAAAATATATGTAACTGATACTTAAAAATTTCCTTAAAATATATTATATATTACTTTTTAATTGTCTTTAATATAAAACAGCTTTATAACATTTTTCTTTTATTTATAATGATTAAATTAAAATTAAAAGTGTAACAAAGAAATTACAAAGAAAGTGAAAGAAACCGACAATGCAACGACAAAATAATTTTATTTTATTTATTTACTTTTCTGTTGTACTTATAAAGAATAAATAAAAATGAAAAGTATAACAAAAAAATTAAAAAGAAACAAGTAATGCAACGGTTGAAACATTTTATTTTATTAAATTAATTTGGCATTTAATATGCGAATACTTTTTCGTATTTCAGTAAAATTATATATATAAATAAACCCCTTTTTTCTTTATTTATTTTTCACTTAACAAAATAGTTTAGTTATTAATTAATACAATAATCATACTAGCAGGAAAAATATTTTTTAATTTGAAAGTTAAATGATTTTTAGTTATACAGAAATGGATAACCTCGCTATCTATTAGTCTACAGGTCTAAAAGTTAAACTGCCTGCTAAAATCTTTTTCAGGCATTGCCTTACTTTGAAAATACACTTAATTCCTCTTGCATATTTAAATTGTCACGGTATGTAAAATAAAATAAAACAAGTGCAAATATGGAATTTATTTATTTATTTATTATCAGTGATAAAATGATTCCTACAAAATTTAAGATACTGCCTGAATAAATATTTTACAAAACTTTATATGAAAGTTAAAAAAAAAAAAAAAAAAAAAAAAATTAAAATTAAATAAAAATTTCAACATTTTAATAAAAATTGGTAGCAACTGCTATTTTATTTACTGTTTTGTGTTTGGGAATAAGGCTGATTGACTGCACTAGTGTCTTAGGCCTGATGGGGAGTGCCTTCCGGGGAGGTCTTTCAAAGGGATCCTAACCCGTATTTACGCAAGTTTCGGAGAAAACCACGGAAAACTCTGAACGACTAGGCCGCTGAGCGCTATTAACTGTTAGGAAAATAATTTATGCACAAGAGCATGTGGTAATTTTAATACCCAAATAAATGACATAACTATCAATTAAACTTTATAATTTTAAATTTCTCTGGGTTTATTTGTATTACCGTAAATTGCATTAATTGTTTTATGAGAAAAGATTGGGAGAGGAGGGAGGAGGGAGAGGTAGTAAAAAAATTCTGTGATAGATACAGTTAAGATAACTCAAAGTATTTTCCGTGATTGATTACGAACATACATTCATGAAAAAAAAAAAAAAAAAAAAAAACTCGATGTATTAAAAAAAAAAAAAAAAAAAAAGTACATTTTTGGTTTTAATTTTATATTATTATTATTTTTTTAAACCGTGTGTATGCCCTATTTTGGTAAAATAAATAAATAAATAAACGTAATATATCTTAAGTATAATTCTGAACACATATCACCCTTTCCTTTTTTAAAGGAAAAAGTAATAATAATAATAATAATTTTTCCTAACAAAGGTAACAATTAAAGCACTTTTAAGCTGATTTAAAACATGCTCTTTTCAACTTTATTTTCACAAACTTTCTTTGCAAAATTAAATGTCGCATTATTAGAAATTTCTTTGATTCCTTTTCAAGAATTCTAATCCTAAGAAATTTAAATTTGTGTCAATATAGTCGCAATCAGATAAGTTTTTTCTTTTTTTAGTTAATATCACATTTAAATTGGAAAGAGCACAATTATTTTATTTAAACTTATTAATTAATGTATATGAAATATTGAGAAAATATTCCTTGTGAGATAAGTGAACAATATAATTATTTACTAATTAAAAACCTATTAGAATTTATATAGCATACCACTTATGATTCGAGTGGTTCAAAAATTACTGCTCTAGAGATTTAATATTATACTTTTTAAGAATTCTAACTAAAATTACAGTCAGAGTATGACTTGAAGAGGAACTTAATATATATCATATAATTTTAAAACTTCTATCCAATAAAATGTCAAAGTTTCATTAGATATATTAGTATTATGTACAAAAATGATTACATTCTGAATTTAATGAAAGCATTTGTTAGTTTAGCGGCAATGTATCTAATGATTACCATTTAGAGCTTTATAAAATAGAAGCTTGTTTAACGTTGTCATTTTTTACTAGTAATGCTATTAAAATATGTACAAGAAATTGCAAAAGCGAGTTGTGGAATAATTCTCAAACTATAACTTAAAATTGAATTTTATAAAGCGTAAAGTTGTGTCCGCATTGACTGGTAAATCAACGATTTCAATTTTCTGTTGTTTTCTTAAGAACTGTTTATCATTTTTTAATCATTTTTAGAGAGTTCTCAAAATATAATTTTTTTTTCTATAAGAAGATGACTATTTTTACCTAACAGGGTATTCTATGATTCTGTTTCAGTATGAAAAATAGAAATAAATGTAATTAAAAAAAAAAAAAAAAAAAGAAGAAGGAGAAGAAGGAGAAAAATATCTTAGTGATACTTACACTTTAAAAAACTGAAAACACAAGATATTTTTCTTTTTTTCCAATGATTGATTATGAATTTTAATTTATGTAAAATAAGAAATATCTCATTATATTTAATATATATGTATATATTTCGTACATTTTTTTTTTTTTTTTTGTATAATTTTGTTTAATAATTATATGTATATATAAAAGCTTCTCCTTTAGTTACTCAATAATGGAAATAAGGAGAAAAATACAAAATTATTATTATTACTAATACTGTTAAATTTACTTAAATAATCCCTCTTTAAGAGTATTAACTTTATTTATTCGTAAGTATTATTATGGTACTTATTCATCTTGTAGATATGAAATGGCTTCTTCAAAAATGTTTAGTTATAAACCAAGCTTAAAAGTTCCAAAAGTGTGGAAAATCATATTAGATCTGAAGAAAGGCGTTTTGTATCCCGTCTCCAACAATTCAAATTTGGTTACTGACCGTGATATTCTAAAAAATGAAAATTTAAAAATGATGACCAACATACGCCCAAGATTGCTACTGAATAAATAATATTTTAACAAGCAGGGTGATTCGTAGTTCACTCTGGGGTTTCAGAAGACCATAATAAAAATATTGAGACGAATATAATAAAAACGAACCTTACACCGAATATAGAAACAATTAAAGTTTTATTTTACAGATCTTACTGGTGTTTTATGTGTGAACCCTTGCTCATACGGCACACAGGGATGCGATAATCCAGTTCCTACCAAGATCTATTTAACAGGGCACTAACAACTGTGCCTTTGAAATTGTTGAACGCATGGATTGTTAAACACACGTTGAAAACAAAATAAATCATGTTGAATACACGAATTGTAAAACCAGTGGATACTTGTATTTGATATTTCATACGAAATTTCCGCTACACCAATACCTCTAACTTCGATGTAGCAAATTCTGACAAATGGAAAGTGGCCTAGTGGCTCTTCTCTCGACGTTGGATGACGGGATGTGCTAGGTTCGATCCAAGGTCGTGCTCGTCGACTTAGCCGTACGAAGTTTTCCGTAGTTTCTTTTTCTAAAATTTCGTGACTACAGCCTAGAACACCTTAAAAAGACACCTACGGAGAGCATCCTCTCTAGGCCCAGATTCCCAGTATAGACAATTGTCCGTAACATGAACACCTACACCTGTGTTATATAGAAATTTCTTTGTTCCCCATGAACTTCCTCTTAATTCACTCATTGCTCCCACGACTGCTGTTATAAAAACTTGAATTGTTTCTATATTAATTGAAAAGTTTGTTTTTGCTGTATTCGTCTAAGTTTTTCTACTGCGATCTTTTAAAACTCCGGTGGAAATTATGAGTCACCCTGCATTTTTCTTTTCTTTGTAATTTAGCCCAACCTAAAGAAAAGCAGCACCTAAAAGTTACACCTTTTAGTAGCATGATCTGTAAATCTTGTGGTTAAGGTGTTTTAAGTTGCATAATTTGCTTATGAATAACTTACGTGCGGAGGAAGTTCTGAATACGTCACTTTTAATTATGTAAACCTTTATTCATTGTGGAATATATATAATGAAAACAATTTGTATGATTTCATCAAGAAAAATGATTTAACAGTTCACGATTCAAAATATGTAGAAAAATAATAAAGTAGTTTCTTAAAAATTCAACTTTTTTAGTGTCCTTGTAGTGTAAAACACGATACGCATATAAAAATACCTTTTAATATTCAATTAGACTTTAAAATAATAATAATAATAGTAATAATAACAATAAAAGAACAAAATTTAAAACATGTTTGTATAAAATTTTAAATTCTGATGATGAAAATGATTATTTCATAATAATTTAATCAATAAATATGAAATTTTCTGATATTCGTATGATTTTTTTTTTTTTTTTTTTTATTGTTGTTATTAATATTTTTGCTATTACACTTTAAATATTTTGATCTTTAAAGTAATTAGAATATATGCTAAAAATAATTGCTAAAATAAATTAAGATGATAATAATGATAACAACAACAACAATAATATCAATAATAAAAACTTGTTTCCTTATATACCATTTGACTGACAAATTAGTCTTTGCATTTAAGCTTTTTTTTTGGTTTATGTACTAAAAAAATTCAATAAAATAAAAACCTATGTTTAAAAAACTTAGTTTGATTTCCTCTTAAAAAAATAAAAATAAAAATAAAAATAAATAAATGAATAAAATAAATAAATAAAATAAAATAGGGCATATTTTTTTTTTTTTCTTTTTTTAAACATTTCTTAATTTTTTCTATATTTGATATAGATAGCAGAGCAAATATTTCGTTTTATATTCTGTGATGACGAATTTAACAGAGTAAATATACACGAAATCTATTTTTTCCAGCATAAATAGGTAAAATGGATAAATACTTATTTTTAATAATAATTATACATAATATTTTTAAGATAATAATTTAGAATATTAATTTTAAGATTCTTCTTAATATGAGTTTAAATAATAAATTTAACCATTTAAATAAATAGATAAATACAAATTTTCGAAATTACAATTTTTATAAATTACCTGTTAATATAATTTAGATTTTTTTTTTAATGTAATGTGACGTTAATTCCGCAACTGCTTAATTAGCTACGTTATAAAAACACGAATTAAAGATTTAAATCGTAAAATGTGTAAAATTTTATAATGCAAAAATCTAAAAGTTTACTTAAATACTTTAAACGAATTTCCACTTTACAAGAAGAATAAATTGTAAACTGCATTATAAAGTTTTAATTTTTTTTTGTTATTTGCTTTCAATTTTTAGTTTTTCAAGTGTTTGCAATAAAAAAAAAGGGGGGGAGGGCAGTTAAATTACCTGGTATATACTTCTTTTTATTACACCTTTTGTTAATCTTTTGTTTAATTTCTTTGAATGCCAAAATGATTATTTTGATTTGCTTTTATATCTTACTTTTAATGAAAAAAAAAAAAAAAAAAACTAAGTACTTTTCCTAAGAACAAATAAGCTGCAAAATAATAATAATAATAATAATAATAATAATAATAATAATAATAAGCGTAATAGTAATAACAAATAAAAGAACTACTGCAGATTGAAGAAAAAATAATTTTAAATGTTTAATAAAGTTATTTATTTGTAATTAAATAAATGAAAAAACAATTATTATTTTTTAATATTTTCAATTAGAATAAATCGGATATAAAGTAGTTATCGTAAATTAAAAGGGAAAAAAAAGAAGAAAATTTTTGAAGAAATTAAGTAAAATCTTTTTTTTTTTCTCTTAAAAAAAGAAAAAAAAAAAAAAAAAAAAAAAAGGAGAGAAAATTTTAAAACTTATAACACTTCGCATCATTTTTTGAAGAACATTAGAACTCCTTTTTATCGTTTATAAAGCTGTAATTTTTAACATTTTTATTCGTATATTCTTCTAGATAGATAATGATTGTTTGAAAAAGAAATGGGGAAAAACTTACTTATCTTTTTTAATTTTTCAATTTTAATACATTTTAATTTTATAATTTTTTAGTTTCATATTATTATTCTTTTAAAATATAAAAAATTTGTAAAAATTTTTACATAAATAACATAACATTTTAAAAATTGGACATGTGTAATGGCAGTTTCAGTGTTTAAATTTATATTCTTTTTATTAATTTTACACTTTTTTTTTTAGTTGAATTTGTAGCATTATAATAACCAAGAAAACAAAATAGACAGTTAAATTAGTATAAATATTTTAAAAGTGCTGTAAATAGCGAACAGAAAAAAGTATGTAAAGCTAGTATGTTACAAATAACGTTGAAAATTTTAATTAATAGCAATTATGCTTTGCAAAATATTTCTAAATATTAGAAACCAATTACAAAAAAAAAAAAAAAAAAAAAGAAAGAAAGAAAGACAGAAAAAGAAAATATTCTTAAAAGTTAGAAATCAGTTTTAGTTTTTACTTTAGAAATATCTAATGGGATTTCTTCAATTCTGCATAATTTTCTGAAAAACAACAACAATAAGCATAAAGCATCGAAATCGACGGGGAAAAAAATTCACGAACAAAAGTTTTTTAGAAATTGTAAACAAAACATTTAAAAAATATTTAAATAAAAAGGAATTTGTCGGTTACATTTAGTTTGACAAAACAATCAACTAAGGTAAAAATAGTTGTGAACAAAATGAATAAATAATATAATTTAAAAATAAGTTATTGTTGTAAAAATGTCATGAAACAAAAATAAATAAATCAAGCAAAAGCCTTTTTTCTTGAAAATTATTACTTTTAAGGAAAAACCAAGTATAAAATTATTAACTCTTATTTTAACTCTCATTATTAACTTTTATTGTGGAAATTTTAATTAATTCAAAAACAGTCATCTAAGATAATGCATAAAGGTTATCTTTTTTTTGGGTGATTTCTTTCTAATTAAGAAAAAAAGTTGTATATCTCCCCCCTACTCCTCTATAAACACGAATAATAATAATAATAATAAAAAAAAAAAAAAAAAAACTATTGTTATTTAAATATTTTAATAATTTGAACATAATTGTTTATTCTTTCTTTTATTTGTATTCTTTGAAGTTTTTAAATCTCAATAAATAACATACAGATATTTAAAACATATCAAAATAAAAATTAGCACAAATTATGAAGAACTCTAAAGCTTTCTTTTATCAGTATTCAAAGGATTTTACTCTGCAATAATCACCAATTCTGACTTAAAATTTCCATGTGTTCTCTGTCTGGAGCGCCCTCTAGATCAAAGAGTTGCAAATTCTAATGTTTATGTTTGATAAATGTATAATTTTGTAAAATATAACATTAGAATTCTTTCATTGTTATCATTATTATTGTTATTTAATTTTTAATAACCAAAGTACGCACTAAAAATTAAGATAAATTATCTTTACAAAACAAAAAATGAAATGGAAAAATATCCGAAGCTTTTCAGCTATTTCTTAAAATCGGAATTTAAGTTAATCCGCTAGTAAAGAGGAAAATATTCCATATTTTATACTTTTTTTTTTTTTTTTTTTTTAAATAATTAATAAAGAAGATAGAAATATTTTTAAAAATATTCTTTTAAAAGATCTGCAATATTTAAATTCTCACGATGTGTAAGGTGTTATATTATAAATAAATTAACCAACTATTATATTAGAGACTGTCTGATATAATTGAAGAAATAAGTGTCTAATATAATTAGTAATAAATAAACACGTAGATATTTATGAAAAAAAAAAAAAAAGAAAAAAGAAAGAAAGAAAGAAAGAAAGAAGAAAAATAAATCCATCATGAATAAATTTCTTGATTTTTACAATTATTGTCCGTTTTAGAAAGAAAAAAAAAGTGTCTGAAAAAGTATTTGTTAAATAATAATTTATTCAAATGTGTTAGAATATATATATATATATATATATATATATATATATATATATATATATATATTAGAAATAAAAATATTAGAAAATATTGGAAATTCCTTGACTTTTACAATTATTGTCCTTTTTAGAAAGAAAAAAAAAAGTGACTGAAAAGTATTTGTTAAATAATAATTTATTCAAATGAATTAGAATATATATATATATATATATATATATATATATATTAGGAAAAAAAATTTTTAGAAAATATTGGAAACTTCTTGACTTTTACAACTATTGTCCTTTTTAGAAAAATTTTATCTAAAACGTATTTATTTATTAAATAGAGATTTATTCAAATGAATTAAAAATAAATAAGAATAAAAATAAATAAATAAATAAATAAATAAATAAATATATATATATATATATATATATATATATATATATATATATATATATATATATTTAATATTGAGGGGAAAAAAATTCATTTTAACAATAAATTCTAAAATGTATTTAAACTTTTATTTTGTTTTGAACAATATGTTGTTGAAATCAAATTATATATATTAAGCACTAAGGATATTATGAAAAACAGAAGAAAAGTGATAGTTATATTAAATATATGACTATTGAAAAACATATTAGAATTGTAAAATTATAAATTTTGAGATAAAACTGAAAAAAAAAAAAAGGTACTTAAAAAAACTTCTAGAAATGTTTGAGTGAATAAATTAACGATAGGTATTTGAAATAATAATAATAATAATAATGATAATAATAATAATAATAATGATGATGATGCATTCTATAAAAATAACTATCTGGATTTAGGCACTCCTCCTATTTCTTTATTGATTATAATGTATTTTGATTTTATAAAAAATAAAATGAATATAGTACATATGTATTATATACTTTTACTGGAAAATGTATTAGAAAATAAAACTATAATATACTACAAAATTTTATAAAGTTTGGTATTTTTAAATTTAAAATACATTTTTTATTTATTTTATTTTATTAATGAATAAATTTGAATGCATGTGTGAATAATTTTTTGAGCTAAAACTGAAAATGGGATAAAAAATAAAATAAAATGAATAAATATATAAAAATAAAAAAAATCAAGTAATCTACGAGAAGATAGCTTGATAATATTAAGAAGAAAAAAATGAAGAGAAAAGAAAGACAGAAAGGAAAAAAAAAAAAAAAAAAAAAAAAAAAAAACCCTTGAAAACATTTCTTAAAATTAAGAATCCTCGATAAAGCATATTTTATAAATTATTTAAACCAAAAATTTTTTTAATATAACAACATTTCAATATAACGACATTAACACCTACCTTGAACCAACTATATAGACCGTCTCACATCTAGATCATCCTCGTAACTAAAGGCTTGCTGTAAAACTTAACCCTTCTTCGTCAAAAGTAGAACCAACCGGGATATACTACTACACACCGACAACCCTTTAACAACCCCTCACTTCCGTTTAGGGCTAAAAAAGGGATTTAGGGGTCACTTTTTATTCCTGGGTTGAAGGTTGTTCAAAACCCTTTCCCCACGATGTTAAAAAAAAAAAAAAAGTTTAAAAGTGTAAAAACGAAAGCATCCGGCTTTTTCAATCCCACTGTGCATCTGTTTTTTAAACCGTGTTTGGTTATAAAGGTGGTTAAGAAAAGTAGTTTAATGAAAAAAGAAAAAAGAAAAGAAAAGAAAAAAAAAGTTTAAAGAAACTGTTATTTGCGAGTCTTGTTGTGATAGTAATTATTAAGGTAATGTCTAAAACAATTAATTTTTTTTTTTTTTTTTTTTTTGCATTTTTTGAGGCATTTTTTAGTGTTAAAGTAATTAAAGAAGTTTAGTCATGTTATGAGAACATAAATGTATGTATAATGTGAAGAAAGGAAAAGAAGATGAAGAAGAAATAAGAGGAAAGATATAAGATATAATAATAATAAAAAAAATAATAAGATTATCTAATTAATTGTGTTATTTTTGTTATATCGTAAGGCACAATGAGATAGAAATGAAGTAAATGTTATGAGTAAGATCTTATGCAGAACTTGAAGCCGAAAGGAAAAAATATAAAAGAGGGTTTCTTACTAGTTTTTATAATAAATACAACTCTCTACCCTGAAAAACACCCCACCAACAACTTCAATTGAAAAAAAAAAAAAATAATAATAATAAGAAACATTAACTCTGTTTTTTTTTAGCAATGGTTTCAGCAATTTACGATTATATATAAGGCGCTTTTAATTTCGTCATGAATATTATTTAATTTCTGTCTAAAATATGTCTAAAATAAATTATTAAAAAAAAAAAAAAAAAAAAAAAAAAAAAAAAACCTTCATGTGTCCCCAGATTTTATTAAGAAAACAATAAATTCTTCTCTTCCCCCCAAAACCTCTCCTAAGAATTTAAAGTACTTTTGAAAAATAAAACTATGAAATATACTAATATTACTTTTTAATACTGTACATAACTCGCGATTAGAGTTTTTAATTCAGACAATACCTTCTCCAATATGGCGTACTCTTTATTTGGTGAGTTGTGGAAAAAAAAAAAAAAAAAAAAAGTCAAAATAGTTTGTTTTATATGATATTGCATTTCATAAATGTAATATATACATGTATAACATTCTTCATATTTTGTTCAAACACACTGAAAAATGCAAAAATTGAAATTAATAGTCTTTTTTATCGTCTCACATTTAATATAAAACTTTGGGCGAATGTAAACGAGGTTAAAAATAAATTAATAATACATTTTCTTAATCATAATTCATAAAATCAATTATAATACAAACATTATTGTAAAATCAGAGATAAAAGTGGTAAAGTTTGAAGATAAAAGGCGAGGCTAAATTACTGCTTGACGGTAAAAAAAAAAAAAAAAAAGAAGAAGAAGAAGAAGAAGAAAAACGCAATAAATTTAATTTTTTGCTATGAAATGTAAAATATATTCACGCCTACACTGTTAAAAATTTCTGTAAATTTAATGTAAATATTTATCCAGAGTCTCTGTAAATTTGCAGTAATTCTTAGTTAAAAGTGAATAATCGAGATTCTCTATCTTTATTCCGTATTTTTACCTAGTTTTATTATTTAATTGTTTAAATAAAATTAAAAATGACTGTTTCTACTTTAGAAAAAGCATTCTAAGTCCGAAATATATTCTCACCAATAATTAATTAAATTAATATTAGTTATTAAAATGAATGTATAAAATAAGTTTTTTAACATCTCCGTTCATTTTTCTCTGTAATTTTATGTAAGACTTAAGATAATAGATTACACAGAGTTTTCTGTTGAAAATTTTAACAGTGTAGGGGTGGTCCGGAATTATGTCATTACAATTTTGATCCTCGACGAAAAGAACGGCTCTCCCACTTTGATAATCACCAGGTGAATTATATTTTTCGATACATGGAACACGTATTTTATGTGCACCAGTCACTATTAATATGCACGACAGTCTTTGGCCAATTCGAGTATCGAACCCGAAATTCTCCGATTACAAGTACGACTGTAAATTAATTGGATTACCAAGGACTCTTTAGTGAAATTAAGTTACTATACTCCCATTACATTTCATCTCAGTCAGACATGTAGTTTGAACATTCTCATGTTAGCAGATGCAGACAAACATTCCGAAAAAACCGACAAATTACCAGTTTTCACATAAATCTATAAAGATACATAAATCTAGCTATAATCTAATATAAAAATCTTCTCAAATAATAATGTGTTTGCGAAATTTGACCTTTATCGATTGTCTGTAGGGTCCATTTACAAACAAACGCATTTGCAAACCTCATTCTAAAATCACCAAAAATGAATTCAAGCAAAAATATGCGTGCAAAAATGTGTCAGAAATTGACAGTTTAGATTTAAAAACACCTTTAATGGCATAATACATAAATCTATAAAGTTCTTCAAATAATAATATGTTTGCGAAATTTGACCTTAATCAGATGTTTTTAGGATTCATTTACAAGCAAACATGTTTTTGCAAACCTTATTTTAAAAACACGAAAAATGAACTCAATCAAAAATATTCTTTAAAAAATATGTCAAAATTGACAGTTTAGATTTAAAATCACCTTTATTGATATAATTGGGAAAATGATAAGTAATATTTGTTTTGATCCATCTTATCACATTTCTATGACGGAAAGAAATTCCCATTGTTTCATTTTACTTAACTGTACATAATTCCAAAGAGTGTCTTTTTTTTTCTAATATATATGCATATGTATCTGGAAAGGCATGTTTTCTGCTTTGGAATGTTGCCATTTGAAATTATGGATGTTTATCAAATAACCTTGCCAAATGGGCGAAATTGAATTGCTTCAACATCTTTGAGGGTGCGGTGACATGTGCCCTTCTAAAATGTCTTTATAACCAAAAATTTAAAGACAAAGAATAATTGTGTTAAATGTTCAGATCGATTTTAATAGCGCCTCTGCCGACGAAATATCTAATGCACTGCTTTTTGTTTTAATTTTGTATACTTGATTGTATATTTTTACGATTTATATGGTACGATTCTATTTTATTACTAATTTGTATGATAATGCCATTTATTTATTTATTTATTTATTTATTATTATTATTATTATTATTATTTTTTTGTTAAACGTTCTAAGTTACAACATGTATAAACATGTTATCAATTAATAATATACATACATGCACGAATTGTATACAATAAACGTATGTTATTGATTTCTTTTAGTAATTCAGGGTACATTTATTTGATTAGAATGAATTTATACGACCTATTAAAAAAAAAGAATTCTAAATCCTTTTTCAGAGTTAAAGAAATTTTATCATAAAATAAATATATTCTTTTTCTGTTTTCAAGGTATTTTATTTCATTTTCAGGTTGTTTGCAAATATAGCGGTATAAATTATTGTAGAATCGAAAGATAAATCAAAATTTATTTATTTTTATTTTTTATTTTTACAATTTATTTGGTGGCGTTTGTATTTCAATACTAGTTTGTATAATAATCCTAAAAAACATTTCTTTCTACGTTATTAATTCACAACATGTATATACATGTTATCAATAAATATTATACATGTATGCATGCATTGCGGAACACTGCGCTGCAAAAAAAGTTTTTTTTTTTTTTTTTTTCGAGTCTTGATATTATTCCTGCTGATTCTTGTGTAAAATGACCTCCTGAATCCGAATATGACCCCCATTTTGCCCATTCACCCACCTTTTTCTCGGGACGTCACCTCCTCCCTCAATTTTTATCACTCATTGGTAATTTTATGGCCATGAATTTGGTTTGGAAAATAGAAAAGAATTATTTCAACACTTAAAAAAAAAAAAAAAAAAAAAAAAAAAAGTTATAAGTAATAATAATAATTGATTAATAAAATATAACGAATGTAATTTATAATTTCAGTGGCAAATCCCCCCTTAAATTTTCCGCTTGCTGCAGATGTTCATATTTTAGAATTTTTCACATCTGTAGGCCCTCAGAAGATATTTAACAGTTGAAATATTTCTTTTCTCCACTTTAAATCAAATTTATAGCCATAAAATTACCAAAAACTGGTAAAAATAGGAGAGCGTCACCCCCAAAACGGTGGGTGAGAGTGCAAAATGGGCGCCATATTTGGATTCAGGAAGTCATTTTGTATAAGAATTTGCAAAAATGGTGTTGGGGTCAATTTTTATGCCGAGCAGTATAATCAACGTATGTTGTTGATTTCTTTTCATGATTCATGGTAGATTTATTCGATTAAAATGAATTAAAAGACCTATAAAGGTCTTTAATATAGGTCGTCCCTAAAATTACAACCTATTAAGAAAAAAAAAAAAAAAAAAAAAAAAAAACCTTTTTTTAGTTAAAAATATTATATCATAAAATAAATAATTTTTCTCTGTCTTTTATGTATCTATCTATATATTTTTTTCTATTTTCAAGTTGTTTCCAGGTAAGAGTCTGAACTGTGTGCGTTTAAAAGTTAAATCGAAAAGAGGAATCCCGAGAGAAAAGAAGTTGGTGGTGCATTCTGCAAGCTCTTCTGCCTCCCAAAAGATTTATCAGATACAGATTTTTCTTTTCTTTTCTTTTTTAAATCAGAATATTGATGTAATGAAATAAATTTTCAAAAGATTCTGTTTCGTTGTTGTCTATTCTATATTATTTACATATATTCATAGAAAATAAACAAATTTAAATTTATTAAGGATCAAAATTACACATCTTTTTCTAAGATCTGTTTTTTTTTTTTTTTTTTTTTTTACTTTTTTTTTTACTTTTTTTTTTCTGTACGTAATCTTTCTTGGTTATTAAAAAAAAAAAAAATTATTATTATTAAAATGCCAGATTTTGTTTTTTCTTCTTTAAAAAATTAATAAGTGAAAAAAAGAAAAAAGAAAAAAAAGAAAGAAAAAAGAAAGAAAGAAATTAAATAAAAAAAATTCTTAATTCGATAAAAAAAAAAAAAAAAAAAAAAAACAATTATTTAGTAAAGTACGGGATTAATTATGTCTTGTTAATCGTATATTTATAAATTTATACTTACTTGGATTTATACTTCAGTTGCTGAATCGTCACAATGTATATACATATATATATATATGCATATATTTAAAAAGCTGTTACTCATAACATAAAAGATACAGAATTTCAGCTTAAACTTTAAATTACATAATACAAAACATTATTTTTTATTTTACTATATCAGTACGATCGGACTAACGCTTTCAATCAGACATTTCTCATTGTCATCATTTGTTGTATTTCATTTTGATCGAGTCCTACATCGGGTCTGGTAACTCGATTTTACCCGAACAAGGTCGAAGCCAGAAGATTTTTTTACAAACTGTAGTACATACAAACTGTACATACAAACTGTAGTACATAATGTTGAGTGTTAAAAAAAAAAGTTTAACTTAAAAATTGCAACAAATCTTCAAAATTTCAGGGGGTGTTTGAATCCCAAATCCCCCCCCCTCCTCTTGGCTACGGCCACGAACCCGAACAGAATCCGACTAGCGGAATTCGGGTCGGTTCAGTTTTTTTTTTTTTTTTTTTTTTTTTTTTTTTTTTTTTTGCGGGTCTGGTCGGCTTGCATTGACCAATATATTTTTCCTATGGGTCTTGTTAAAGTCAGGTGGGCTTAATTTTTTCCATTGGGGGTCATGTTCGGGTCAGGCTTAATTTTAAACGAGTAGGGTCGAATTAAGGGTGAAAAAAAAAGGGTCAAGTAGGGTGAAAAATAAATAAATAAATAAAAATACCATAACAAGCAGAAATTTGTTTAATGCGATTATAACTATTCAACTGATACAAATATACTATTTATACCTATTATTAAATATACACATACCCAAATTATTATAGTAAGGTAAAGATCCATAGCGGAGAAAAACAATGAACAAAGAAACGTGAATTTTTTCTCTGTTTAGAATATAAGCATAAAACAATCAACTGCAAATACGAAGCTTGAAACACATTTTTGTACACTTGAAGTACACAACATCAATAATTAATTAAAAGTCATTATTAATCCGTTTTTCAGATTTAAATATTTTTTAACTTAATATATTAGTAACTGCATTTTTAATTATTTTTTAAATGATTTACCAATTGTGTGACATTGAAAATTTACATTATTTTACAACTTGATATAAGGTTCAAATGATTTTTACATAAATTATTAAATATTATTTAGTTTTCGGGTTTCGGGTTAAAAGAAGTCGGGTTCGGTTCGGTTTTCGGGTTGAGGTTGATTTAAAATTCATCTGCCAGGTTAGATCGGGTCTCTACACTTTGAATTTGTCAGGATGTCCGCTAATATTGAGTTTTAAATTTTATTTCTTTACTTGTCTTATAATAATCTGCCCAATTTACAAAAAAATTTACATATTTGAAAACCGACTATTAACTACTGGATTGATCAGTAATAAGATAATTAAGTTAATCAAAACTCTCTTATTTCCAAGAAAAAAAAAAAAAAAAATTCAAACTGTTTAAAAATGAGATAAAAAGAAAAAAGCAAACGAAATAAAATAATCGAATTAGCCATTTTTCTTACATTGCGTCATAAATATTATCTCTGGCGTTATTTTCATTAACTGAAACTTTTTATAGACAATCGGATATGAAATCATGAAGTAATCTATTTTTCACACTTCCATAGCTGTCAGCATTTTTAATTTTTTAATCAAGTTTGACACCAGCACTTTTTGAAAAGAATATGTCACCTATATTTTCCGCGATTAAGTAAGCTGAAAACAATTATAAAAACTTTCTGGTATTAAGTCTCCCTTGAAAAACGGGGGACTTGGCACCTATGCACTTCTTACACTTAAAATTATAAACATAAATAAAAAAATATGCAAAAGAACGTTTATAATAGGGGAAATAGTCCTGTCGTAATTCTGTTTCTGATTTTTATTTTTTTTTTTTTAACTTGCCTAATATTTGGTTTTCTAGTTTTATTTATTCGTTTTGTTTAAGATTGAACAAGTTTTTTTTTTTTTTTTTTTTTTTTTTTACACACTGTACAAGTATTGATATTTTTCTTTTTATTTTCTCCCTGTTTGCCTGACATTTGTGTAAATCCTACATTCGAATTCGACTGTAAAAGTAATAAAATGTGAAACTATACATAGTAGTTAATTTTGTTTATTGACTTTGATGACATAAAAGAAATAACTGACTGCAAATGAGAAAAAAAAAGTATCCAACCAAAAGTGGAATGTTCTCTGCAAAATAAACCATAATCATTAACCAATCTATAAATTAAGTTATTTAAACTTTGAAAATAATAAAATCATATTAATTAAAACTTAAAGCAAAAAGTAAAAAGAGAAAGAAAGAAAAACACTTTAACACAAGTAAAATTAAAAAATTATCTTTGTAAAAAAACAAAATATAAATATTACATTTTGGGTTATAAAATGGGTAAAATATAGCATATCAGGACACAATGCTTTTGCTATCACAAAACAAAAGCATCTTCAGGTGACATACATGGTCTAACAATCAATGAATATATATGTTTTGTGTGATAAGAGGTGTTATAGCTGAATTCTGTTAAGGGGACATGGCATCACTGAAGGTTTAATATAAAAGTTTATATTTCCATTTAACATTTATAAATGGACCCACCAGTGACAGAGAGGTTCTGCGCTCAAAGCTGGTAGACGGGAAATGACTGTTTTGATGGACCTAGTCGTTTAGAGAATTCCGTGGATTTCTTCGATACTACCATAAATACGGGCTAGGAATAGGACCCCTTAGAAAGGACTCCCCCTCCCACAGAGGGTACTCCACCTATAGGCCCAGGACTCTCGCGAAGATGGGTTTTAATTCCAATTAATCAAACAAACAAACATTTATAAATTGAAAAATATTAGGTTTGTTCAATTAAATACATATTCAGGCAACAATTCCAATAGTATATATATATATATATATATATATATATATATATATATATATATATATATATATATACCATTTACATATATATATATATATATATATATATATATATATATATATGCCATATACAAATTCGAAATTTTTAAATTGCGTTTTCTCAGTTTGCATGTTTCCATGAATTCGTGGTCTTAAAAATGTTAAAACTTCTACTGATATTTAAGAAAAGACAATGTATATTTTTAGATGATTAAAAGAATCTACTTGAAAGAATTAGGGATGAACTTTGCAATATGTTTAAAAGAAAAATCACTAAAAATAAAAATATGACATAAATCATTTTTTTTTTTTTCATGTTTTCAAATGTTTACATAGACATGCACTTTTTAAATTTTTTCCCCCAAAAATTAATTAATGAATTGGTTCCTAATTCCTTCAAGTAGATTATATTAAACATACAATATATATATATATATATTAAGTCGAAATATCTAGTTCTTAAATATCTATAAAGTTTTAGCATTTTAAAGATCATGAATTCATGAAAAAATACAAACTGAGGTAACGCAATTTAAAGATTCCAAAAATCTGTAAAAAAAAAAAAGCACATCAAAAATCATAAGAATTGTTTCCTGAATATATATTTTACTGAACAAACCTAATATAATTTAGTTTATAAATATTAAATGGAAATATAAGCTTTTATATGAAATCTTCAGTAGTACATACCAAGTCAAAAGTTAAAAAAAGAATATTATTAAAGATTCCTAATTCATCTAATTATGAAAAATGTTTAAATCATAACACAATTAATTTTTCCAATTACAAATGATTATTGAAGCTAACGCGAAAATGGCAGCATGGACAGCTTATCTTGCTCACTACTTTCTCTTAAACGAACAAAGCAATTAAAATAGTTTTACCAATCTGATTCTCAGATTTATTCTTAGATTTTTAAAAAGGCATATCGATATAAGTTACTTTTACTTTTAAAAAATAAATCACAGATTATTATATCACGTGTCTAATTCGTAATTGAAGTTTTATTTCTCGCTACTTTGAACGTGATCATTTGACATTAACTCATTTAACAAAGCTACGTGACTTGCTTATTCGATATATAATTATGATCTCATTGTTTCATTGTTATGCAAATGAAGTTAAATTATCAGAATAAAAAATTTTCGGAAATTGATTTCTAGATAAAATATACTCATTATTTACGAGAAAAGGTCTTCAAAATAATCATGATCGATTAAGTATTACAAAATACTTATTTTTAGATGTGATTCGTTAAAATCACGTTACAATTTACAAATTACGTCAAATTTACTAAAATGTTGATTCATAATTTCTGTAAATTTACAATAGTTCTTAGTTTAAAATAAATAATCGGGATTTTGAATTATTACTAAATATTTTTATTTATTTATTAGTTTTTTTTTATTTTTTTAATCAAAAATGAATAGGTTAGATTGGGAGTAGATCCCGTAGTTTTTGTTTAAAATTTCTGTAAAATCCGATTTTTGGTTATATTTGTTATATTTAATCTCTTGAGAAAATTTATACTTCTGAGTACGTGGAATTTTTTTTTTAATATTTTAATTAATCTTTAGGAGAATCATATTAAATGCCAACGTCTATTTTTAGTGAAAATAACATGAATCAATCTGGGGAAAAAAAAAAAAAAACATACGTTTGGAATTCTGGAAATTTTAGATAGAAAATGGAATGTTTTCTTTTTTAAATTTGTTTTCACTCGAAATATTTTTTTTTCTGTCAAAAAAAATAAAAATAAAAATAAAAATAAAAATAAAAATAAATAAAAATGTTGTCATCATTTGCGATAGATCACTTTTATTTTTGCATATTAAGAAATAGTCTCTTACAGAATTAAAGGATTTACTACTACCTAAATAAGAAGAATCTGGATTAAATATAGACCATGGGAACTAAATTACAGTAAAGACTTTTTTTCTTTTTTAGCTTAATTTAAAAATTTAAAAATTTATTTTGCAGATATAGCATTTGAAAAATTCTCAAGATGCACGTGAATTATATTGGATATTCTTATTTTAATAGAGTTTTAAAGCCTTTTGACGGTAGCTCTTCAAATTTTGATCCTTTGAAGATAAAAAAAAAGATTTAATTCATGGAGGTGTGCACTTTATTTTACATTAACAGTTCGAATGAATTTTCAAAAGAATTGAACCACTATATTTTTTTTATATCACTTTATAAATAGAACAAAAATAATACATTGAAATCCCTCTAAACCTCGCTTCAGTTACCCGCTGCCTATGGCAGCTCTTCTCCCGCACGCAATGCATCATATCCAGGTTCCCATTGCCTGCAGAAAGGTCTTTCCCGGACACTTCAATTTCGGTATTTATAGACGATAGGTGGAGCTGCTATTATTCAAGAACTACAATTTGATTGATGACTATATCTCAGCATCTATTAAATATTTTGTGTTTGAACCATGTATTTTAAATTCCTTGCTCTTTACACTATATTACAATGCGATCCTGAAAAATATATTAAATAAAAGAAATAAGTAGATTTCCCTTTAAAAGGAATTAAATGAACAAAAAGTTAATTAATTTTAATTAAACTTAAATTTTAATAAGTTTAATCCTTTGTACTATATTACCATTTTTTCAAAAAAAAAAAAAAAAAAAAATGCAATAAACGAAAAAAATGAAGAGAGAAAGAAAGAAAGAAACCACACAAAGGAGTTAATTAAATAAATTAAATAAAAAAAGTTGTTATATTGTAAAAAATTTACATAAACGTAAGTGTTATAAATAGTTTTTTTATTTTAAAATTTAATGAATTTAATTTTTTCTACTGTTTTACCATATAATAAATTTTACAAAAAAAAAAAAAAAAAAAAAAAAAAAAAATTTTGTCTAATGAATGAATGAAATAAATAAATAATAAATAGTGTAAGATACGCAGCTAAGATACTGCTATGTTGCTAAGATACGCAAACGACTAAAATGAAAGACTAAAGGATTTGGATCTATAACAGGGTTTTTTGGCCCTGAGGAAATTCAAGTTCCTATTGTATTAAATGAATGGTTAGACCACTATTAATAAAAAAATGATGCGAATTAACTCCGAAAGTTCAGTATAACTGCTATGAAATGTGACGTAACAGTGTCAATGCGTAGAACACTCAGAGTCGGTTGATTAAGGCTGATTGACTACACTCGGATCCTAGACCTATGAGTGGACTGCACTCCATGTGGGGTCTTTCTAAGGGGTCCTAGCCCATATTTACACAAGTTTAAAAAAAAAACCACTGAAAACTCCGAAAGACTAGGTAAATGACCACGACCTGGGATCGAACCCGGTAGTTCCCCTCTATCAACTTTGACCGTAGAACCGCTCGGCCATTGGTGGGCCCCCTCACAGTCGTTTTTTGGCATAACGCTGACGGTCATGGACCTTTCAGAACCTACTTATTTCGTTTTCATTGCTCGAGGACCACCCGATGCGAGTGCGGAGAGGAAGGCTCTCCTGAACATGCTTACTTTGCATGTCCCCTCTCAGCCCCATATCATTTACTCAATCCTCCAATTAGACCCAACAACTGGCTATTTAACATTTTAGAGCTTCCCCTTTTAAAAACTGAAATAACTAAAATCTTTGTGACCCTAATGGAACTATCCAATTTAACAAACTAAAAACTAATCTTACTAACTTTTCCAAAGTCCCGTCGCAAGAATTTGAACTTTTTTCAGCTGCCTACGAATTCTCCTCATTAGAAGCTTAAATTTTGTTTTTTATTAACTGCTGCCCTCTGTCGCGTGGGATTTTATATCCTGCAGCAAATGTAATTTTTTCTTTTCTTTCTTTTTTTTTTTTTTTTTTTTTTTTAGTGTTTATGCAATAAACAACGGGGGAGACTTAACCTCTAGAAACGGGCTCTTTCAAAATTTCACATCGTTATGTGACATTTGTTGTCAGAGCCCCTCTTTGGAGGTTAAAATGGCTCAAAACTGCTGCATAGTGGTGAGCGGCCTCCTTCCGTCTTTGAATCTTTGAACTCTTTTAAGCAATAAGCTTAGACAACATATTATTTAAAAAAGCACTTCCGCAATCAATATCGATAATACTATCATTCACAACAATAACATCATAAAAACAATTCTAACTCGTATTTACATAAATTACAAACCAAACTGCACATACGTAATTCTATTTTTCAAGCAGAACTCTTAGCTATCATAGAGGCAATTAAATGGTGTTTAAATTCAAAATATGTAATTATTCCAGTAACAATAATAACAGATAATAAATCAACATTAGAAACACTAAAAAATTCATTTCCTAAATAGAATATATTTTTAGAATTATATAATTTAATGCTTAACAATGATTTCTCATTAATAAAACTTTCATGGACAAGAGCACATGTAGGTACCCTTGGCAATGAAACTGCAGATGAACTAGCGAAAGAAGTATTAATAAATAATTCATATAATCATGCGATCTCTCTTCCTTTCCCAATCTCACTAATAAAATCAACTATAAAATCCAAAATTGTTAGTGATTGGCAACGAGAGTGGCAACATTCCCATAAAGGTAGAGATACGTACGCAGTTTTAAAATGGCAAATCCCAATTTTATATTTCCAAATAAAATATCTGTATATTTTATCACAGGGCATGGTAGTTTCCCTTCTTTCCTTTTTAAAATCAATAAACTACCAAATGCACTTTGTAAATGTAAGAAATTAGGCAACCCTTTTTATTACATATTTGAAAAATGTATATTAATTAAAAACAATTTTAAATTTAATAGCAATAAAATTATAAGGCAAAACTTAAAAGCAATATTATTAAATCCAGATAATTATAATAAGTTAAAACATATTTATAATGCCTTAAACGAAAATTACTCATTTATTAAATATAAATTTTAACACTACATCCGTTGACTTACTTTACTCTGTTAATTTTATGTAATCTGTCTAAAATTATTATTATTATTTTTATTTATTTATTTTCATTTTTTTCCCTTTTATTTTTATTATTTTTTATTTTATTTTTTATCATTTTAAGCTTTCCTCAAAACAGTCTTAAGTAGAACTTTCGATGTATCTCCTATTAATAAATTAAACTACGGTCTTCTGCTTTAGAAGGACCGTAAACAATTTTTTTCCTCATGTGGGAACAAAAATCCTTATAACCACGCGGTTTGGGACCCACAGTGAGAGACCAATGTAACCAATGTTCAAAGTTTCATAATTTTAGAACAGGATTTTCAGTATTTATTTTTCTGTTACAAATGAATATTGATTATAACTATATTATTTTGAATCGAAATATTTGTACCCGTTATATTGGGTTGCCAACTAAGTTCCCGCCGTTTTTAATAATGTTTGTTAAAAGGTTATTTTTCAATAAACATATACATGTAGTTAATCAAGAACGTATTTTCTTTTGTTGTTTACAACGTTTTTTCTAACGTGTTTGACGCGGATTTTTATGCAAAAGGTGGTTCAATCGCTCTTCATCGAACTCAACTGGACTCCAGAACGAGGTGCGTCTTTGAGGTCAAAATTTCATTTTATGAACTTTGCATACCAATCACGGGCGGTTCTTTCAGCTATAGTACCCACTCCATACACAGCACAAATGTTGCGAGCAGTTTCTGCGGTCTTAGAACCTTGATTAAAGGTTTAAAAAAAAAAAAAAAAAAAAAAAAAAAAAGGAGGTGTCGAAAATACTCATTCTTCTCAACTTGACATTCCATGTTAATGATCTGTAAATAACAACAAAATGTATCTTAGTAACAACGAAACATATATTTAGGTAGAACAGTACATTATCTTTCCAATGATGTACAACTTCGTGCCAAAAGTATTTAATATCATACAGATTTTTCCAATTAAAAAAAACGGCGGGAACTTAGTTGCCAACCCAATACATTAATTGCAAAAAGACGAATATTGAATATATTCTTAAAAAAAAAAAAAAAAAAAAAAAATGTAGCATACAGATTGTAAAGTAACATTAGATCTCCAAATGTGCCAGATTCTACTCTCCGAACTAGAAATATTTATATTGTTTATGACGTAAACTGTACAGATAAAAAAAGATTTAAATATTTTTTAAAGAATATGTAGTGTAACAAAAGTGAAATTTGAATATAGTTTGAGTAGACAGATTCGGTTTCATCAGATTCATATTTTTCAAACAAGTGAGAAGTAGTAGCGTTCGCAATGTATTCAATTTTACGTTTTTCTTTCAATTTTAATTTTTGTTATATGAGCGCAGTGGAGCAACACTTTTATATTTGTGTATAATTTACATCATAGCGTGCTTTATACTATATTTCAATAAGAAAATGTTGCTCTTTTGCGCTCATATGTCAATATCTATATCTCTCTATATATACATAGGTCAAACCTCTAAAAATGGGGAAATTTTAGCTAAGAATTTAAAATTTTAAATCTTTGAGCCGCTGGAAAACAAACAGTTACTGGAATAATATAAATAATATCGATTGGAACTTAAAATACACATGTTCTAAAATAATTAAATGCAAAAAGTTTTAACCTGCACTTTTAAAAATTTCAACATAAAACTCTGTGTAATCTATTATCTTAAGTCTTTCACAAAATTACAGAGAAAAATAAACGGAGATGTTAAAAAACTTATTTTATACATTCATTTTAATAACTAATATTAATTTAATTAATTATTGGTGAGAATATATTTTGGACTTGGAATGCTTTAGCTAAAGTAGAAACTGTCATTTTTAATTTTAATTAAAAAAATAAATAATAAAATTAGGCAAAAATACAGAATAAAGATTGAGAATCTCGATTATTCACTTTTAACTAAGAATTACTGTAAATTTACAGAGACTCTGGATAATTATTTGCATTAAATTTACAGAAATTTTTAACAGTGTGTGTGATTAATATAATATTTTCCGCATTTTCACGGCCGAAAAACTGTTTTATGGATCCCTATTCTTTTAGAAAATGAAAATGAAAAATCAATGGATATAACTAAAAATTAAATTAAATTAAATACAATAAAATTAAAAAATTAAAATTCAAAATTCGAAAAAATATCGATGAGGTATCTGCATGATCAATACACATATGTCAAGTTTTGTAGATCTGCGATCAGTAATTTGAGTACTAGCACGCAGATGCACACATACATTTCATCCACAAACCTGTTTGGAATTAGTGAGCTAAAAACACCACATACCTTTTCTATTATCTATTTTTATTTCTTTATTTCTTTTTTTTTTTTTTTTTTTTTTCAAATTTACTTAAGTAGTTAATACTTTATTTTAATTAATTAGTTAGCTAATTTGTAATGTAATCTAAAAATTAGCGAAATATTAATTTTAGTTATTCTTAAAAACGTAAACATCATCTGGTATTATAAAGCGGTTTAGTTTTTGCGCATGCAAAACAATTGATTACACAAGCCTACAATATTATTTATTTCCGATATATATATATATATATATATATATACACACACACACATAAACAGGGTTTCTACGACTCGCCTTTTTCCAAGAACTCTTCCACCAATATTATCTAAAAATAAATTCTTCATTAAATGACTCCACTGTTCATTTAAGGAGAAATTTATTTAAAGATAATAGTAGTCGAGAATCTATATAATTGGTTTAAATAATCAAAAGTCTAGAACAAGTGAATATTTAAAAAAATCTTGCAGTAATAACTCATTTAACAAAGTTTTACAGATATTTAAAACGCACACACACGGAAAAAAAAAAAAAAAAAAAAAAGAGAAATATAAATTTAAAATGAAGTTAAATGGATAAGATAAAATATACTTCCAAGAAACATTCAGAGATTTCGTCAGGAAAACTCTCTGTGAAGGGTATTACTATGGGCATAAGTAAAGTTCACAGCAGCCACTCTAATATAGTGGTCGAAAAAGACCCCTAGGTTGTGATTTAAAAGCATAAGTATAGAAAGTGGTAGATAAAAGTAAAAATATATGAAAAACAATTTAAACAACTTTAAAAGTATAGAATTGTCACTTCTATTACTATTAGAACCCCAATGGAGGGCATTCCACCTACATACCTAGGACCCTAATTATTCAATCTTACAATAAAAAATCTTGCAGTAATAACTCCTTTAACAAAGTTTTACAGAAATTTAAAACGCGCACACACGGACAAAAGAAAAAAAGAAGAAAAAAAAAAAAGGAAATATAAATTTAAAATGAAGTTAAATGGATAAGATAAAATACACTTCCAAGAAATATTCAGAGATTTCGCCAGGAAAACTCTCTGTGTAGGGTATTACCATGGGCATGGCCATAAGTAAAGTTCACACCAGCCACTCTAATATAGTGGTTGAAAAAGACCCCTAGGTTATGGTTTAAAAGCACAAGTATAGAAAGTGGTAGATAAAGGTAAAAATATTTGAAAAACAATTTAAACAACTTTAAAAGTATAGAATTGTCGCTTCTATTAAGTATTACTACCCCAATGGAGGGTATTCCACCTACATGCCTAGGACCCTAATTATTCAATCAGTCTTAATATACACAAACCAAAAAAAAAAAAAAAAAAAAAAAAAATCTACTACTATTACTACTACAACTACTGATAATAATAATTAATAGCAGCAATATGATAAAACAACTGAAATATTTTCAAAACAGAAATAATATTAAGAATTGCTTTTATTGTTGTATAATTTCAATATGTTATCGAAAACTTTTAAAAAGTCTAAAGAATCTTTGTTCAGTAAATCTATAAATATAATTATAGTATTATTAACGTTTAAAAATGCAGAATATCTAATAAATGCTTATAACTTAACCCATAAACAGGAAACAGGTCTGTTTTTAAGAGTGGTAAAAGTGTGGCCTACTGAACGTCTGGATTTCTTCTTTTCTGTCTGCGATCTTTTCTTTTTCTTTTTATAACGACAGCTCGTCTGTCTATATTTTTAGTCAATCTGGCCATAAATTGTCTGGAAACATGTCATGTTATTACAAATAGCAGACGGGCAAGTTTTGACCTTCTAGTTTCAACAGAAAACATATTTTGTTGTTGTTAGCGAAGCTCGAGATAATTTTAGTCAATACAATATTTTAGGCATGACCAAATATGTATTACTTGTTTACAGTACATGGATGTTTTTTATAATAAATATGTTGCTTTATTTTAACCCTTTCAGCGTCACCCCGAATTTTCCGTCAAAGCCTAGTGTGACTACATTTTGACATATATGTTGCTTTTTTAATTTATTCTCTCTACATATATAAGAAAAACTATTGAATTCGTGAAAATTTTCGACTTCCGGTTTTTCATTGATTTACCTGTTTTGAGATCTCCTGAACACGATTTAACAATCTTTAGATCTGTCTATCTGTCTGTGTACCTCTGTATCTGTGTGTCTATGTGTATCAAAAATTCTGTGGACATACTATCTCACGAACCAACGAACGAAATTCAAACAAACTTGACATTTACTAGAACTTTAACCATGGTGTTGATTGCATTTGGGGATCAATCACTCAACATATGGCGATTTCAATGCAAGTTTTTTTTCTTTGTCTTCTTTTTGACTTGACGATATACGACAAAATTTTGTATAAATGTATATGATAAAAATTATTTTTAACGAATGATTGAGAAATTAATAATATTTATTTGATAGCAGTAATGGTATATTAGAAAAAAAAAAAAAAAAAATGTGTGCATGTAGGAGAATCACTCCCACCTATGTTGGGAGTACCTCACCCAAGAGGTATAAATATTCAACATGGGTGTCTTTCTGTAGATCTCATCAATAGCTTTAAAAAGAATGATTGAACCATAGATCTGTGATAATTTAAAAACAAGGTTATCGATTTCGTTCATCTATCTATCAAACAAAGAATGGACAAACATTTAAGAAAAATATTGAAAAATTGTTGCAAAAACAAATTAACAAATAAACAAAAATTAAAAATAAATAAAATTAAATAAAATTAAATAAATAGAAATTAAAAATTAAATAAAACAAAATAAAATGTTTGGTTTCAATGCTTTTTTTTTTTTTTTTTTTTTTTTTTAATGCTAAAAGGTTAAGTTTTTTAATTTAAAATAGAAATTCTGAATTTGCCTTGTTTAGAACAAAGAGTATACCTTTCATTATACTGTATATGAAACGTATACACTATGTATGTATATTCTATTCTATAAATGTATCTCTACTCTATTAAAGTGTACTCTACTCTATAATCGTGTAGTCTCTATAAATTTATTTGAATGCCGACATACATTTTATTAGGTACAAATATTTTAAAATCGTTTTTAATTTAAAGATATACCCCTAGACCATTACGATATTGGTCATATTCTTTAATAGTAGAGCATTGCCTTACATTTTAAAGTGAAATTGAAATCCAAACCGCAATTTAAACATGCCACTTCTTAATTAGCGTCAAGTGCCTTAAGGTACATGAAATTCCAGATTTTAACACAAAAGAGAAACGAAACAGAATTAAAAGAAATAAAAACACTGTTAAAATATTTTCTAAATTTTCTAAAATTTTTATCAAGAAAATTAATATATATATATATATATATATATATATATATATATATGTATACAGTACCTGCCTCTTATTAAAATCCCATTCGTTCTGAGCAAGAGTAAAAGTGATTTTATTAAACGGCTGATTTTTATGTCCGTCGAACGTTCCTACACTCAAGAAAAACGAATTACTTCCCTGAATTTCATAAAAAATTTCAAAATGGAATTAATAAACAATATTAATTAATTTTTTACAGATAATTATTTAATTTTTCACTCAAAATAAGTGAATTAAACACATCCCAAGTTCCGATGCGCTTTTCTTTGAGGAAAATCATCATTACTTTGCTAAAAGTTTATGTTCTTCTTTTAAATTTAAAATCTTTCGATTTAAACCTTTCGCTTTTTAATTATTTCAGAATAATAACTAGAAATATTGGCTTTTAATAAATAAAAATAAAAAAAATAAAATAAATAACTTTCGAATCAAATCAAAGTTGTAACTTATTACCGCGCTTTGAGGAATACATTACCTGAAATTGTTACTGAGGCAAGTTATGGGCGTTTAATTGCTGTAAATGTAAAATTTAATGTGTAAATGCAATATTTTCGGCAAAGAGAGATAATGATATAGGATTGCTGTATTTTGTGTTCTTTTTTATATTAAAAGTAAAAAATCTCAATGTAAATTTTCATCAAGAAAATTAAGAAATAACTTTACCTGGTATCTATACCATTGATGATTAAAGTCATCAGAAAATCTTCAAGACAAAGTACAAATTTAAGTAAAAAATCATTTTTTAAGATTAGAAGCTTTTTATTGTGAAGCCCTAAAAAGCATAAAATAAAACATTATTGAGGTAAAGACATGTTATAAAGAAATGAAAGTTTTAACGCTAATGAAATTTTAGAGAAAAATATAGATATTTCCCTTTTCAAGAGATGAAAATTTTTAAATATTTTAAAAAGCATTCGAGACCAATATTATTAGTTATTAGTTTTTTGTATAATTATTTGTTAAGTCATAAATTTCAAAGGTCTCGAAAGCTTTTTAAAATATTTTGAATATTTAAAAATTTTCATCTCTTGCAAAAGGGAAATATCTATATTTTTCTCTAAAATTTTCATTAGTGTTAAAACTTTCTTTTCTTTTTAGCATGTCTTTACCTCAATAATTTTTTATTTTATGCTTTTTAGGGCTTCACAATAAAAAGATTATAATTTAAAAAAATGATTTTTTACTTAAATTTTCATTTTGTGCATTTTAGTTATAAATAAAGCTTCTTAAAAATCTAATCAAAATATTTTAGGATATTGTGTAGACAACTAAAGATTTCCTTTTAGATACGGACATATATATATATATATATAGATATATATATATATAAAATTAACTGAAAAAAAAAAACAGCACGTCGGCCTTCGAGGATCGAACCCCTGACCAACCCGTTATCAGCATGATATTCTAACCAAAAGTCAAAGAACAGTAAAAAAAAGTCATAGAACATGCTAGAAAAATCTAAGTAATGCAAAAAAATATTGTTCTTGAATGCTTTTCGAAATACAGTCGGTAACAAAAGTGTCCGAACACTAGCAAAAATTCCTATGCAAAAAAAGTACACTTCATACGGCTTTGTTAAATAAATCCTTATCGAATCATGTTCTTGCACTGACTAAGAACAGGATTCGACAAGGATTTATATAACAAAACCGTATGAAGTGTACATTTTGTACATAGGAATTTTTGCTAGTGTTCGGACACTTGTGTTACCGACTGTACTTTGAATATTTACAAATTTTAATCTCGTGTAAAAGTGAAATATCTACATTCTTCTTTAAAATGTTCTTATTTTTGGAACTTTTATTTTTTTATAGCATGTCTCTCTGCAAGAATAAAATTTTATTTTATGCTTTTTAAGGCTCCAAAACAAAAAGTTTTTCCAGCTTTTTTTTTTTTTTTTTTTTTTTTTTTTTTTTTTATTCTATTTAGTTACTTAAAAAAAAAAGCTTCTTAAAAAAATAATAATAATACAAAATAAATAAATAAATAAATAAATAAATAAAATAAAAATAAATAAATAAATAAATAAATAAATAAAAACTAATTAAATTTTTTTAGGATACTGTGTAGGCCATGGAAAGTTTTATTTTTAACAACTGACATATTTTTTATTATTTATCTACAAAAAAGTAACACGTCGACCTTTGAAGACCGAATTCACCCATCACCATCGTGTTATCAACATGACGCTTTAACTAACTGAGCAATTGAACGATGTAAAAATTCCTTACATATACTTTAAAATGGAAGCGCTTTGTTTTGTTAGCATGACATGAAGACGCGATGACAAAATCCAATTTCAAAAATTTTACTTAAATCTCTTTTTTTTGGTGCTTTATTTTTCACTATCAAAAATATTTTGTGATTTTTAATATCTAAAAAAAAAAAAAAAAAAAAAAAAAAAAAGTAAAAAAAAAAAATATTCAAGAAATTCTTAGGATACTGTATAATAAACGAAAATTTTTCTTGTATCAATTGACACCTTTTCTACTAATTACCTGCAAAAATTAACACGCCGGACACCGCGTTTTTAACGTGACGCTCTAATCAACTGAACAAACGAGCGACAAAGGAAATGGCTTATATTTACTTTAAAATGAAAGCGCCTTGTTTACTAGCGTGACACGAAGACACGGTGACAAAGTTAATTTCATATAAAAAGCTTCTAATAATAAAGAAATCGGAAAAAAAAAAAAAAATAGTATGTCACATTTTAGTATGTCACAAAAATAGTATGTCACATCCTTATTTTCATATTTGGACACAGTTGCTTTCATCTGTTTCTAATAATTTCACTTTAAAATTTAAAAGTTTGATTAATTATTATTATTATTATTATTATTATTATTTTGATAGATTATGCTTGTTTAGGTGTATAGGATATCTTTCAAAATTCTAAATCTCAAGTGACGTTTGAACATTCACAAACAATGAAACCTTATTCAGAACTTAATCAAGAAAATTAAGAAAATTTTGATCAGAAAACTTTACTTAACGTCTGGAACATTGAAGTACGAAGGCATCAGAAAAATTCAAGAAAAAAAAAATAAGAAAAAAAGATAATTGTTTGTAACATGATAAATCATTATTTATAGATTTGGACACGGTGGATTTTATTAATTTAGCTGTTTTTAAACATTCACTTTAAATTTAAAATCATTTAACTTTGAAAATTTAAAGGTATTTTAAAATTTAAAATTTAAATTTAGAAATAACTTTACCTGATGTCCAGAACATTGATGCATGAAGGCTTCAGAAAATTTCAAGACAAAAATGAAGAAATCAGAAAAAATGATAATGGTTTGCAACATGATAAATCATCATTTATATATTTGGACAGGGTGGCTTTCGTCATTTCAGCTGTTTCTAATCATTTCACTTTAAATTTTAAATAAGATTGTTTATACTACAACTTTTTTTTTTTTTTTTTTTTTTTGTTGTATAGTTTTTTCATAAATCTACTTAATTAGTACCAAGTAACTTAACATAGATGCAATACTAGATTTAAATACAGAGAAAAAACGAAACAACATTAAAATTAATTAAATACATTCAAAAATTTTCCAAATTTTCTGAAATTTTTTTTTAGTAAATAAATAAATAAAAAGCGAGGATTCAAATATGTCCTTTTTTTTATAATTTATTCTTTTTTATGTACAAGGGACAATACCTTTCAAAGTTCTAAATTTCCTCTTATTGAAGTGAAATTTAAATATTTACAAAGATTGAAATCTAAGCCAGAATCAAAATACGCCATTTCTCAGTGAGCATGAAATGCGTTAATGTAATTACAATGCTGGCTGGTTGGTTATGCAGCTTAAGGCCGATTGACTGCACTAGGGTCCTAAGCACGTAAGTGGGATGCCCTCGTTGAGGAGTCTTTCTAAGAAATTCTAGCCTGTATTTATGTGAGTTTCGGTGAAAACCACAGAAAACTCTGAACGTCTAGGTCGATAAGCGTAACTTGAGATCCAACCCAGCACTTCCCATCTACTAGCTTTCAACGCATAACTGTTCGACCATTGGTGGGTTATAAAATATTTCAACGGGAAACGTCACAGCGTTGAAAATTTTTATGTATTAAAAAAAAAAAAAAAAAAAAAAAAAAGAAAGACAGAAAAAAGAAAATTTAGAAATTTAAGATCAAATAAATTTACCTGAAAGCTGGGACATAGTCATCGGAAAATCTTCAAGGCAAAATGAAGAAATCATAAAAATAAATAAATAAATATTTGTAACATGATAAATTATTATTTACATATTTAGACTCAGTGGCTTACACCAATTTAGCTGTTTCGAATAATTTAACTTTAAATTTAAAATCTGGTTAGTTAGGGTACTTGTATAGTTTATTCTTCTTTAGATGCATGGGATAATATCTTTCAAAATTCTAAACCCCTGCTTTGTGAAACATTGCAGCTGTTGGACTGAGAACTGATTGACAGCATCAAGCTGTACTTCGATCTGATGAACATCGTTTGCCACTTTATCAAAACCGTCGATAAGAGAATTTCTTTTTATATTTCTCTGTTTAACGAACTCGGAAGATGCATCTGGGCTTCTGCAGATACACAGACAAGATTTTGTCATCAGTTGTGGGTAATACATTGCATACTAAGAAGTGCATATCAAATGTAGAAAATATAGTCGAATTCAAGGGCGGTAAATGACATATGTGTACCGTTAGCTACTTTTATGCGTTTGATAAAAATCAAAATTTTCAATTGAAAAGTTATGTACATTAAATAGAAAGGAAATGTATTTTTGGGAGAATTAGACAAAATAAAGCAAGAAAAATAAAAAGAAGATGTGTTACAATAGAATTAACTAGAATTAACTTAGTTTTCCGTTTACTTCCTCCTTGTTTTTCGTTTTCTATTAAATAAAACAAAAATACGAAAGAACAAGTGCGCATATATAGAATTTTAATTCTTTCAATTTTCAGTTTAATAATTTAAATTTTAATAACTTATAAAATCATCCTATTAAATTTTAAAATCAATAAAAATACGCGAAACTACTGCCAATTATGTAAGGTAAAATCTTTGAAAATCAATTTCTCAAAGTATAAAATGTAACAAACCACTTTAAAACACGTAGATACAATATTTTTATTAAAAACTACACAAAGCTTTTCGCCATTATAACAATAGCATCATCAGGTGTAATTGCGTTACATAGAACCAGCAATATATAAATAAAGAAGTTCAAACGGTTTAAAGTTATGGTTACAATAAAAAAAATTTTAAAGTTACGGTTACAATAAAAAATTTTCATTTCAATATCATTTTCAGTATCTTTTTTTTTTTTTTTTTTTTTTTTTTTTTTTTGAAAGATACTGAAAATGATATTGAAATGAAAATTTTTTATTGTAACCGGAACTTTAAACCGTTTGAACTTCTTTATTTATACTCGTATATTGCTGGTTCTATGTAACGCAATTACACCTGATGATGCTATTGTTATAATGGCGAAAAGCTTTGTGTAGTTTTTAATAAAAATATTGTATCTACGTGTTTTAAAGTGGTTTGTTACCTTTTATATATTATTTATACATGTGAAATGTTTTATAATTTTAAACTTTTAATAGTTTTTAATCTTAATTTCTCAAAGTGTTAATTTAAATTAAATAACAATAACTAAACAAAAATGATTAATAAAACAATTTTATTTACTTTAATTTTAATTAAAAAATAATGGTTTTCAAATGAATATTTTTATTATATTAAAAAACTATTATTTTATTTTATTATAATAAAAAACTATATAATTTCAAAAAAAAAAACATTTAAAAAAAATTATATATTGATAGTTAGTATGAATTATGTTATTTAATTAGGAATTGAAATTCATAATGTACACATAACTTAATAACAATATAAAAAATTTGTTATCTTTACAAAGGATTACATTTAATATTATTATTTTTAATTTATGTAATTTAATTTAAAGCCAAAATTCATAAGGTGTAAGTACACATAACTCGATAGTTATCGCCTCCCTCCCAAATTTGCTATATTTACGAGTAACTACATTTTTATTTATTTATTTTTTTTTTAATTTCAACGTCACCAAATTACGCAAATTATGTAGTGAATTTTATAATATGAAAAGCTTAAAAATATTTTCCTCGTTGGAAATTACATGTCTCTGAAAGCCGAAATAATATGTATGTAAATTTTGGTGAGTTTAAAATAGTACAAGGTTTAAAACTTCATTCCAATCAAGTACCGTAATGTACTGAAATTCATTGAGCACCTTTGTAAGCTGTAAGTGATAATTATTATGCATACCGTTTTCAGAAAAGAATATAGTGTAATTTCTATAACGTATCAATATAGAAGTGTGTTTTAAATAATTAACATTTATAGAACGGGAATTAAGTACCAATCGTACAATATTTTCTATAGCAAACAGACAATTTTTGTGTGTGTGAGTGTGAAATGGCGTGAGAATTTCCATTTTAGAAAATAATATTAAGTGACTCACATTAATGAAATAAATAAGGAATAAGCTGCTGTGCATATCCTAAAAGTAGAATAATATTTATAAAATACACAACATGAACGTGTACAGACAGACAATTTGAAATTATGAATATATTTTCCGATTAGAGTATCTGCATTAGTAATAGGCACTTTAAAGACATTTTCATGTATTTAATTACAGCTCGTTTTACTGTATGATCATTTTTGTGTACCTTTACTAACGTTAAAGACTGTAAATATAACTATTCAACACCGCATCTGACTCTTTCTGACTGTACACTGCGAAAAATGCAAATTGAAAATTTTTCTAAAATACTAAAATTACTTAAAAAAAAAAAAAAAAAAAAAAAAAAACGAAGAGCTTAATATCTGTCATTCTGTTTAGCCCCTTATAAAACCCTAGAATATTTATTATTGTGTGCAGATATTTTCAAGGATTCCGTGAGTCATTTAGAAAAAAATGTAAATCTTCACACAAGGGGGTGGGGGGCGGGAAAGCTTTATAGAAATATTTCGATCTCATGTTGAATCGAATGGATTCATATTCCGTTCCGTATTCCAAATTTGGGAGAATACAATCCACTACTGATTCTCCCCCTCAAAAATAAATGACTAGAAATGACCAGTGAATAAAGTTGTCCACTATCTTCTAAGATGAAATATTGTAGTATTGGTAGTAGATATCCATGAAAAATGTCATAACCTATTAGAAATAAACGAAAAAAATTAATTCTACATACTTATAACTACATGAAAACAAAAGATGTAAGAAATCAGCTCGAAAAAAGTGCATATAAAGTAAATTTAGATTACCTTATTGAAAACAATGAAAAATAAGGATAGGATGTCAAAAAGATCAACTATTTCAGTTAAATTTATCAACTGATAGTTTGAAATCGTCGCACAGTGGGGCATTTAACTAATTTAGCCGACCAAAAATATTTCTCGCTGCAAAATTGGTGAAAAGTTTCTCAGTTGTTACTTTTTCATATTATAATACTTTACATTACTTTTCTTATGAAAGTATGCTTTTTCTCTGCATATACAGGACATATCAAAATCATTGTAACAGAAAGCGATAACTTTAACAATAAAATATTAGACTATTTCTGTGTTTGTGATTGTATTTAATCGACAAACAACAACGTATCTTATCACCTAGTGCAAATCAATTATTAAAATTTGTTATGTCACATGAAAATTCTTTAAAAAATTTTGAAACTAACAGTTTTTTTTTTTTTTTTTGTTTGTTTTTTTGTTTTGTTTTTTGTTCAAGAACCTTTGATAGTTTTTGAATCGATATCAAATTTCATTACATTGAATTTTTATTTTCTCTCATCCATAGATAAGGTAGAGGAAGGTGATTTTTTTCGCCCAAATTTTCAAAATTGAGTTTTTGTTATATTTACTCGTTTTAAGGTTCCCTAAATCAAAAAATCAGGTTTTCATTGATTGGTCTGCCTGTGTCTGTGTGTCTATCTGTTATCACCACATCTCAAGAAAAAAAAAAAAAAAAAAAAAAAAAAAAAACAGAAACAGAAAGTCCAAAATATGTATTCTATCACATAGGAATGCTACACCAAACTTTTCATTGAGATCAAGCAAACGGTTCAAGTCAAGAAAATTCATGTCTGTAAGTAACAAAATTATCGTTGAAAGTAGACGTGTTCAACTTTTTATTACAAGGCACTTTAAATCGATATTATACTCTGTAGCCAGCTTGTCGAAAAAAATTACGCCTGTACAACTCTACAACTATTTACCTGCATAATTATGAACATATTTGCCTTTTTAGCTGCATTTCGAAAAATGGGTTTTTGGCTGGCTAAAAGGCAAAAATGCCCTACTGTGCGTCGTAGCTCAAGATATTAATAATAGAGGGTAATAAGACCAACCTGGAACGCGAGGTGAACCTATGCTCGTATGAAAAAGCGTATTTTTAGAATTTAAAAATGTTTACCACTGGTACAGTGTCGATATTTGGTGCACTTACCTATAGTATAAAAATGCTGAAAGTTACTTTACTGTGCCTTAAAATTATGTTTCAATTAAAACTCTATATTATTAATGTTTATACTTTTAGAATTTATATGTGTTAAATGCATTTACTATTTTAAAGAATATTATAATTCTTTAATTTGTAATTGCAACATAGTACTTTGAGTAAAAAAAAAAAAAAACTATTATTATTATAACCTATCATTATAATTACTATTATTATTATAATCTACCATTATTATTACTATTATTATTAAAATCTCTTTTATCTTTGAAAAGTTAGAAAAATTATAATTGCTGTTTAATTGTACTTAATAATTTATTAACATATCAAAATTTATATTCAATCGTTATAAGAAATTGTAGAGAAAATTGCATTTTCAAAAATTTTAAATCCAATGTAATAATTATAATTTAATTAAAATTAATGTGTGAATTCAAGCCTGGCATATTTTTTTAAAACTTTATTATTATTATTATTATTTATATAATTCGAGTTTTTATAAATATATCAAACCTTATAACAATTATTTGCACAAAAACTTACATTATACATCTAATAAAACTTATCTTTCAAATAATAACAGCACTTCTTAGAAATAACTTAACTAAATTTCCCCATATTTTCGAATAATCCGAAAAATACGTATAATTCCACGAGTTTCAGAGTAAAAAAATTCACAAATTTAACTATAAGTGTACACTACTGTTTCTAATATTTGCAGTCTTAAAGTCCCATTTGTAACTCTAGAAAATGATATTTATTATGGTACAAAAAAGATAGGGCATTGCAGATCAACGATCATTTTATATTTAACTTATCATAAGTATAACGCTTCTGATGGAAAATCTTATCTTTAAAATGAAGAAGGAAAATCGAAATATATCTATTCTAAGGAAAAAAAAAAAGTCTTTTCTATCACAATCCAAAGTTTAAAGAGTCTTTTCAATTTTCTGAAAGTGAAAATTAGGAGTAATGTAAAGGCGAATTTATCAATTTATTTCAAATTTATTCAACATAAGTTGTTTTTTAATACACAGGACATTTTTGTAAAGAGTATATACCACAGCATCGCTACTTATAGACTATAATATGAATACTTTATGTAGGACTAAAAGAACTTAAAATAACGAATTGATTGTTGTGCAAAAATTTTCCATTAAGTCATTTACTTTCGAAAATTTCTAAGATAAAATAGTTCATGATTTTATTTATTTATTTTTTTTTTTTCTCAGTTTAAAAAAAGTGAAAAATACAGGAGACTCATTCAGGTTTTCCTCACAGACTCTGTTCCATATTTTCTCTTTATTTCTCTTTATTATTATTATTATTATTATTATTATTATTATTATTATTTTACTTAAAAAATTCCTTTATTTATCTAATAATTTGTTTTTATTTTCATTAACAAAGTATCAAAAAATCTGGAGTGGTTCCACTCGACTTTCCGAACATTAAGTACTTGACGAATGTTTTTAATAAATTTAAAAAGTATTAAAAGAAAGAAAAGAAAAGAATAATAATAATAAGAAGAAGAAAATTATAATAAGATATTTCAGTATTTCTTGCCAAGTAGTATATTGTGTAATGAAACGTAATAGATCCAAATTTTGTACGTCCTTTTAAAAGAGTTATAAGCGATAAGCTCCCAATATTAAATATTTATCTGTTTGTTCTTATGTTTTAAATAACTTAACATTATTAAAGCGAACTTTAAAAAGTTTGAGCCCATAGACGGCAATGTATTCCATTTTGTAGAAAGGTTTAAAAAAAATGTAGGTTCTACATTTATGTAAATGTAAATGGTTCTTGCGATAATAACCTATAGCATGCCTACCAATTCCTATTTTAATCGAAAGTAGAGCTACCGCACTTCAACTAATTTGTGTCCATTACCCATAATGATAAATAATTTGTCTATATGCCCCTGTAAAATAACCGTAAGTCCCCTACTCATAAAATTCCATACAGTGCTCACGATAGTGACCTATAACATATTGTTATAACGTATTAAGATTTTTCTTTGCATTAATTTTTCTGTTTCAGTGAAAGTAGTTTTACAGGTAAAGTGAAAATAAAGCGGCAGTTCATTCACTTTCCGTGAAGTCAGCCTTGGAGACAAACTTGGTGATATGGCGACCAAATTTGGAAAAGAAATAATAATTTAGGATTTCCGAAATTTCGAAGCTCTTCGACGCACGGCAATCTAGATCTCGAACTTTCCATAGGATTCTTGATAGAAACTGCGCCAAGTTCCATCGACAAAAGATATAAATAGGAGTGACTTGATTTCTGCAAGGATATGTGAAGTAATTGTGATTCAGAGCTGTTCAGAGACCTATTCTGAGCAATTGCACTTCGGAGATTGTGTTCCAAGGAACTGAGTTTTGTTTGGAAGTTAGCGAAGACTTCTGCTCTGGGGTATTTAATGTTATTTGCTATACTCCTGTGAAACAAGTAACCGTTTTCTTGGACTGTTGCAGAACATTCCTCGAATACGTGACTTTTGCGGTACGAGAGAACGTTTCATTGGATTCCTACTAGAAGTGAGTTCGGACTCTATTTTGGCAATCCGAGCCCGCCCGGGCCTGAAACATTTTTGAACTGAGCTCGCCCGAGACCGAAATATTTTGTGTGATCAGAGCCCGAGGCCGCCCGAGCCCGATATTGAAAGTGGTACGCTATGCAACGTATACACAATAGTAAAATTAAATACCGTTTTCATTTTCAAATTAATTTTCTTATTATCAATCCTCAATTTAAATAACTATAAATGTTATTATAACAATTTATAATGTCTGTGTCTCTGTAAACATGTATATATTTATATAATATACATGTATAGTGCAGCCCATTGTTTATAACGCGCCTATCGGGAACAAAAAATTTATCCGAATGAGTGATATAATGAGGCCCAATATAACGAAGAAGGAAGGATTACTGTATAACACTGTGACATAATATGCATCCCGTTGAAAAAAAATTCCATTTAGAAAAAGGAAAGTCAAAGCTACTAAGGTTTGCAAGATTATTTTGTGATTTATAACCTATCATAACTATTCTGGCATTACTAAAGGTGCTCTCAAAATGAATAAAATTTCTTTTTTTTTTTTTTACATTTTCCGGTTAGTGAAGAATAAAATAAACGGAACTTTTAGCTTGAATCCGAGCCCGCCCGGAGCCCGAAGACTTGCGTAAGATTTGAGCCCGATCGGGCTCGGGCTGAGCCCGTCTCATCTCTAATTGTTACTAGAATATTTGATGAAATAACAGTACTATTGGACTGTTTAGAGAATATTCATTGTAATCATAGTTTGGTTGTACAGATTCACGAATCTACACCGAATAAAATGCATTCATAGATTAAAACCTGTCTGCTTCTTTACGAAGAACTTTTTCACATGAGAAAGTCAACAAGTTTTTCGTAATAATATTTATCATTCTTCAGCTCATTCGAATAAGGCGTTGAACGCTTTTGAAGTTCAAAAAAATTGAGCCTATAGGTCTTATTGATAAATAATTTTTCGCTGTGTCCCTGTAAAAATCTACAAGTGTTAGATTAATCAAAATCTATACAGTTAGTGTGACGATGACCTATAACATGTAATATAAATTTGAAACTTAATCTCATTTAAACGCTATCGGACTTTAAATAATTTCAGCCCATAGACCATAACAATAAAGAATTTTTCTTGAGTTCCTGTAAAAAAACTGTAAGGGACCACCAAAGAGGATTCACCAAATCTATATAATTCGTGCAACGGTGATCTATAAGCTGTACATAAATTTTCAGTTCGTTCGAATAAGACGTCTATACGCTATCGCACATTAAATAATTTGAGCTCATGGGCCATAATCTAAAAGAATTTTCTTTGTGTCCCTGGAAAAAAAAAAAAAAAAAAAAAAACTATAAGCGCTAGATTTACCAAAATAGATACAACTTGTTCGACGGTGATCTATAACACATGCATCAATTTTCAGATCATTCGAACAAAGCATTCTGGTTCACTCACATACATCACAAAAAACTGGTAAAATATTAGATATCTCTAAAAGAAGAGCTTATGTCAAGATAAAAGTTAGAGGTGTATAACTAAACATCATGACAGTAGCAAATATAAATTTAAACATTACATGACCATTTGTTTTTGATCTATGCGAGATTCAAAATCCATTTCGCTGATCACGATTACAGTACTTTCCTTACATAGTATATTCGGAAAGTAAAAATGCTTGTGAATGTTATTAAAAATGAAGTTTATTAAAGCAATTAATAAATAATAAAAAAAAGTCTAAAATAATAAATAATAAATTTAAAATCACATTTTTAAGATTTGAATAAAAAAAAAAAAAAAAAATAATAATAATAATAATAATATGATGTGTCACTCACACGACTTTCTCTTACCCTGAAATTTAATACTATAAATATCGGTTAAAGATTAAGAGGTAAGATAAAGAGAATTGATATGTAAACCTATGTTAAAACAATTCAAATTAGGCTTCGGAAGAGTTTTATATGATAGTTAGTTCTGGGTGAGGGGGGCTACCGTCCCCCCTCAGCCCCCCGTTTCCTTACTGCACCTACTTTTATGTATAATTTAAATCTGTTATTAAAATTAAAAGTACACTTAAAATTAACCTTTCACATGGAACATTCCTTGAAATTTTTTAGTCTTCATCAAAATTTATAGAAACAAACTTATACTGAAAATACAGCTTTTGGATCTCCTGAAATTATTCGTTTTTAGTTACTCTAAGAGACACAGGCAAAGAACAAATGTTAAAAAATTGACTTCGGTAATCAGGAAACCTCAAAACGTGAAATGTACAGAAAACAAGTTATGAATATTTAGCTTTAAAACATATATAATTTATGTCTGGGAGGAATTCATTTCAGTTCCTGAGCAGCTATCCAGGATATGATAAAATATTATAGTAAAGCACTTCCACTAACAATAAAAAAGAAAGTTATCGCTTAAATATTTGCAGCCATGTATATCTTTTGAAGATTATTTACAGACCACATGATGCACCTAAATATAATCCTATAGTAATAACACACGGCACAACCTGAAATACACTTCCATCAATTTTCAGCTGCTGTCGCCCTATAATCTATGTTTTTTGTGTAGACCTGTAAATGCACAGTGAATGGTTTCCCAACCATATTCAACACGAGGCATGTTTTTACGCAAACTATATATTCATTTCACTTGTTTTAGTGCAGTCTATGTCTGTTAAAATCTACTAACCTGCAGTTTCCCCCATAGACGTAATGTATTTAAATCCTTTTGGGTGTCCCTGTACACGTATTTGCTACCCCTCAACGAAAAGTTTAGTGTAGCATCCCTATATCATACACATTTAGAATACTAAGTTTGGACTTTCTGCTACCATTTGTTCTTGAGATATGCTAATAACAGACAGACACACAGACAGACACACAGACCAACCGCTAAAAACATGATTTTCGGATTCAGGAGACCTCAAAACGTGTAAATGTAACAAAAACTCGCTTTCGAAAATTTTACCCAAAAACAATACTTTCACTACCTTATGGGTAAGAGAAAGTAAAAAAAATCTGCAGTGACTTCATTCGATTTTCCGAACATTAAGTAATTAATGATTGTTTGAATAAATAAAAGTAAAAGAAGTCTAAAATCAATCGGCTCAAGGCTATTGCAAAAGAGAAAATTATAATAAAATGTTTGAGTATTTTTTTCCAAATAGTATGCTGTTTGATTTAACGATATAGCATTTCAAATAACTTCAGCCCATAAATTATAATGATTAAGAATTTTTCATTGTGTCCCTGTAAAAACCTATTAGATCTATATTCACCAAAATCAATGCAGTTAGTTCAATGAGGATTTATAACATGTTAATAAGTTTAAAGCTCTCTCTCATTTAAATGCTATCGGACTTTCACCCCATAGACCATAGTGATAAAGAATTATTCTTTGTGTCCCAATAAAAATACTGTAAGTGCTATATTCACCATAATCTACATAGTTCATGTGACGATGAGCTATTTCACGAATATAAATTTTCAGTTCGTTCCTATAAGAAGGCCGCGGTAGCCCAGTCGGTAGAGCGCCGGCCTCATAATTGGAAGATTGCGGGTTCGGTACTCGAGCCGGCCAAAGACCGTCGTGTACACTAATGGTGGCTGGTGCACATAAAATCTGTCGTGGCCGCAATGTCCTCCATGTTCCCATAAAAAATTATACCTCTGGGGGTTACCGAAGCGGGAGAGCCATCTCTTCCATGGATTATCCAAATTGTGATGGCATGTCTCCGGACCACCTCTAGGGGTGTGTCCCAGACCATCGCCAATGCCCTTCTGCGCAGCACTAGTGCGACCTAAAACCCAGCCACCCATCCATCGTTCCCATAAGGATTTTAGACGCCATTGCACATTAAAAAAAAAATTCAGCCCGTAGGTCATAATGGTGAAGAGTTAATTTTTTTGTGTCCCTGTAGGGGAAAAAAAAAACTATAAGTCATTGATTTACCAAAATCTATAAAGTTTGTGCTTCGGTGACCTATAAAAAGCGTTCCAACTTTCATCTCATTCAAACAAAGAGTTTAGACACTGTCATGTTCACTCACGCACACCCGCACCATACACACACATGCATGCATCACCGTTAAAATAGCAAAACGGAGCTTAGGGAACCTCAAAACGTATAGATACACCAAAAATCTCGAAGTCGAATTTTTGTCATTGTTACAATATTGTTATAACAATATCTGTGTGTGTGTGTCTGTTATCAGTATATCTCAAGAGCAAATAGTAGCAGGAAGTTCAAACTCGGAATTCTAAATCTGCATCATATAGTGATGCTACACCAAGCTTTTCATTGAAATCAAGCAAATGGTTCACGTACAGGGCCATCCAAGAAAATTCAAATACATTGTGTCTGTTATCAGTATATCTCAAGAGCAAATAGTAGCAGGAAGTTCAAACTCGGAATTCTAAATCTGCATCATATAGTGATGCTACACTAAGCTTTTCATTGAAATCAAGCAAATGGTTCATGTACAGGGCCATCCAAGAAAATTCAAATACATTATGTCTGTTGGTGAAATTTCTTTCAGCGTAATATCTATAGGCTGAGCTAAACAAAATGGAATGAACGTATATTCTTTATAACCACAAAAGCATGTTTTGTGTAGTATATGGTATGGAAATGATTCACCATTTGATTACGGAGCTACTCAAAAAATTGGAATGTGGTGGTGTTATACATAGAAACTGCTGGAGGGTATTTTCATGTTATGTAGTGTGTTTTTAATTGACGATTATATTTAGGTGCACATTGTGGTGTTTATGCAGTTTATAGACAATGTACAGGGCTACCCAAAATTAAGCTAAACTTTCTTTTCTGTTGAATATAGTTGATAGAAGTGTTTTTCTACATTTTACTATGTCGACGAATACTGCTCAGAAAGGAAAGTTAATTTCTCATACCCATACTGTAACAAATTATTTTTTAATTTCGACTTTCAGCTCTGGCTTTTTGTATAATATATCGTTTTGAGCCTCTGACTATGAAAGTCTATGTTAAACAACATGTTGTATATGAACCGTGAGCGATTTTATATATATATATATATATATATATATATATATATATATATATATATATATATATATATATATATATATACATTTAAAAAAAATGGCTACTATAAGGCTCTTTGCATGTAAAAATGACAAATTTAACCACCTAGAGGACATTTAAAATTTTCTTCTTTTCTTTTCTTAAAAAATAAGTAAATAAATAAATAAAATAAAAATAAACAAATTCTTAAGTATATTCCCTGAAACGTGCAAATAGTAGTCCTGGATTCAATGTACTCATCTCTTCTAATTATGGAAAGCTATTTACAGCGGAAACTTAATTCAACAACCCTGTATTTTCTGTTGAGATTTATACAAAAATTTAGGAAAAACGACTCATTCTGGTAAAAAGGATACGTTTATCAATCTCAGCCATTACTACAGGCCAGCTTTAATAATGGCCGAGAGGAAAAGCTAGTAGACGAGATCTTTCAAGCTCTAATCCAGGTTTCATTTGTCGTAGCCGTTCGGAGGTTTCCGTGTTTCTTTTTTTTCCCCCCTGAAAATTGAATCATTATAAACTAGGAACTTTCCATAAGTCAATCCGCCCTAAGTCGATCATATCAAAACATTCTTTCAATAAAATAAAGAAATAAGCACAAAGCTTGTATTTTTTTAATAACCAATCTTGTTTTTATTCAGTTATTATTGCTGCTTAATTATTTTATTCAAACCGATTGTTACCAATTACCTAAATTTACCAAAATATTAAATTTTAGACCACCGAAGAAGGATTCACCTGCTTCGCTACACTTATTAACCCCTGCGGAGCTCTACCCGCCTATTCGCTGCTTTGCTTTTTAAAAAATAGGAATAGTAATAGTGCATAACACAATACAAAAGCAAAACAGTATTATAGAAATCTCCATATTTAATGTCTAATGGAAATATATAATATTTAATACCACATTTTATTATCATTTTTTAATGGACTATTTGCTAATTTTTTTTTTTTTTTTTTACGGTTGAAAGAAGTTCGTAATATCTGGACCATTTTGTGTTATAGCTTTAGTATATGATCTGTTGGCGACAGTGAAATTTTTATCACTATTTGGCGATGAATTTTTTTATACAATTGCTTGTAAGAAAAAAAAAAAAAAATCTTGTACTTGTTTTTTCTCACCTATATTTTTTACTATTGAATTTTTTTAGTTAATTTAGAGCAATATATAATACTTTCTACATATTTCTAATGTACAGGTAGGTAATAATTTCATTCGAAAATATCTGGAAAGAAAAAAAATATTATTATTATTATTATTATCATTATTTTAATTTGAAAAAAATCTCCTGCAGCTTCACTTTTTAATTCTCTCCTGCCTACAGCTTAAAATAACGAAGGATAAAATGTACTCGATTCTCTATAAGAGCTTTAGGTAATGAACTTTTTTCTTGCCATAATTAAAAATATGAATTTTATCACGGAAATCTCTAATTCTATAATGTTAAAAAGATATCATTGTTAAATTTAAGATGCTGTCATTCATGAATGAGTATGAATTTGAGTTTAAAATATTTTTTAACGACAAAAATGTATCCAGAGTATTTTAAAATATGTTTTTAATTAAACAAGATAAATACACTTTAAAGTTATAAAGGAATGCGGTCAATTATATAGATATAATTTAATTTAGTGTTTTTTTTTTCCATGCAAAATATTTAAGAAATAGAAACTTTTTCTCAAGAAAAAGTTTAATATAAAATTTTCAGATAAAATTCCCTGAGCATAAGAAAATCTTTCTCAAAACTTCTCAATGTTTAACATTTATGCGAAATAGTGCTATGAGCTCTCACAAGGATGATAACTTTAAAAAAATAAATAAATAAATAACACAAATTATAAGCAATGTTATTTTGGATACCAAATTTCCACTCCTAAATTCAGATATTAAAAACTTGATATAAGACAAATGTAAATATAAAAATATTACCGAATTAAACATTTACCTTATAATATATAATGGAAAAATTCTTTAAACATTAGTTCATTGTTCATAAATAAAGAACACACACACACACACACACACACACACACACACACACATATATATATATATATATATATATATATATATAAAGGATAAACAATATAAGAAATTGCCAGTAAGAAATTTCATTTTCAAAACGTAGAAAAATAGGTATCTGCAGTCGATTAATTACAATACTAAATTAATTTTTCATTGAAAATATCTAAAATAACGCTTTTTATTTATTTGCGGAAGATAAATTTCTTTGTTACCAATAGCAGCATTGGCATTTATTTTTATTTATTTATTTTACGCCATTGATTACATTTTAATTTGCCTGGGATAAATGACGTCAGAAACAGGAAAAACAACATAATAAGTGAAACTATTTGGAAGTTGGCAAATAGAGTACATTTGTTAAAGCGGGACTTTTAATTGATAACTTCGTTAAATAAGGGAATAGAAATTTCTAATCAAGAAGAATGTGGTCGTTGGAGTATTCGGCAACCACTGATACCTCTAATGACGCTGAAGACCCTCCCGTTCACGAAAAGATGTGGTCGCATACAAAAAAATTGGACAGCGGCGGCAGTAACTTTTTTTTAATACAGTCGAATCTCGTTAACATGAATCTCAAGGGGAAAAAATTGTTCATGTTATCGGTAGTTCATGCTATCAGTAATTAATCTTCAAATAACTGAATTAATCTTCATTTTGACAAGATTATGGAAATAGTTCATATTAAAAGTAATTTCCGTTAAGCGTGTTCACGTTAACGAGGTACGACTGTGTATATATAAAAGGTTAAAATTTGTCAATTGATTATTGTTTTGGGAGGGCTTGTTTTAAAAATGGAATTCATATCATTGAAAATAAGAGAAGATAGAGGCATAGGCTAAGATAAAAAAATAATAGAAGAACTGAAGGAGCATTTTTTAAAAAATAAAAATATCATTATTTAATGCCGCCGATATCTGCTCAATATGTCAAAATCGTTGCTATGTCAGAAAGTACAAGTCCAGTACAGTTCGTAAATTTTGTAAAATTTCATATTATTCATATCTACACATATAAATTAAACAAAACCGCCTCTTTAAAATTGTTTTCCATATACATTTTTATGCACATTTCTTCATATATAAGTTCTTCTTATTATTTTTTATATATATCCATCTTTCGTTCCCTTAGAATGTTCCCCATGGAGGGCACACCAGCCTTGTCAGTTAACCTTATTGTCAACACTTATCTTCCGTCCTTTCCCGTATGAAAAAGGAATACCCACATTTTATATTAATTAATTTCTATGACAATCATACTACTTGCATTAGGGACAAAATAACGTATTCGTTCTATATAATTTCTAAATATAACAATATAAGCATCAAAATATATTTGTTTTATTCATAATTCTACTTCTTCAATCTGTATTTATTATAAAGATCGCCATATTCTTTATAAAATATTTATCTCCCGAATCAGAATGAAGTGAAAGCAGAGTAAGATACATTAGACTGGTCCTGCAGCTTAATCGATTCCGAACCATTACGAACATCCATGAATGAACAGGATTTGAACCCAGAACCTAATAACTAATAGCGAAAGCAAAAGAGCAAGAGGGGAACATTTATCTTAAGAAGTCAAAGCCTCACCAGTGGCTGAGAGGTTCTGCTCTTGAAGCTGATAGACGGGAGAAGTTTAGTCCGATCCCGCTTCTCGGCCTAGTCGAACAGAGTTTTCTGTGTTTTTTTTTCCCGGAACTTGCGTAAATACGGGCTAGGTACTCTTAGACCCCCCCCCCCCCCCCTTCCCTCCTCCACTCTATCCAGGTCTATGATCCTCGTACATTCAATCGGTTTAACCACCTAAAAAGAGAAAAACAATTTTTCAAACCACCATTCAAAATTTAAACAGTCATTTTAATTATTCGATTTTTTTTTATTAATTAACTTTAATGAAAATTATGCGAATAAAAAATGGCTTATATTGGGGACAAAATGACATTTTCCTCCGATTAACTTTTTAAATTTCAGATTCAAAATATATTTATTTTTTGTAGTTATTACAAAACTTTGATTTTCTTTTCCTTTTTCTTCAAAATTTATATTTAACTTATTACAAAGATCACCAGATTTTTTGATGAAAAAACTTCTCTTTCAAATGAAGAGGACTCGGGAAAAAAAGCACGAAAAACATGTATCCTAAGAAGAGAAAAACAATTTTCCGTATCACCATTCAAAATTTAAACAATCATTTCAATTTTCTGATAACGAAAATCTACATTCCCTTTATTGGTGTCACAAATATTGTTTTCCAAGTGCTTCTTTCCCAAACTCCATTAAAAACTCCCAAAAGATAAAAGAAATAAAAAAAGACAGCCAATTTCGAAACGGAAATGAGATAAGTAAAATAATAAAAAGAGAAATGCTCCTACAATTTTCGGTCGCACAACCATGCTTAAATTTCTCCACAATCGCGATATCTTTATTTTCATTTGTCGAAGAAAAGAATGTTAAAAAAAAAAAAAAAAAAAAAAAATCTAAGCGTGGGATAAACGAAATACGATGGGGGTACGTTCAACTACCCCTTTTACAAAGACTTTGGCATTGACCTTCAGTTGGGCTAGAAGGGTAAAAGATTATTCAAAAATCTGTGACGGTTTTCTTTGATGCATTGGGATGATTTTTTTATTCATTTCCTGGAGACGAAAGCCGGAAGTACTGGGTGTATTCTGTGGCGCCATCTATGTATGAATGTAGTGTATCGTACCGTTATTTTTAGAGACAGGAGAATCTATGAAAAAGCACACTTAAATTTTTTTCCAGTGTAATCAATGAAACTGTCCAAAAAATGTTTGTTCGCTTACATGTAAACTCACTTCAGTTTAGTTAAAACATTACCGCAGAAACTTTAAAAATATAATTTTCGGGGGAATATTATTTTGTTTATTGTTTGTAACATTTTTAAATGAAAGATATCCAACATTTAAAATACATACTGTATTTAAAATTATGTTGTGTATATGTTGTAAACGGAACCACAAAATATTGTATTCTTCTACTATAATGGCACAAGGAAATCGAGAGGATTGACGAGTTATTTTACATTTGCAATGGCCCCCAACAAACTTTTATTTGGTATTTGACAAATAGTTGTGGGAAGAAGAAAGTATTAAAATAAATTAATTACATCTATGGCCGAAATTTTTATGGGTGCAATTTGACGTATTTAGTAAACAAAACTTATTTACTAAATTAATTGTGACTTATTTACTAAACAAAATGAATTTGACATACATACTTTATATGCACAAAAGTATGTTTCATATAAAATATGGTACGAAAAATATTTATTCTTTGTTTACGGTGCTATACAGAATAATTCCGATACATTAGTTCAATGTTTGGAAATGGCTTGAAATGAAATATATCATGCCTTTTTTTTTTTTTTTTTTTTTTTTTCTTCCTGTTATAAGTTGTACATATAATTCATGTATAATATACTGGGCTACTAAAAATCTGTCTATCGTGTTTCAGAGAGTGGTTGTGGCGGCAATTCACTGAATAATTTGAAATAAATTTTAAATTTTCATAAAGTCTGTCATTGTTTTATAAACGTAGCTCTAATATTCAACGATAGGTATAAAGAGAGTGGCAGATCCTTCCTCCACCATAACATAAAAATTTTGACGCAAAAAAACAAACAAACTGTATTTAATGTTGTTTAAAATACACGAGATATATTTAGATATATTACCCATTCAATTGTAGTCATATGTTTATGATAATGTAGGATAAGAGAAAGTGGTGTGAATACCACACCAGATAAGTTCTACTAAAATTAGGAAAAATATTCTAAATGCAAATGAAAAAAAAAAAAAAATGAAATTATTTGATCTATTAAAATATGACAATTCTTATAAAGCTGTGCTTGCATCATTTCATGAAAATGCAATAAAAGCAAAAAAAATTATGTAGATATATAATAATAATAAATATTATTATTTTATATCGGGAAATCTATGGAGACTGAAAATGTTATGCTAATTTCAAACAGAAAAAAAAAAAAAAAAAAAAAAGACTAAACTAATTAAAAATTTTCAAAGAACTATAGACCTTTACTTTTTTAATTTAAACAGTTTAAAAGAATTTTTAATGTACTTAATAAGTTATATGTTCATGTATGTGCAAGTAAAAGTTCTTAATTTTAAGACGGTAATTTACAAAAAGTTGAAAAATATTATGTCACCTATCATTCCCTTAGAATAATTATATATATATAAAGGAGGATGTGTATGCTTTAATAACCGTGCCCCATTCTCTATCTTATGTTTTTAAATCAAAATTTCCCAGACTGTTTTGTATAGATCAGGTCTGTCCACCCCAAAACACTTGTTGGGCCGCATTAGAAATGTATTTTATTTATTCGGGCCGCACCGTATGTACAGTCATAAATAAGCTCCTCCCCCCCCCTTCTTTCCCGACAAATTTCGCCGTAAATTAGCTGATAATTTACGATGAAATAAGTCGGAGAAGAAAATTATTATTATTATTTTATGACTGTACATATGCATATGTGTATATATGTTTGTGAGTATATAATTCATGTATGTATATACTTTTTTCAAGGAAAATTCAGAGCAGAATACATTAATTTAAATTATTTTCATTCATAAGTTAACAATGGTATGAAAATTTTATGAATGTATATTAAAACTATAATAAAAAGAATGAATAATGGATCTAGTAATATTTCATTACAACAGTTCTTTAGCTATCATAATCATTGAAAGGTGTTTTCACTTCGAAAAGTCAGACCGTATTTATTAATTTTTGATCCGTTAACTAAAGCTGTTAAACTTTAAATATCGTTAGTCTCCTCGCGGGCCGCAAGAAATTACGCGGTGGGCCGTGGGTTGGCCACCCCTAGTACAGATTGCAAGATGACACATTTTTTTTTTTTTTTTTTTTTTCAAAAATTGAAGCAGATAAATAGTTGAAACACCTTACTGGTACAAGGGAATTAAATAAATAAATAGAGTGTATTATTTAAAGTTTCTAATCTTAAAAAAAAAAAAAAATAAATAAAAATAAAATAAAATGTATATACCATTTCAAATGGCATACAGACGGGTCAAAATATCTTTGAACACTGGTATAGTAATAATAATAATAATAAAGACACAACTATGCGAAAGCATTACATTTTTTCTGTACATGTTCTTCTTTCGGTTCTTGGAACAATACGTTTATGCGAAAACAATTTCTTTGAAAGGAGATATGAAAAAGCCATGACAACTTTAAATAAATAGATAAATGAACAATGAACATCTTCTATTTTTTTAGAGCTGTGTTGAATGGAAAACTCCATTACAAGACTTAGTTTAAAGATTTGGCAGTGGAAAAGCACCAATTATGTATATTATATTACTTAATGCTTAATATCTATTTAATATATATATATATATATACACCCCGCGACAAAAAGATAGGTATAAAGGGTTTTTTCTTTGATTTTTCATAAAATAACGTTATCTAAATTGTGCTGATCATTTATTATTCTCATAAAATAACACTATTCCCAGACTAATTTTCATTTTAAGACTAATTTAGAAGAGTAAGACTAAAATTTTTCTAATTTAAGACTACACACCGCGACAAAAAGACAGGAACAAAGGTTTTAAATTTTTCATAAAATAACATTATCTAAATTGTGCTGATCATTTATTCATATTCAAAATATTCATATTCAAAATAATCATATTAAAAAAAAAAAAAAAAGAAAAAAGAAAAAAAAATCTTTGTTCCTATCTTTTTGTTGCGGTATGTAGTCTTAAATTAAATTAGAAAAATTTCAGTCTTAAAATTGTTCTAAATTAGTCTTAAAACAAATATTTGTCCGGGAATAGTGTTATTTTATGATAATAATAAATGATAAGCACAATTTAGATAATGTTATTTATGAAAAATGAAAGAAAAAACCCCTTGTACCTATCTTTTTCTCGCGGGGTGTATATATTAACATTATTGAGTCTAGATTTGAAGATTTTATTATATCTAGTAAATAAAAAAACGATCGATGATTATTTTTTAAAATTAAAAGAAAACGTTAGCGGGTAAATTTTAGGTATTTCCAATCAGAAACTGCGAGCCATAATTTAAAAAACTTTCTTTTGCGTTGTTCAATTAAACATTTAATTTGTGTTATACAATTAAGCATAAAGAAATTTAACAATAAGGGGACTTGACACCATTAAAAGTTTCATATAAAAGTTTATATTTCCATTTAATCTATATAAACTCAACTATATATATATATATATATATATATATATATATATATATTCAATAAAATACATATTCAGGCAACAATTACAATGATTTTTGATACATATTTACTAAATTGAAATCTTTAAATTGCATTTTCTCACTTTACATTTTTTCATGAAATCCTGATCTTAAAATGCTAAAACTTTTACAGATATTTAAGAAAATACTTAATTGGTAAGTGCACCAGTGATTGACACTTTTAGAGCAATATCTGATGTTTTTAATGTTCTAGTCATCAGAAACTATTTTTAGAAATCTTAAGTTAGTACATATATTGCATGAAGGACATTCAGAACCACATATATGTTAAAATATATACATTTGATAACAATTATTTTTTTAATGAATTTTTATTTGACACCTACTCAATGTCCCAGTAATTTACACTGCCAGTTTTTCATTTTATCAGTAATTGGTCTCCTATGTTCCAGTGTTTGACACTGCTAGTTATTCATTTTACCAGATATTACCACACTATGCTCCAGTGTTTGACATAAAATGTTAACATTCTTATATGTAAAATATATGATTTTATTATATTTCGTATTTATTAATTATTTCGGGATAGATGTCAATTACTGGAGTATGCCAATCACTGGAGCCCCTATAAATACCCTATAATCCTATTATCACCTTATAATCACCCTATATATATTTTTTGGGGGATATTTAATAGCAACTACGGTCGGTAACAAAAGTCTCCGAACACTAGCGAAAATTCCTACATAAAAAAAGTACACTTAATACAGTTTTGTTAAATAAATCCTTGTCGAATCCTGTTCTTAGTCAGTCTAAAAACGGGATTCGACAAGGATTTATTTAACAAAACTGTATTAAGTGTACTTTTTTTACATAAGAATTTTTGCTAGTGTTCGGAGACTTTTGTTACCGACTGTACTTCAGAAAAGCAGGAATGGATTTAAAAATTTATCAATTAGTTTCTGAGAATAAAAAAATTGAAAAGACCATGTTTACGTAAAATTTTACAAAAAAATTATTATTATTATTTTTAAATATATATGTTTTTTTTTTTTTTTTTTTTTTTTAATGATGCTGTGAAATCCATCAGTAATTCTTTTAATTATATTCTGTCAAAATAAATATTAAATCTTTTCTTAAATATCTGTAATGTTTTAACATTTTGAAGATAACGAATAACTGAAAAAAAAAAAAAAAATGCAAACTGAGAAACTGAAATTTATTATTCCAAATCAATAAAAGTTATATCAAAAATAATAACAATTGTTACCTGAATATGTATTTTATGAACAAACCTAATATAGTTATATTTATAAATATTAAATGGACATATAAGGTTTTATATGAAACCATCAGTCGTGACAAATCAAAGGTGCCAAGTCCCCTTAAGCGCCCGCTTCACTCACCGTCGCCGGAAGCCGAAGCCAATATTATTCTATGAGAAATTTTCTTTACAAATATCTTATTAACTAATAGATATTTTTAAATTCTGTTTTCACATTCTGAAAATTCCCAACTGTTAAATTGACGGACCTTTTTTAAAAATGTACTTTTTGAATTTTTCTATATTTTATTTTGAAGCTGCAAAATACGAATTTTCAATATGTGAATTTTTTCATTTTGCAATTTCAAAATAAAATATTAAAAATTAAAAACATACATTTTAAAAAAAGGTCCGTCAATTTAACAGTTAGGAATTTTCTGAATGTGAAAACAAAATTTAAAAATATGTATTAATTAGTAAGTTATTTGTAATGAAAATTTCCATAGAATAACATTGTCTCGGGCTTCTGGCGATGGTAAGTGAAGAGGGTCTTTAAGTAATGACGCCGTTTGGTAAACATTTCCAACATTTAAAATATTAATATAAAACGTTTGTTTCCAAGCATGTTAAAGTTGGAACAACAACAAGACGCTAGATTTGCCGCATATACGGTGCTAGTTGTTTAAAAATTGGCTCACAGAAGACTTGTACTTACAAAATTGATGTAGCTAACTTACAATGAAACTAGTTTAAGACAACTAAACTCGATATCATAGAAAATTGATCATTTGGGGAGGTGGCCTTTTAATAGAGGTTGTTCAAAAAATCTTTTTCATAAAACAAATTATATAAATTAAATGATTTTAATAATCAAATTTACTTTATTTGTCTATATAGCTCTCTAATATACATTAACATTAGTTTGTTTAAATTTTGAAAATTTTTTAGCAAAAATTTTCTTTTCGAATATCTTTTCCATTATCTTACTCATATAACGTTAAAAAAAAAAAAACATTGTTTTCGTGTCGAATTTTTAAAATTGAATTTTCGATATATTTTGAGGTCCCCTGAATATGAAAATGAGATTTTTAGCAGCTCGTCAGTGTATGTCAGCATGTCTATTTTTTGCGTCTGTTATTAGCCTAATACAGCAAGAAATATTGAACAAATATTAAAATAATAGGAAGCTTATACTCGATATTCTAAATTTATATCATATCTAGATGCTATTTGAAACTCTTTGCTAAAATCGAACAAATAATTTGTGTACAAGGGCACCCGAAATAATTCAAATACGCTACATATATGGACAAAGTTTTTGGTTAGTGCAGTTTGACATCTTTAAATAGTCTTAAAAAAACAAAATGAAGATATACCACGTGTATTTGAAAATTATATTCAAATACACGTGGGGTATGTATGCAATTTGAAGACAATGCACAGCACTATGCAAAATTAAGTGAACAGATTATTCTTTATTGAATGTAATTGATGGAAGTGCTTTACTAAATTTTACAAAGTCTATGAAAACATCTTAAGTATGATAAAATATTTTTTTTAATTCCAATTTTCAACATTAATTGTATTCTGTAATTACACGTTTTGAGGTCCCATGAATACAGAAATCAACTTTTTAACGTTTTATTTGAGTTTATGACTGTAATCGGCATAACTTAAAAACAAATAATTGCAGAAAATTTGTATTTGGTATTTTAAACATGATATAAGATTTGACCAAGTCTAGTAAGTTTCAAAGTGTATTGTTTTTGAAAGTTGTCTGTACAGTTTAGGATAAACTTTTAAATTTGATAACACCCTTAAATTGTTTATGAATATATGAATATGCTCAAACGGGGGTAAAAGGGGGAATTAGCTTAAATTCCAAAGAAATATATGACAAATAAAACTGTTTCTAAAACTACTTTTGATTGTTTTTCAGATACGTTCATTTAAAGTACTTGTTATTTCACACCTTAATCTGTAATTTGTTTTTATAGTATCCAAATGCAGGATAAGAGAGAAGTCGTGTGAGTGCCATACCAGATTATTTTATATACCCGAACATATTGTGCATCTCAACACCTTTTCTTAATGGAAAAGAGATCATTAGTAATTTATAATACATTTTCCTGTAGGAAATACTAATGTTAAGTCTTTGTTTTTAAATCTTAGGAAGCTTTAACCTGCCAGTACACGAGTTGCGTCTGTGAGACCCATTTTATTTACTAGAATGCAATGTAAGAGAAACATTTTATATATTCTGAGAAAAAAAAATATAATAAACGTAAAAGTTTATACTTCGTATTTTTATTGTGTGCTTTTATTTTGTAGATGTTATATTGTAACCATTCAAACAGTGAAAGAAAATTGTGTCTTTTCCCCACCCGTGTACTGGCAGGTTAATGCTTTTGTTTTTCCATTTTAAAGTCAACACTACCCGTTCATAAGCCATGACATTTAAATCCATTAGATAAATAATGGAATGACACAAAATTATGTTTTCAGTCTTGACCTTCATCTCTATAGTTATGCTCTTTCTGGAATATTAAGTAGCTTACTTCTTTTCTCTACGCACAAAATATTATTGTTTACATGGGGATTAATCTCACTTATATGATTGAAAAATTGGTCAATTCAAATGGAGAAATATCTGATCTCACAAAATGTCCCTAGTAGGACAGCAACATTGGCTTAATACTGTTCAGTAAGTACCCCAAAATCGACGTGCATCGGTAAAAATCGACATTTTTACCAATTTTGTTCATTCTTGTAAGATACTGCCTAATAATGGATCTATAATCTTGAATTTTCTGAAAAATTCGACATTTGATTTTAAATTTAAATTTAAATTTAATTTTCAATTTTTGAAAAATAGAGGAGAGTAAACAATTTTAGCAACATTATAAATACCGGTCGAATTTCAGTGTATAACTTACTGTTATACACTGGAATTCGGTCGGTCCAACATGCAGCGATATCGGTCGATAATGCTAAAAATGTATGTTATATATTGACCGGTCTGACAAACTCCTATATTGGCCGATATTACTATGCTACTTAGGGGTGCCACCTAAGAGATTAACATGATTGAATGTAAGCCTTTAATGCTTTAATGGAGGTAAATTTGAAACTGGAAAAATTGGTATTATTTCATTTCTCCACTTTTTGATTGTTATTACCCAATCACACCAAAAAAACAACAACAATTGTTCAATTTAAGGGCCCTCTTCACTCACCGCCGCCGGAAGCCGAAACTAATGTTATTCAATGGGAAATTTTTCTTTACAAATAACTTATTAACTAATACATATTTTTAAATTCTGTTTTCACATTCTGAAAGTTCCCAGCTGTTAAATTGACGCACCTTTTCTAAAATATTATTTTTTTAATTTTTTATATTTTATTTTGAAGCTGCAAAATACGAATTTTCAATATGTGAAATTTTTTCATTTTGCATGTTCGAAATAAAATATTAAAAATTGAAAAATTACATTTTTTAAAAAAGGTCCGTCAATTTAACAGTTGGGAATTTTCTGAATGTGAAAACAGAATTTAAAAATATGTATTAGTTAATAAGTTATTTGTAAAGAAAATTTCCCCATTGAATAACATTGGCTCGGGCTTCCGGCGACGGTGAGTGAAGAGGGCCGTTAAGGAGAAAAATAAAATAATATGCCTTTGAAAAATGTTACTCCTAAAAAGGGTACACGATTGCACAGCCGGTCAAAAAAAAAAAAAAAAAAAAAAAAAAAAAACGAAACACCCCCACCTATCTCATTACCTAATTATCGCAGAAACATGCAGTAGGCACCAATCGTCAGGAATTTATATCTTTTATTGGAGATAAGTTAGTATTAAGCCCTAAGGAGAAATAGAGTCCCCAGGAAAAATAGACTCTAAATGTAGGTGTCTTATGAACAGAGGTAGAACTTATTGAAATTTTACTGTAGTATTCTCGTATCAAAAGAAATTATTCAATACTTTAAAAACAAAGAGAAAAAAATTCGTAGGAAAGAAAAAAAAAATATATAGAAGGATTTTGGTATTTCTAATTTATTTATATTTGTATCCTATTTCGCCAAAGAAAAGCAAGTCTACTGAAATAAATTTATACTATTTTGTGATTGTTATAATTATGCATAAAAATTCTTATTACTTTCTTCTATCTTCAATAGAAGAAAGTATTGGATTCGTAAAAATTTTTGATTTCGGGTTTTTGATGGATTTACACGTTTTGAGAGCTGTAGAACACGATTTTAACATTTTTAGAAAATGTCTGTCTGTCTGTCTGTGTGTGTGTGACAAAATTTTGTGGCAACTGTATCTCTGGAACTACTGCACAGAATTTCATACAAATTGGTATGTAGTTGCACCTTGACATAAATTAGTGCCTATCAACTTTTGGTAAAAATCGTCTTACAGGTTGCGTTGCCATCCCGCTTTTTCTAAATTTTTAACAGGGTGATATAGGGCAAAAATTTTCAAGATGGGTATCTTTCGAAAGGTCTCGTCAGTACCTTTAAAACGAATGGTTGAACTATAAATCTGTGATAATTTAAAACAAAGTTACCGATTTTTTTTTACTTTTTATGAAAAAAAACTTAGAAAAATTTTTTTTTTTTTTCTCCCCTTAATTTTATCAAACTCCCACGGTTTCCGTGTTCTGACAAACTTAAACTAATTTTTGCTTTTTCCCCCTAATTTTGTCAAAGTCCTACGGTTTCCGTGTCTTGACAAACTTGAACATAATTTTGCATTTTCCCCCTAATTTTGTCAAAGTCCTACGGTTTCCGTATTTTGACAAACTTTGACAAAATTTTGGGTAAAATGTGAAAATTATTCTAAGTTTGTCAAAACACGGAAACCGTGGGACTTTGACAAAATTGGGGGAAAAATGCAAAAATGTGTTTAAGTTTGTCAGAACACGGAAACCGTGGGAGTTTGATAGAATTAAGGGGAGAGAAAAAAAAAAAAGTGGGACTTTGACAAAATTTTGGGTAAAATGTGAAAATTTGATTAAAGTCCCACTTTTTTTTTTCCCTCTCCCCTTAATTCTATACTTTTTTTATTATTATTATTATTATTGTTACTGAGTGAATTTGTATAGGAAAAGATAGAAGAAAGTCTCGTGGTGGCCACAACATACTAGTTTTGTATTGAAATGGGATGCACTGTATTTCTAATTGAATAAATAAGTTTCAAATTTGGTTTCTTGTACAAAAAAAAAAAAAAAAAAAAAAAAAAAAAAGTTATCGTAATGTGTTTTATCTTCTTTTAAACATGAGCAGGAATTTAAATTATATTATATAATGTAGGCATTTTCATTAAAAATATATGCATTGTGACTACAATATTGCCGCTTAGTTACTCATTGTTTGAATTTCATTGATATCATTCAGTTGTACTGATTTTTAGAATACACATATCATATAGAATATTTTTTATGCAAATGTATTCAAAAATTTTCAAAATAACTAATTTAAGGAATATAATCATTGTTTCACATTTCTATATTAAAAAAAAAAAAAAAAGAAAAAAAAAAAAAAAAAGAAAAAGAAAAAAAAAAATCATTTTTCCAAAACATTACATAAACCTGCAGACCTGAAAAAAATATTTCTCAAACTTTCCCATAGCCTTGAAAATCCAAAACTATGTCCCGTTAACCTAGAGAGTGAAATCTAGGTCAAACTTTTCCACTTTTACTTTTTTTAACACGTGCATATCTATAAAAAAAAATCAACTTATCGATCGACAAGTTTGGTACAGGAAGTTATTGGTAAGAAAAACCATTGTTGTAACCCCACCGTATCGCAATTTTTTTACCTGTAGATTTCTTGAGATGGGAGAGAATCCCCCACTCAAGGTCACATGTGCCCACCCTGTGGGTCTGAAAAAAATCTGAAATCACTTTCTTCCTGGTTTCCCCCTCTTTATATTTATAGTAATGTGGTTCCGTTATATCGCAGAGAATTTAAAAATTGTTCTCTTAACGGTCCCAAGAACAGCTTACACTTCACAGAGTATTACAGAGGGATATATTCACAGAGACAAAAATTCAGAGTATCAAATTGGTTTCTTTCAAACTTTGAATAAACACCATAAAATGCAATAAACTCGCAACAATTGTTTCGGGTCGAAAAAACACACGACCCTTCATCAGGCGAATAAAGTAAGCACGAGTGCTGCAGTCAAAGCGGCAGCCATTTTATGGTGTTTATTCAAAGTTTGAAAGAAATATTTTTTACAACGCCAGTTTTGTGGTGCTTTTTTATTAAATATCAAACTGGTTTACTATAATTAAAATTGAAAGATAAACTAATGATAATAACAAATGGGTATATTTAGGCTATGTATAAATGTATGTAAGATAATTTTATTATGCTTATTTTCTTTGCATTTTATGGAATATATATATATATATATATATATATATATATATATATATATATATAACTTTCGGCAGCAGCGCTTGTAACTCTAGGGCCTTTCCGCAAAATGTTTAAAGTAGCCCTCCTTAAAAGAAAATTGCCTCATTTTTTGAATACTTCACTTTCAGTTATTTATATTTTTATGAAATCGATGATTTATCCCTCAAGAAAAAAAAAACTGATGCATTTACATTAAGGAAGTTGTTATATTTTAGATTCAACAATGATAAGATGAAACTGACCAAGATTAGGGGAGACCCGTGTACCTAGGGCCGCTTTTTTTTCAATGCCCAAAAACAGAGCCCTTGACCTGTTTAAAATTTATCAAACTGATATGTACATATCTTTAGGACTAATTACTTGCAATTGGGATTAATATAAATACCTAAAATAATAAATTCCGACAAATAGAAGGTTTAAAAAAAACTTCACTCGTGGCCCTAGGTACAACACCCTCATTTGTACCTGGGGCCAGACCTCATTGTACCTAGGGCCATTCTCTCAAATTTAGATTTCACTTTGTAATGAATAGAAAATAAGCATATAAACATGTATTTTATAAAAGAAATATTATCAAGTAATATATTTATTTATCATATAATGATTATCATGTTGTTGCCTTAATTTGAAACACGAAATTTTTCACTTTTTTTTTTCTTTTTTTGGGATATTCTAACTTTCTAGATGTCTCTGGTTTTCGGTCACATCTTTTCTTTGATGTGAGAGGTTTGGCTTTAGGTAAAGGTTTTGTTTAGGTTCGTACCTGTAAAAGCATGACACACGAAAAGATGTTAGATGTTGAAGGTTTCGAAATTTCAACAGGACACGAAACAGAGACATCCAGTTCTATCATTGTTGGTTCACTTTCTTCCTAGAAAATCTTTTTTTTTTTTTTTTTTTTTTTTTTTTTTTTTTAAATTGTGGAGAGATCTTGTCTTTCAGTCACATTTGAACTTAAATATTCATCCTCAGTGAATGTGTTTTGATTCATTGGCCATATGCCGGATGCACGAAAGCCTGATAGAATGATTACAGGAGTAAAGGCCGATGGATAGGACTTGCCAACATTTTCATCAACGTCATATATAGTGATTGGTTTACCAGGGTTTGCCAGCATCCAATTACTATAGACTGTACTGTGTTTCTTAACACTTTCGCGACCGCTGACGTAGATTCACATGATTTGAAAATATAAAACTTCACCAGTTCTTTTGCAATTTGTATGTTATTTGTTTCTAAAAAATATACACAATATTCATATTTGTACAACCAGTATACTATGGATGCAAATACTTTGATTAGAGAGAATATGATTATAATGCATATCCATTTGTAATATAAATGTGAATACGAAAAATTTTGCTTTGAAAAATTGTAACTTATGAGAAAAACGCCCACAGGCAGACCTTACTGGCAAAAAGACAAAAACATGCAGTTGCGAAAGTGTTAAAAGGTCCAATCACACCGGCCCTAGGTACAAGGCAGCTATGTGGCCCTAGGTACAAGTTTTAGTAACTTCATTCAAAATGCTGTGCACTAAAATATCCACAGGCAGAGGGGACTAATTAAATATCTCATTTATTGCTCAATATAAAAAGCAAAATTATACACTAGAAATGAAAGAAAAATATTTGACTTACCTTTGTAAAATAGCAAAAGAGATGAGCTGCAAAATTTTACTTCAAACCATTTAAATTCGTTTTCTACGTGTAACTTCTCGAAACTTTCTCCTCAAAAATTCCAAAGTAGTTGTAAAAGTAGCAATTGGTGTTGTTACTTGCCCAATTGAGTATTAAAACTTAAAATTAAATATTATTCAAATAAATTGGGGTGGCCCTAGGTACACGGGTCTTTCCTATACAGATTATTTACTCGACTTGTTTATTTTGGAATCATCACAATTAGCAAAATATGAAAGTAAAATATTTGAGTACTTTGGTTGACGTAGTTTCTTACAAAAAAAATTTTTTTTTCAAAGTTAACAATTTATTGTCCCCTTTCGAAGGCCTTTAAGTCCTGATCATTAACACTTCATTTCCGGCAGTGGAAAATTGCCATTTACTTTATAGTAAGACTTCGTCATGTTTAAAGCGTCCCTCTATTATTCTTTTGTCACTGTATAGCTTATGTTGTTTTTTTGAGATTCTGCTCTCGAAGATGGTTGAAAGGAGTTTCAAGGTTCTAACCCAGATCGCTTTATTTTGACTAGTCGTTCAGAACTTTTTGTGATTTTTTTTGTGAAACTCACGTTAATACGGTCTAGGACCCCTTAGAAAGACGCTCCACGGATATCAGTCCTCCCAGATATAGGACTCTAATGTATTCAATCAATACCTTCACTGTAAGAAATTTCAGTGACATTCGGAGAGTTAACAATGAAATTATACGACAAGCAATCTTCTTCCAGAAAAACGTCCAGTACCCGTATTTGTAACAATTTTTTAAAATTCGAAGTGTTCACCGTTTATTAATATCCCTGTAGTAAACGATCATATTCATTCAGACAACCAGTCACATTCTTTCTTTGAGAACATAACTTTAACAGGCAAAATTTTATTTTTACGGTCAGTGAGTGGAAAACTTTTTGCCAGTCCCTGACTGTAATCTAGTATGCAAAATTTTTACAGTGTATGCCTTTTTAAAAGCATTTAATGTATATCTAAAACAAAGAAAACTATTTGAATCTGTTTAAATGCGTTTGTTGCTAAAATAAACATCGATGTTTTAACAGGCTGTTACAGTTAATCAATATAGAGCAAACAAAAAAAGAAAAAAAAAATCAAGTGTATTTAATTTTTTTGCACTGTTTTGGTTGGTATGCTTGGTTTAATAATTTAATGTTGAATTTGTATTGTTGGTAATTGACCTTCATCCGCTTACACGTCAATAAAGGAACGCGATTCCCCATTTATTATTCTTGGTCTAAGTTCTAATATCAGTTTTTATAATTTAACATCGATTTAAAAATAAAATAGGATGATGTGGGATAACTGCAACAACGTTTTGGAATAGTTCGACTTTGACCTTATTTTGCTCAGTTGTTTTATACTTTCATTTTTGAAAAATTTTAGATGTAAACTACAACTAATTGGATTTTTTTTTTTTTTTTTTTTTTTAAGAGCTTTTTTGTAATTTAACAATCTGTGAATTAAAGAAAAAAAACGGTGAAATTTTTTGTGATACGGGGTTCCACATGCACCATAGTTTGGGGAAAGTGTAACCTCGAACTACCATATCCATATGCAGTAATTAAAACATATGTAAGTTTAGTTTCTACTTAGTGAAAACCTTCATGAATCTGTGACTTTTTGAATTTTTTAAATATCACAACTTACTAGTTACAGAGTTGTGAACTTTTCTGTATGCTTCCAACATTCCAGCAATGTCTAAAAAAATCAGGGTATTAAATTTCATTAAAAATTAAAATACAGAACTAAAAACAGAAAGTAAAAAGTTATAAATAGTGCAGTTGAGCTGCTTGGTATATGTGTACTTGTCCGACATGCTAAGTTCTTTGAGTAAGTGTAATCACGGGTTATAAACAAAGAAGCTTGAGAAAAATAAATATAACAAATCTGAAGTTATATTCAAAATCCACATAAAAATTACATACAAAATTTACATACTACCCCAAACTGTGGAGTTTACCTGACTTTTAAGAGGGATGCTCTGTCAAAGGAAAAAAATGTTAGCAATTTTTCAAACTTCTAAACTATCGCTGTTTCGTATTTCGTTTGGTATATCAAGACTAAATATAACAATTAAATTTCAAGAAAATACGTATAACATAGGTGCCAAGTCTCCCGTTTTTCAAGGGAGACTTCAAACCGGAAAATTTTTAAAGCTGTTTCCTGTAAAATTAATCGTCGAAAATATATATAACATTTTTCATTTAAAAATATTGGTATCAATTTTGATTTAAAAGTTGAAAAGGTTGGCAGCTCTGGTATAAGGACTAAATTCAGCTTATCAATTGAGTTTTAAGGTAAGTTCATGCTTTATCCCGTGGTTTACTGTTATCTCACTTCACCCTAATGACATCACGTACACCTTTCTAAAAATCTATTGAGTTTATCACCTTAAAATTTAGTATGGTAGTAGAAAATGTACTATTTGAGAATAATAAGCAGCAATTTTAAGTTTGGTTGAAAAGAAATAATATCTTTTTTTTTTTTTTTTTTTTTAAACTAAATAACTCTGAGAATCCTAAAAATTTTGCGAACATATTTCTCATCATTTCGAAAAAATTTCCACCCAGATTTGCATTGTTGGATATTTTTATAGAAATAAATTAGTTACACAATTTTGGAAAATTTCAACTCTCTATTTTAAATAGAATTTTAGAAAAGTGTACCAAATGCACATATTCTTAAAAAAAAAAAAAAAAAAAATCATATAGACATATAAAAAGTTAATTATCTCTAAAAAACTAATTTATTCAGCTAATTAATTTCTTTTGCTTTAAATATGGGCTATAATGTACAGGTTAACTGTGGAAAAAAAAATCTCAGTTCCATCTGTATTTTTAAGTAAAATACAAATCGTTGAATATTTTGCAAAAATTGCTTTATTTAACCTGTCGAGATGTTCCATGTATCCTTAAACGACTACAATGATATGTTAAAATTTAAAGTTGTAGTTTGTCGTAAACAAACTGTATTTTTAAACTTTCTGATACTACCTGCCACGAGAAAACGACGAGAATGGTGGCAACGGATATCATATTCGAATTTCTTTTTCGGGTTACCCGCTCTGCGGATCGGGTACAGGTTGAGTTACCATTAATTTTTGACCCGCGGGTAAAACCGCGGATCTACCTGAAAAATATTGTTCTTCGAAAAATCTTTTACGTTGTTTTTTTTTATGAATATAATCTTTTGAATGTAGAGACTGGATGACATTCTCTTCCTTCATTGCAGTTGAAAGCAACATGACTCATAACATAAGTTTTATTTGTAAAGAAGAAATGCATAAATATTAATACTTAACGTATAAAACGTGACATGAGAAAAATATTTGCCTTCCAACGTATATTTGCTTCCTTATTTCACGTGTTTTTATACGCTGTAAGCGTTTGAAACAGTGGATTTTTTAAGAGTAAGGGTAAAGCACAACGAATTTTAATGTTTATACGCAGAAGTTTTATTTATACTTAGGCTAGATATTTTTAATGTATAATTATACACTAATTTTAATATAATTATATATTTGTAACATTTATGTTATAATTAATTCTCTGAAACATTTATTCAATAATGTAATTGTATTTCGTGAAATAGAATTTTAATTCGGTTTCTTATGTAATGTATATTGAATAATATTTTTTTTGAGGGTCAGAAGATGCGGGTTCGGGTAGGGTTGCGAGTCAAGTTCACTCGACCTTTGCAGGACTCTACTGTGGACGATTCGGCAGGCAAATTCTAAACACTTTTTAACTATAGCAATTATTATTATTTTTGTCATAATAAAAAGTCCTTTTACTTTCAAAAGCTATTTGATACAACAATTTTTACTTCCATTACCCGACTACCGCAGGTAATGGAAGTATTGCATTCGGTTAAAAAAATCTATATCGAGTTTTCACCTGATTTACACGTTTTAAGGTCTCCTGAGTCCAAAAAAGTAGTTTTTGACAATTGATTAGTATGTGTACATGTATGTGGGAAATTTTCTGACTATCCTAACTCCGACACTAATAAAGATACGAAACTTCAGAATTGAGAAAGGTTTGTTGTACAGATGCAGTTTTCAACTTTTAATGAAAAATGGAAAACCGGAAGTGGGACCATAAGTCTGTATCTCAAAAACGGCTCCAACGATTTTCTTCAAATTTGCTATATAAAAACTCTAATAGATGTCCTTTCGAATAATATACTTGGTTAGTTCAGGAAAACTGATAAGCACCCTGTATAAATAGCTCCATTTCAAGCCTCGCAAGCGCGTTCCTTTAAGAACGACTGCATAGATTTTTTTCAAATTCGTCATATTGACTCCCTTTGAAATATATTTTTGCATGTAATGGCTGTTTTCCGGTCAATAATTGAGTATGCCAAGTTTTGGTAAAAGTTGGTATCTCAAAAACGGCTCTAACGATTTTCTTGAAAATTGTCACACAAATCCGCATTTTAGATATCCTTTCTCATGTATTACATGGTTATTACAGGAAAATTAATTGTCATCCTGATCAGGCAGGTCAGTTTTAGATCTCGTAAATTGGTGTTTCAAAAAATAACTCTACCAATATTTCTTTCTTATTTTTTAACTCGCTATGTAAACTCTGTTTTATATGTCTTTACATGTTTATCAAGTTCTCTTACGAGAGTACGTAAGTTTTCTCTTACGAGAAAAATTTTAGGTCAAGTTTATGTCTTCTGAACACATTATCTCCAAAAAGTGCATATAATGCGTGTAATAGTGGATATTGGAAGTCGTGTGGTTTTTTCACACCAGATTTTTGGTTTTGAAATGTAAACTGTAAACTTTAAGTAATTGTCAATTTATTTATTTATTTATTTTATTTATTTATTTTATTTATTTATTTATTTATTTATTTTTTATTTATTTTTTTTTTTTTGGGGGGGGGGTAAGGGGGATAAAACGAGTGATATTTTTTGGGCAAATATGTGAAACGTTCTTGTGTGTGTGTGTGTCGTTGTGTTTATATGTCTATAACGCTGTTTTTGTCCGGGTATCACATAAGAACGGCAGAAAGGAATTCAGTGACACTTGGCAGAAATTGAGGTCTGTACCCAATTTAAGATTATATCTATCAACTATTGCGAAATTCTCCCCCTTCCCGTTCCTCCCCTGATGATCAGGAGGCAAAAACACGTTTGGAAGCATAAGTCGGCTCCAAGTTATTTCACGGTGAAGAAATTGTACATGAGTACCAAAAAAAAAAAAAAAAAAAAAAAAAAAAAAAAAAACTCTTTCTGCGATTAATCATGTTCAAAACAGCCATGCGCCTTCTTTAGAATACTTTCAAAGACCCATTTTTAGTTTTTTGTGATTTTCGATTTTAGGAGGAGTTACGAGGGGGCAAATTCGAGACCCACCATTTTAGCACTAAATTTGTCCTGGGAAATCAATGGGAGCTTCGGCCACGAATTTTGGTACGTGAATAGTTTATATATATCCAACGATTACAGTAACGGAATTTTACGAAATCCCCCCTTTCCTCACTGCAGGGCATGAGGCAAAAACACATTTATATCTCAAAATTACTTCATGGTAAAGAAACTGCATAGGGGAAACAAGGATTGAGTACAAATATACCTTTCTGTGAAATTTTGGAATTTTCGATTTTTTAAGGAGAAAGAGAAAGAAAATCGATTTTTAAGGGGAAATTTTGGAAATTTTAAATTTTTGAGTAGAACTCTACTAAAAATGGTGCTGAGATGTTGAAAACAACCATGGTCTTCTTTAGGATATTTCCAAAAACCCTTTATATATATATATATATATATATATATTGGGATTTTCGATTTTGGTGTGCGTTATGAGAAGGCAAATTCGAGATACGCTTTTTAGCACCAAATTTGTCCTGGGAAATCTATCGGAGCTGCAGTCACAAATTTTGGTGCTTTGATTATTTATATGTATCCGACACCTAAAGTAACGGGATTTATCGAAATTACCCCTGTTCCGTCCTTGGGGGGAGACAGAAGGCAAAAACACATTTGTAAGCATAATTCGCCTCCAAATTACTTCACGGTACAGAAATTGCACATAGAGAGACTACACATGAGTACACACACACACCACCAAAAAAAAAAAAAAAAAAAAAAAAAAAAAAAAATTTTTTTTTTTTTTTTTTTTTTTTTTAAGTGGAGGGGAAAAATCGATTTTCGGGAGGAAATTTCGCAAATTCCAGTTTTTTTGAGTAAAAATCTACAAAAATGGTACAAAGATGTTGTAAACAGCCATGCGCCGTCTTTGGAATACTTTCAAAAACCCATTTTTAGTTTTTTGTGATTTTCGATTTTAGGGGGAGTTACGAGGGGGCAAAGTTATGAGAAGGCAAATTCGAGATACTCTTTTTAGCACTAAATTTGTCCTGGGAAATCTATCGGAGCTGCAGTCACGAATTTTGGTGCGTAAAGTGTTTATATGTATCCGACGCCTATTATAACGGGATTTTATAAAATTCTTCCTCTTTCCCCCTTGGGGCCAAGGGCAATAAATACCTTTCCAACTATAATCTTCCTTCAAATTATCTTAGTAAGATAAATTTTTATGTGTGGATTGGCTATGCGCACTGTAAAGGGATTTTGTGAAATTCTTCTCTCCCTCCCCTTTTAGAGGAAGGATGAGAAAAATCTGATTTCAAGAATAATTCTGTTCCAAATTATCTGAAGAAAGGGATTTTTTGATGTGTCGGTCGGTTATACGCATCCAACACGTATAAAAATATTTTGCTAAATCCCCCCTCCTTTCCTTCCCTTTAAGAGCAGGAACAAAAACAAGTTTTCAAACATAACTCTGCTTCAGATTTTCTCAGGAAGACGAATTTTTTATGTGTCTGCAGCACGCACTATAAAGGGATTTTTGGAAATTACTCACGTCCCCTTAGGACAGGCGGGACAAAAAAAAAAAAAAAAAAAAACGCGGTTTCAACCATAAATTTGCTTTAAATTATTTTAGAATGGCTAAGTTTGGTGGGTGGGTGTTGATTAAGTGTGCGCAATGTGCACTTTGGTGGGATTTTGCGAAACTTCTACTTCTATCTTATTCGTGGGGGTGAGGGGAGTAAAAAGCGGATAATTCATTGCTGAAAGCAGTGGGGACCCGGACTCCTCATGTTGCGAGCGAAAAAACAACTACCAAATGCTGCAGGAATTTTAACTTAGGTTTCGACTGATTTATTATTTATTTATTTTATTATTATTATTATTGAGTTTATATTAATAATAAAATGGAATTTTGAGATTCCACTTATATATAGTGTTCAGTAAAGTACTCAACTCCTAGTTTAAAAATAAAAGCTTTAAAACCGACCGATTCGTTAAAACATAAACTTGACCCACAAGAAAAAATGAGTCAATCCAACTCCAATTGCAACGAAGAACCAAACCTCGGCTTCTAGACTATATTAGTTTGAAGTCTGAGATGATGTTATATTACTTCACAAATAGGATTCATGTGTTTTTCTTCTTTTTCTTCTTCTTCTTAAGCCGTTCGTACGTTAATTTAAACTATATAGTTTCCAATTTTCATATAAACACATATTATTCGCTGTTACAGAAACTAGAATTCAGAATTTGAAAAACACATTTATTTTATTCGTAAAATGCGAATCATGCGCGAACTTTAGATAGTCGTCATTTAACTCAGGGGATTTTAAAAAATCATCATCTTAGCGCTCCCTCGGAATATTTTTTTCCATTTCAGCGACGCCTGACCGAAGAACCATGATATGATGAGGCAGACAATTCTGATAATTTAATTAGGGTTTTCCTGTCGACTTTTCTTTTCATTTCTTCTTCTTCTTTTTTTTTTTTTTTTCTTTTTTGTTAAATTAGAAAATTTAATCTGGAAAGAAGTAGAGTCGTGGGAAATCTTTGTCATGCGATGTGATTCTAATGTTTCAGAAAACGTACAGAAATATTTTTAGAATGATTTATCTTTATTCCATAATATTTTTGGGGCATTTTTACAATAAAGAATTGATTAAACAAATGTAATTATGTTAACGTAAGTTTTTATAATAAATAGCTTTTTACGCCTATATACATTTGGGAAATATATTTTATTTTAAAAATCAGTGTATTCGAGTGTTGCATATATATTATCTATTGCTAGTATTTTTATATTTAACATGACAATTATTTTCCCTTATATTCAGTAATCTGCAGAAATTCTGAAACACACAGAAGAGAAAAGTTGAAAACGCAAACTTGCAAAAGAGCAAAAGATTATAGAATTGCTAAAATCTTTTTCGGATTTGTAAAGTTATTTTGCTGAAGCCCATGTGTATATGGCATTCTGACGCATTAAAAATAAAACTGATGTATGAAAAGTCATAGAAATTCGCAACGTAATTTATGCATTTTTAAATATAAATACGAATAAATACATAATAGAGAATCAGAAAAAGAGGCTGTGTTTGATTTTAGTGTTTGCCTACACTATTTAAAATTAACTAATATATTATTTCTATATTTATATTGACAACGCATTTTTTTTATTTGGTATATTTAGTGTAATTACACTTTATATGTGAAATTCTTTCAAATAATATTGCTACATTTATACATATACAGGGTGATTGTAAATAAAGTTACGATTTCAAAATGCTATAATTTTAAAACTACCTATCAGAGCAATTTGATATTTTACCAGAGCAATCGTGAAGCAATGAAATTTTGTTTTTCAAAAAAAAAAAAAAAAAAAAAGTTCCAAAATGTGCCGTTAATTATCCGTAAAGTATTTGTTTCATGAAGCTCCTCTTTTTCTCTTTTCACTATGACTGTTTCTGCTGTAAACACGTATTCTTGTCTTTTTGCGAAAAAAAAAAAAATTGCAGTTAACCCTTGAAGTCTATTGTTTCCTGCTATTCCATTGTGTTGCTAACAACATTCCTGTTTTTAATGAGTCCATTTAAGCGTTTCCCCTGACATTACTCTGACCGTGCCATCTATAGGAACATGTTGGAACTACTTTTTTCCTCCGTCAAACAAAATTTATTTGCCTCACGATTGCTCTGATAAAATATCAAATCGCTTTGATGCGTAGTTTTAAAATTATAGCGTTTTGAAATCGTAACTTTAATTATAATCACCCTGTAAATCGAACTGACAACAATTTAAACCAATATTCTTGCAGCATTACTAAAAATTAAATTAATAATAAATTTAAGTTATTATCTCGAATAGTTGATCACTTCTACTAAAGTTAAACAAAATAATTAACTAATCTAATTTATATAGCTTTTTAAAAGTTTAATGTATGGTTAGACACGATTTAGACTCCATGTTGCTTGAAAACTTCATTTTTTATCCATGTGCTATGAACAACTAAACCTTTGATTTATTTTACTTGTTGTATTCCACGTGACTGCTCTTGCTTCTTCCTGTTAGATTTTTTTTTTTTTTTTTTTTTTTTTTTTTATTATCGGATTTTTCTTACTAAATAGTTTTTTTTTTTCACATTCTTCTTCATATTTAAATTCAATTATTATTTTCTTCTATATGTATATATAGAGAAAGTATTGGATTCGTGAAAATTTTCGAACTCCAGTTTTCGATGGATTTACATGTTTTGGGATGTCCTGAACACGATTTGACTATTTTTAGAAAATGTCTGTCTGTGTGTGTCACAAATTTTGTGGACGCTGTATCTCACGAACCAATGAATGAAATAATTTAACCAAACTTGGTATTTAGTTGGACCCTAACATAAACTGGTACTGATTAGATTTGGGGATCATTCGATCAACAGGTGGCGCTGCGATCGCAATTTTTCAAAATTTTTAACATGGCAGTATAGGACAAAATTTCGTATAAATGTACATAATGAGAGTTATTTTATTCGTGTGATTGTAAAATAATATGAATTATTGATAATAGCAGTAGTTAACTAGGAAAAAAAAATTGTGCATGTGGGGGCATCGCTTCTCCCCCGGTGGATGTAAATTTTCAATATGGGTATATCTTTCGAAAGATCTCGTCAATACCTTTAAAATGAATGGTTGAACTATAGATCTGTGATAATTTAAAACAAAGTCATCGATTTTTTTTTTTTTTTTTTTTTTTTTTACTTTTAACGGGAAAAAAAATAACCTTAGAAAAAAAAAATCGCATTTCTTCTAATAATTGCAAAAAAATGACTTTCTTTCGGCATTTAGTGATATAATTCTATCAGTAAAAATCACCTGCATTTATAATGGAAAATAATTTGATAATTTAATAAACAATTTGTATTGAATAAACTTTATGTAAAATTATATAGAAGAAAGTCATGTGGTGGCCACATCATACTATACGACTGGCCATTAAAATTGCTACACCAAGAAGGAATAATAATATTGGAATGAAATTTGTTGGACACATGCATTATAGCAGGAAGAACAATTGATTAAATTTTCAGGAAATTTCGAGTTATATGTACTGAGAAAACAGTACATAAAGCAGCGACCTCTGCGAGCAATAATAGCAGTTATTTGCCTAGGCATTGAATCGAACAGCGATTGGATGACATGTACGGATAGAGAACTTCATGATGTTTTAACACGATGCCACAATTCATCGATAGAAGTTACTGGTGAGTGGTGGGGGGCCAGTCGCTTTTCAACGATTAAACAGTCATTTTCATTGGTGCGAGATCAGGAGAACGCGCTTGCCAAAACAACAGTCGATAACATTCTGTATCAAAGAAGGTCCGAACAATACAAACAACTTGCGTTCGTGCATTATCTTGCTTAAATGTTGCGCTTCGGAGGCCTTGAATATAGGGCAGAGCGATGGGCCTTAACTCGTCACAAATGTAATGGCTGGTAGTTAGAGTGGCCAGAATGAAAACAAGAGGTGATCGGGACGTGTATCCAATGGCACCACATACCATCAATCCAGGTGGTGACCCAGTATGCGGCTACCAAAATTCTGATTACCCTGAAAACTGCATCATTAATGTGTGATCAACGATGAACCTAGACACTAGAATGGCGTGAAGTCATCTTTCAGACAAATCACAATCCTGTTTACAGCACCAAGATTGCCTTATCCGTATTTAACGGCATTATGAATAATGCAGATTGCCAGCTGGGATTCGACATCATTATACTGTCCATCATTCCCAATGATGTTATGGGTTCCCATTGGATACACGTCTCGATTACTTCTTGTTCGTATTCCTGGCACTCTGAACAGCAGCCATTAAATTTCTGATGGGTTAAGGCCCGTCCCTCTGTCCTGTATTCGAGGCCTCCGTAGCGCAAAAATTAAGCAAGATAATGCACGACCGCAAGTTGTTTGTATTGTTCGGACCTTCTTTGATACAGAATGTTATCGAATGTTGCTCTGGCAAGCGCGTTCTCCTGATATCGCAGCATGAAAATCACTGTTTAATCGTTCAAAAGCGACTGGCCCCCCACCACTCACCAGTAACTTCGATCGATGAATTGTGGCATCGTGTTAAAACATCATGAAGTGCTCTATTCTTACATGTCATCCAATCGCTGTTCGATTCAATGCCTAGGCAAAAAATTGCTATTATTGCTCGCAGAGGTCGCTGCTTTATGTACTGTTTTCTCAGTACATATTACTCCAAATTTCTTGAAATTTTAATCAATTGTTCTTCCTACTATAATGTATGTGTCCAACAAATTTCATTCCGTTATTATTATTCTTTCTTGGTGTAGCAACTTTAATGGACAGTAGTGTAGTTTTAATGTGCGATCGGCAGCCTACAAACGAACAAACAAGCAATTATGTAAAGAGTAATCAATTAAAAATTAAATTAGTTATATTTGGTCATAACCATCAGTCGCCGTCAAATACAGAACCATTGATATCTATATCTATAGAAATTTAATTTACCGGTTATAAAAATAATGTACAATTTCATTCTGCTGTATTACATTTGGTGTTATTTTTAAATTGTAAATATTCTCTGAATGTTGACATGAATGCTGTTAAATACTCGTTATAATGTAAATACTTTTATTGCATTTTAGATTTTTTTTAAAGATAAAAAAATACAATATTCGGATACTACTAATGAAATATAAATATGCCAGTTTGGCCTTCACTATTATTAAAGGGCGATTAAAAATCAACAAAACATACTCTGTGTCTCTGAGTTTATCACAAAACTTTCGTCACAGTTCTGTTTTCTTTTTTCTCTTTTTTTTTTTTTTTTTTCGTACATGTCTTGTTATCTCTCAACTGGTTGTTTCTTAATAAATCTAATTTGTCACGAACACAGAATGATAAACTGTAATTAAAATCTCATTAATAACTATGACGTACTTCATATCAATGTTGGAAGAAAAATGTATTTTTTTTTTTTTTTTTTTGTTTTTTTTTACTGTTTTGGTGTGTGTTATAGTAAATTATAGAATCAGTATTAATGAAGTAAAAAGAGATTTCGAAGGGATGTAATTTAATGAGGGAAAAAAAAATTGCACTAAAAATGTTATTATAGATAACTCTTTGAATTTATAAAATGTACTATTATAAAATTACTTGGTTTCTGAGACATTAAAAATCTTACTGGAAAACTGTATTTTTTTTTTTTTTTTTTTTTTTTTTTTTGTAGACATTCAATGTACACACATACGCATGCGCAAAAACGCAAAATTAGTATGTTGTGGCCATCATAAAACTTTCTTCTGTATTATTTTACATAACTTCTCTATTTACAAGTTAATGTGCACAAAAATTATTTCAACATGGTTTACATACGCATTAAAAGTTTAAAATGTACTTTTTAGTGCAATATATGTTAAAATATAAAGGTATCTAGAGCTACTTCTGCTATAACCGTGTGGTAAATAGCAAAAGTTGAATAATAGGATCGTCATTTATTGACCGATATGCACCGAAATTAACTCAGCAATCTTTTTCAAAATGGACATCTCACATATCAAGTCTGGCGCATTTATTTGCTATGGATGGTGAAATATAACCTACCCGAAAGCTTGGAAAAATGCAGCATAAATGTATTAATGATTCAATATGAGTATAGTTTTTTATAATGAACATCTTACATATCAAGTTTTGTAGAACTATACAGTATAGAAGCTAGATATAGCCATTTCTTATTTGAGGAAATTGCAGCATAATAGCGCCACCTGTTGAACCATATTCCCCAAACGTTGAGAAGTCCTAATTTATGTCAAGACTGATTAAATTAAATATACATTTTTATGAAATTCTACGCATTACTTCGTGATCTAGAGCTGACACAAAATTTTGGTCAAACACACAGAGGCAGACGATTTCTAAAAGTGGTCAAATCATGTTTAGGATATCTCAAAACATGTAAATCCATTGAAAATCGAAATTAAACGGACAAGTAAAAAGTTATCACAAGTTTATTTGTAATGAATAAATTCATTAGTTTCCTTGGTAAGTAAGAGAAGAAATATGGCGTCTGGGTCATATATAGAATAATATACATCTATAGCGTTGATGTTTATACGAATGTCTGTTTGAAATTAGTTAAAAAAATGCATGTAGTTCTTATTTTTCTGATAGGTATAAACTTTTTTATACTTTCAAAGTGTCTAATATTTATGCGAAATTTTCGAATTTTAAGCGTACCTTTCTTATAATCTACCGCGATTTTTGAAATGATATGTAGTGGTATTGCCTCAAACAGACAAAAGAGGGTTTCTTAAAGATATATTTTTAAATCTTAAAATGTCTTTTTAAACTGATAATCTCAAATGAATTACATATTAACTCATTTAAGAAATCTCCTTATATTATTAAAATCTGTACGCGTGTGTGTTTCTGTGTGTGTGTGTCTGTGAGAAACGGCTTGAAACGGAAAAGGCTCCGCCTCTAAAGGTCGTACGGACTTCGAACAGGTACCGTCGGACGGAGAATTTATCGCAGATGTACGATATGTAATTTGCTAAACGATGCGACCCTAATTAGCGGAGATATTAATTAAAATGTCGACCGTTGTCTAACGAAAAAACGATTCGAAATCGGAGGCGTCCGCCATTTTCGCCCGCTACCGCTTACCTTGAAAGAAGAAGCAGAAAGAGGAAATTTCGTGGGTTTTTCTAAACCCATCGATGCCGATATGTTGGAGATATCGAAAATACACCTGTACCACGAGAAAGAGCATTTATTACCGATTCTTACGGTACAATTTTTTTTAAAAAATACGGATTTTTATATTTTAAAAAAAAGTTTTAAAAAGGGTCGGAAATTTTTCTTTTTCGCGATTGTCTTTTTCGAAACGCCCTGTACGACCGAGTAACTCTTCCATTTCTTAAAAACTGGTATACAAAGAAAGGCCATTTAATCCTCTTTCGAACCATATAAACATTTTTACAAAATACGGATTAGCGATCCATATTTTTAGATTTTACAAAACATCGATTTTTTCACAAAACATTTTATAACTCAAAAGCGTTTAAAGATAAATCATTTCTTTTTTTTTTTTTTTTTTTTTTTTTTTTTTGTATATAGATCTCGCTTAAACATTTAAACTCCCAAAAGATTGAGAGAAAATTTCAAAAACTGAATGAGTTATAATTTTTTTTTATTTTAGCCTTTAAAGCATTGGAAATCGCGAATTTCATTCCAGATTGAATTCCGTCAAATGAAGCCGCTGTCGGTTTTCATCACTATGGCAACCAGTTCAGAGAGAGCATTTCTCGAGCTCCACGGAAGAAAAAAAAAAAAAAAAAAAAAGCGATAAACATCTGGTATTTATGAGGTCACGTGTTCTTGGTACTGCGATTAAAAATTGCAATATTCTAATACGCGTATTTCAATTTCTAATTACGATGAATTTATTTTTTATACATCATTCGAAAGATATTTTAAAGTTCTTTTATATTATTCAAAGTTTTCAACAGATTTACACGTTTTGAGATATCCTGAATTAGTTTCCTTTTTATCTCAGCTACTAATTAAAATAATTTAATAAGTAATACATCATTAGAAAGCTTTTATGAATTGGAATCGAACAGTGGAATACAGAAATTTGTACCGCCAGATGGCGCTGTAATATTTTCAAATTTCAATATTTCAATTTCTAATTATGATTAAATTATTTTTAATACATCATTCGAAAGATATTTTAAAGTTCTTTTAAATTATCGAAAGTTTTCACCAGATTTACACGTTTTGAGGTCTCCTGATTACCTTTTCTTTTGCATCTTTTAAAATTTCAGTTTCTAATTACAATTAAATTATTTTTAATACATCATTTGAAAGATATTTTAATGTTTTTTTTTTATATTATCGAAAGTTTTCACCTGATTTACACGTTTTGAGGTCTCCTGATTAGGTTTTCTTTTGCATCTCAGCTAATTGAGTTAGACCATTCAAAATTGGTATACGTAGGTTAATTAGGAGGAGCTGAAAGGGTGGGGAAGAAATAGGTGTATACCACGCGAGATATTTCACCCGATTCACACGTTTTGAGGGATCCTGATTAGGTTTTTTTTTTTTTTTTGGATCTCAGCTACTGATTAAAATAATTTCATTAATAATACATTATTAGAACGCTTCTTTGATTTGGAATCGAACAGTGGAATACAGAAATTCGTACCGCCAGATGGCGCTTTAATATTTTCAAATTTCAATTTTTAATTATGATTAAATTATTTTTAATACATCATTCGAAAGATATTTTAAAGTTCTTTTGAATTATCGAAAGTTTTCACCAGATTTACACGTTTTGAGGTGTCCTGAATCAGTTTTCTTTTATGGCGCTGTAATATTTTCAAATTTCAATATTTCAATTTCAAATTATAATTAAATTATTTTTAATACATCATTCGAAAGGTATTTTAAAGTTCTTTTAAATTATAGAAAGTTTCACCAGATTTACATGTTTTGAGGTCTCCTGATTACCTTTTCTTTTGCATCTTTTAAAATTTCAATTTCTAATTACAATTAAATTATTTTTAATACATCATTTGAAAGATATTTTAATGTTTTATTTATATTATCGAAAGTTTTCAACTGATTTACACGTTTTGAGGTCTCCTGATTAGGTTTTCTTTTGCATCTCAGCTAATTGAGTTAGACCATTCAAAATTGGTATACGTAGGTTAATTAGGAGGAGCTGAAAGGGTGGGGAAGAAATAGGTGTATATCACGCGAGATATTTCACCCGATTCACACGTTTTGAGGGATCCTGAATAGGTTTTTTTTTTTTGGATCTCAGCTACTGATTAAAATAATTTCATAAATATTACATCATTAGAACGCTTTTTTGATTTGGAATCGAACAGTGGAATACAGAAATTCGTACCGCCAGATGGCGCTTTAATATTTCCAAATTTCAATTTCTAATTATGATTAAATTATTTTTAATACATCATTCGAAAGATATTTTAAAGTTCTTTTAAATTATCGAAAGTTTTCACCAGATTTACACGTTTTGAGGTCTCCTGAATCAGTTTTCTTTTATGGCGCTGTAATATTTTCAAATTTCAATATTTCAATTTCTAATTATGATTAAATTATTTTTAATACATCATTCGAAAGGTATTTTAAAGTTCTTTTAAATTACAGAAAGTTTTCACCAGATTTACACGTTTTGAGATGTCTTGATTACGTTTTCTTTTATGGCGCTGTAATATTTTCAAATTTCAATATTTCAATTTCTTATTATGATTAATTTTTTTTAATACATCATTCGAAAGATATTTTAAAGTTCTTTTATTATCGAAAGTTTTCACCAGATTTACACGTTTTGAGGTCTCCTGAATTAGTTTTCTTTTGTATCTCAGCTACTAATTAAAATAATTTCATAAGTAATACATCATTAGAAAGCTTTTTTGAATTGGAATCGAACAGTGGAATACAGAAATTTCTACCGCCAGATAGCGCTGTAATATTTTCAAATTTCAATATTTCAATTTCTAATTATGATTAAATTATTTTTAATACATCATTCAAAAGATAGTTTAAAGTTCTTTTAAATTATCGAAAGTTTTCACCAGATTTACACGTTTTGAGGTCTCCTGATTACGTTTTCTTTTGAATCTCAGCCAAATGAGTTAGATCGTTCAAAATTGGTATACGTAGGTTAATTAAGAGAGCCTGAAAGGGTAGAGAAGAAATAGGCGTGCACCGCGCGCGTATCCCCTAACTTGTACGCGTGCAGCACGCACGGGACTGCGCTGCCGAAGGCAGTGGGGACCCCGTCCAACTTTTTAATCGATGACAAATGATTTTTTTTTTCTTAAGAATAAAAATTTTATTTGAGAAGGAATATGTGCGCGAATGGCGCGTATACCTTAACACGTGCGCGCGTAGCGCGCATGGGTCTGCGCTGCCGAAGGCAGTGGGGACTCAATGTGAATTTTTACCCGATCAGAGATGATTTTTTAAATTTACTTAAGAATAAAAAATTGACTTGAGCAGGAATATGTGCGCGCAGTGCACGTATACCTTCTTACGTGCGCGCGCAGCGCGCATGGGTCTGCGCTGCCGAAGGCAGTGGTGACCCGGTGTGAGTTTTTACTCGATCAGAAATGATTTTTTTTTTTTTAGGGGCACGAAGGGTCAGGGAAGGAATACGCGCGCGCAGCACGTGTATCCCGTAAGTTGTGCGCGCGCAGCGCGCACGGGACAGCGTTGCCGAAGGCAGTGGGAACCCGGGCCGACTTTTTACCCAATCAGAAAGGATTTTTTTTAAAACTTTCTTTTCTTAACACTAAAAGTTACTGTTAGTGATTCATTAATTATAGTGATTGAGAGATTTTGAGAATTCAGTCATTATAGTGATTCATTTGAAAATACTGACCCGCTAGCGGGCGAAGCTCGCTAGTAACATATATTTTGTGACGTTATTCTTATCTCTTGACAGATTGAGAGTCAAATAAATTCAGAAGGCATTGGGTGAAAGATTTATCCTTCTATTTAGCGAGACACCAGTATCATACAGCACAACGTTCAAATTGACAGCTCATTTTAAATAAATTTCAGATAACTAGCTTAAGATTTTAAATTTCGGTGAATTCTTTAAAGTCACTTTTTAGGTTGATTTTTTTACAAATCGACATGATTCAATCTCATATTATCTTTTTCAATATCTAAAGCTTCACTTGCGTGTGTAATTGTTTATTATTTATACTTGTCTCTCTCTATATATGTATGTATATAATGGAAAATTTGTCATCACTGTAACTTTTGAAATACTAAATGAATTCAAACAAAACTTGGACTAGTGGATCTATTTTATAAATACCCTGGATAATTTCTCTAGGCGACTTGTTTTTTTTCCAAGTGTTAGCCACTTAAAAATTTCAAACTCGTCGTATTAAACGCATTTAGGACAGGAGTTTCTTAATTTCGATGTATACATAGCCTGTATCAGGACCTTTATCAAGTTTGTTAATCAATTCGTCAGGTTACCTCATTTTAATCTACCATTTTGTTTCAAAATGACGCTCTTTATTATTATTATTATTATTATTATTATTATTACTATTATTAAATCATCTCGATAGCTTTTGAAATACTGAACCAATACGAATCAAAGTTGGACAATGGAAAAATCTTAGGCATATCTTGGATGAGTTTGCTGGGCAGCTTGATGCGCCAGTTTGTTTCCAAATAGAAGCTACTTGAAATTTTCAAATTCACATAGTAAAAAACGTATTTAAGAATGGGTTTGTTTAAAATTCGTTGCATGCATACCTTATATCTATTTTTTAATTAACTTAATCAGCTATTTTGTTTTTAAAAAAAGTAGCCACGTAAAATCAGGCCGGCTTTAAAAACTTGTCATCACGATTACTTTACAAATAATAAATTAAATTGAACCAAATTTGGACAGTGGACTCTTAGAAATATCTTGAATAAGTTAGTTGGGCAACTTGATTCACCATCTTGTTTCCATGTAGCGGCCATCTGAACATTTAAATAGATATAAAATCGTATTTATGACTAGAATTGTTTAAAACTCCGTAAATACATAGCACTTATCATACTATCAAAACAGTTTATTAATTAACTATTTAGATAGGTAATCTTGCTCTAAAATGGTAATTACGTATCAAGATAAATAATCAACCTACTCTTCCGACTGAGTCGGAAAGATTAGTTTCTTTATGTAGTAATTAAAAAAGTAATCAAACAAAAAAAAAAAAAAAAAAGAAAGCAATTATAGCAAATCTATCTATTTATTTCAGAAGACTGAATATTCATATTTCACACACACACATAAAAAGAAAAAAAAAAAAAAAAAAATGGATTTCAGCAATTTATTCGATGTAAAGTAAGACAACTGATAATCTATAGCACGATTGTCAATTCAATGCAAATATTATACAAAGTGATATATTTAGAGCACAGATCTCTATTATTAGATCTATAACTCCGTGGCAGACAAATCAAAAAGTGTTTTGCTAATATAACTGAAGATTTTAATTGTAGAATGTGGGTGGATGGTAAAATAAATTCTATGTATTCATGAATCGTATTTTCGACAGCATAAAGGTACAATGCCTTTGAAGAAAATTCAGCTTTATCATATGTAGATTAAATCACTGGATTAAAAAAAAAACCTTACATTTTTATTGTATTATAAGATACACCAATGCTTTCCCCCTAATCTTACAATAATTGTGACATACATATACAGGGTGATTCAAAATTAGAGGGACAAACTTTTAGAATCAGTAGGGTACATCTACACGACTCTTAATCACATTAGCAATAACGAGATAGGGGGCTTTTTAGCTTTTTAACGGTGGCACAATTGTGTAAAAACACATCCAAAAGATCCAACTGTTATTTAATTTAAGACACTTGTGTTAAAATAAGCATATAAATGATAGACATTTTCATTCACCTAATAATATATTTTAATATATTTTAAGTAGTATAATACTGATTAATGCTTTCTAATTCTCTAAAATATCAAGAAAACAAGAAACAGGGGGCATAGTCAAATCCCGTGGATTTTATATACACGAGAGTTAAAAGGTTAAGGGCTATCACAGGAAAACTGTCTGAACACATCGTGAACACATTATGAACATAATCGTGATCGCAAAATGACATTTAAAGGCCAAAAGCTTAAAATAAGTTATGAGGTTCCTAATAATTGAGTTCCTCTAACAACCCCCCTATCTCGTTAGGATTGCTTTTCCGACCTTGCGTTACTGAGTGATTCCGAGTCTTATAGGTGTTTCCTACCCCTCCTAGAAGTTTGTCCCTCTAATTTTGAATCACTTTGTAAACAGTAATTCAATATTTTACATATGATCTGCATACACTGAGAAAAAAAAATATACCGCCTTCCTCTAGAATGAATCCCGGGTTTCGGCACCAATATATATTATATTTATATAATTTAAAAAATAAATAAATTTTCAGTGTGTAAAGGAGATATCTTGGCCGTCGTAAAAGAATATTTTCGTTGATGATGTTGTCTGAAAAGTAAAAACATTATTAAAAGTTAATTTCCATTTAAAGTCCAGGCTCGGAATTAACTCAGAGACATATATTGTTCTCATGCCAGTTTATTGAAAATATTCCAATGCATGTGACCATAGGCAATTAAAAGAACATAATAAGTTTTTTAACGAAAACATTCTGGAGTGGGAAACAGTACCGAGGATCAGGCCGGGCCCTAGGCCCGAATCGCTCTTGAGATCTTACATGTTTGATGATCAGAAAGAAAGTATGTGCTCCTGAACTGAATCAAAAAAATAACAATGCATTTGGCGTTGAATTGTACACACCAAGTTCAAAGTTTAAGATAGAGAATGGTTGCAATACGTTAAGAATATTCATATGTATACTTTTAAAAAGTGACAAGTAATTTATTGACCGTTGTTAGTGAATGTTGGCATGATTTCGCCAAGATTTAGACCCTGGGAAAATAACTAGCTAAACAAATATTTTATCTAACAGTTGATGTAAATTAGGCGACCAGAGGATGCATGAGTTACATTTCGAGGTACGATTAAAAGAGACCGAATTAATTATTTTCTGGTTTCACAAAACCAAAAGGATAGAAATAAGTCAAAACATTATCATTTACAGAGCGAAAAGAATTTCCAGTACGTTAAGCTTGCTAATATATAATACTGGGAATTGATCAAAAAAAACTTTCAGTTACATTGACAAAGATATGAAAGGGAAGATATAAAAATTAGAAAACGCATATTGTAAAATTTATTATTTATAGGTTAAAAATAGTTAAGTAGTATAGGTAAGTTAAGTTGCATAGGTAAGTAGTATAGGTAATAGTTAAGTAGTAAAATTTATTATTTATAAGTTAAAAATAGTTTATTTTAAGTAGTTGTTTAAAATTAAAGAATTTTATTTATAACTTTATCTATTTAGAGAATTTACCTATCCTTTAAAAAGAAAAATAAATTTTATAATATGTGATAATCTATATCACAGTGTTAAAATAAGCATATAAATGATAGGCATTTTCATTCACCTAATAATATATTTTAATATATTTTAAGTAGTATAATACTGATTAATGCTTTCTAATTCTCTAAAATATCAAGAAAACAAGAAACAGGGGGCATAGTCAAATCCCGTGGATTTTACATACACGAGAGTTAAAAGGTTAAGGGCACACAGGAAAGCTTCTATCATAGGAAAACTGTCTGAACACATCGTGAACACATTATGAACATAATCGTGATCGCAAAATGACATTTAAAGGCCAAAAGCTTAAAATAAGTTATGAGGTTCCTAATAATTGAGTTCCTCTAACAACCCCCCCCCCCTGTCTCGTTAGGATTGCTTTTCCGACTTTGCGTTACTGAGTGATTCCGTGTCTTATAGGTGTTTCCTACCCCTCCTAGAAGTTTGTCCCTCTAATTTTGAATCACTTTGTAAGCAGTAATTCAATATTTTACATGTGATCTGCATACACTGAGAAAAAAAAAATATACCGCCTTCCTCTAGAATGAATAAGTGGCCATTTTCTAAATTCCTTAACTAGAAATATAGATTTCCAAGCTATGCGCGTAAGGCACGCCAATAAACTGAATAGACGAAATTATCGAGAATTTCTAGTGTACACATTTCTAGATGGTGAAACAATATTCTGAATAATATAAATATTCTGAATCGTTTGTATTGCGAGAAATTCTCGATTGGTTTTCTAGAATTTGGTAATAAACCAAGATTATAGTTGCTGAAACCCGCCTCTTGAAGTCTCATTTATTTGCAGAGATTTTTAAATAACGTTGCCCTCGAGAATATAGGCAAAAGCTCTAGAATTCTAATAGGGGCTTCTAGAACTCGCTTTCCAAGGGGACTAGAATTTATAAGGATGACATGGAACTATTTTTTCTAGAGCCACAACTTAGATTCTAGATGTCAGTTACAGAATTTTTTCTCAGTGTAACAAATCACACCACTTCATCTTGTAATGGAATGATAGAGCCTGAAATTGATGATGATGATTATTAACATAGACTTCTTATAAATACATCCATTATAATGTTACTAAATGTAGTATATAGTTATTTCTGATAAGAGAAAGTGTTATTTTTATAACTTGAAATACTATAAAATATATTTCTACATTGAGTTTCTTTTTATTACTTTTTTATTCAAGGAAAAAAATGTCTACTCTTTCAAAAACAACTACATTGCGCTGTATATATAAAAAAAGAAATCTTATTAAATTTCTCAGCTTCAAATTATCATTGAATATCCAATTATATGTAGATTATGTAACGTAAGTGTAAGCATATTAATGATATCATCTGACAAAAAGGTATTATTTATTGGATCAAGATCATTAATATTTCACAATGGGTAACGAAAATTGAGATTTGGGAAAAAAAAAAAAGAGAGAGAGAGAGAGAGAGAGAGTTTTATGCAGCTCCATCAAAACTGCATTATTAATGCATCATAAATTTTAATTACCTATAAACGGTATATGTGATAAGATTTTATTATTTTCGTGACGCCAGGATTAATTATGTAGAAAGTGTTTGCACTGAGTTTGTACTATTCGTAATTCAGGCAGTGATTTGCTTTTAATTATAGCAAAAAAAAACTGATTAATGCGATAAGTCATTTGCATATTATTGCGTTAAAATGAACGATTTGAATAACGAGTGACTTGCTTGAAAATATTGTTGATGTTATGAGCAATGAATGTGACATACAAATTACTACTATAAATTTTCTAGTATGACGTTGATTTGGTAAACGTGCGACAACGTTATAAACTTGTGATTTGACTGAAAATTCCTCTTGGGCTTTAAATACAATGCATGAATAATAATAAAATAAAAATAAGAGCTTTATACTATTACAGAAATTAAAGATTCTTGATTAAATTTTAATAAAATAAAAAAATATTATGTGAAAATAGTTGTGTGTTGCCATAATTGGATTTTTTATCTATTTGTTCTTTGTATTCATTGTTCAAAAATATTTGGGAATCACATTTTAAGGAACTGAAGCAAATAGAATTATCTAGTCCGAGATTATATATATATATATATATATATACATACATATATTCTGTTTAGAAGCTTTTTATATGAAATTGACTTTGTCATCGTGCCTTCGTGTTACGCTAGTAAAAAGGCACCTTCATTTTAAAGTAAATATAAGCCATTCCGTTAGTCGCTCCTTGATTCAGTGGGTTAGACTCTAACCCACTGAATCAAGGAGCGACTAACGGAATGGCACCGCGTTATTAACTTGATGCTCTAACCGTTAGAGCATCAAATTAATAACGCGGTGGTAGAGAATTTGATCCCCGGAAGGACCGGCGTATTAATTTTTACAGATAATTAGTAGAAAATGTGTCAACTGAAATAAGAAAATTTTTTGTGCACAGCATCCTAAGAATTTTTTGAGTTTTTTTTTTTTTTTTTTCTTTAAGTTTAAGATCACCAAAACGGAATTTAGAAGTAGTCGCAGCATTTTCAGTGGCGGATTTAAGGGGGCGGGGGGGGGGGGGGGCTAGGGGGCTGAAGCCCCTCCCCCCCCAAAAAAAAAAGTACTGACATTCACATCTGACTATTACAATTGTAAACTTTTCTTTGATCTGGAATAACACCTTGAATAATCTTAGCCGCCCCCAAAAGTTAAGTTCTGGATCCACCACTGAGCATCTTGTATTTTGAATACCCCCCCCCCCTTTCTTTTCAATTAAACTTTGCTGTAATTGTTTTCGAACCTCTTCAATTAAAAAAGAAAGAAATATCATAGAAAAACAGTAAATTTTAAATTTTATAATATTGGAATCTGCGACCCCATTTTCATGAAGCTATCGTAGGTTGTTACAAATGTTTAAGTTTATTCATAAACTCCTCATAGAACACATTAAAATTTAATATTGCTAAAAAACTGCAAGAAAATTGGTACTTTGTTTCAAAAAATAATTGTACAAAATCAGTATTCTATCTAAATGCTTCTCTAATGTTCTTTATTTGGGAACCTAACCAGTAACACATTTCAGCCCAAATACAAAATTTGATTTGAAAAAGCACACTTATTTCCGATCTTTTAGCTTAATTCTGATTTATATGAAACTAGCAAAGCCCCGGTTCGGGAACGAACCGAATTCCGAATGCTGGAAAAATTTCAAAACCAAACTCGAAATGTACAAAACTTGGCCTGATGCTGCCTGCGTGCCAATAGATCAAAGTTTGATAACGAAACCATTTTTCACCAAATTCTTATGTACTTACTGTCATTCACTACGGTATGTTTGTGAATCTCAAGCTAATAAAAAATACGCCTCCATTTTAAGGTAAATATAAGCTTTTTCACTTGCCTCACTTGCTCAGGTGGTTAGAGCGCCATGTAGGTAACGCAGTGGTCGAGCGTTCGATACCCCGATGGTCCGGAGTGTTAATTTTTGCAGATAATTAGTAGAAAAGATGTCAATCGATAAAAGAAAAACTTTCGTTTAATACACAGTATCCTAAGAATTTTTTGAAGAGTTTTTTAAGAAGCCTTTTTTTTATGTTCGAATGCTGAAATTTAAAGCAAAAATTTAGTATTCAAACATAAAAATGTTTTATAAAAATTAACTTATCGATAAATTCGCAAAGTAGTACACAAACATATTTAAAATATTTTTTAAAACTCAAAATTTGCAAAATCATAACTCCGAAAAGATTTATGTGATATGATACATTAAGAATTTGGGTTTTAAAAGTTTTTTTTAAATAGATTATTAATTCATGAAATCAAAGAAGGTAGTGAATTGCAAAGAAGGTTTTTCTCGCTTCGCTGGTCACTATATTTAAAGGAAACTTTTTTCTATATCGCTTTACAAACAAAAATAAAAATTAAAGAAATCATGAAATTGTTTTAAAACCCGCGCTTTGGTTCCCCGCTGCCTTCGGCAGAGCCCCACTCATTCGCAGGCTCTCGGGTGTCAGTCCCAATTGCCCGTGACAGTAACTTAGCAGTGGGCTTCCATTTGGGTGCTTATCAGATGACAGTTTCGAAACAGACAGTATCGAAAAAATTGAAGTAGCCATTTTATATTTGAATCCCAGTTACATATGAACAACACTATACGTGGTGTTCATAATATTTTCTTTCACGTTATTTTCTATATTTATTTGATTTATTCGATCAACCATAAAATGACAACAGTTTCACAACAAATATAATAATACAATGTGCTATGATCTGCTACATCTATCCCATGAGACAATTAATTTTTGTGGTTATAATATAATAGCAGTTGAATTAGTTAATAGTAGTTGGTATATAGAAAAATAAATAATGAAATACTGAAATATGTAAACCTGATCATGGTACAGCCTTAATGTAGCTCCCCTTGGCGACTTTTGAATTTTTATCGTCACTTTAGACAAAAATACATAATTTATGTTATTATTTTGTTTTGTTTCTTTCTTTTCGTTTTCCTTTCCTTTTCTTTCTTTTCTGTTTTTCAACATTTTTTGATTTATTTATATTTTTTAAGCGCTACTTGGCTTAAAGTGGCTTTTACGAAAGTGGATTCCTTGGCGAACAATGCCCGATATAGTTCAGCAACAAAATTTTAAAAATTACCCAGGATTATCAATAAGTAATGCTCTTTAACGTAATGCTGAATTAGCTTTCATGCCAAGTGCGATTCATCTATTTAACATACTATTTACACAAAAGAGGGGGGGGGGGAATCAAAATTGAGGTATATTATTTATATTACTTATATTATTTATGTTAATCATGGAGCAAATTTAACATTTTTTTTTTCTTCGCGTGAAGCATATTTTATGTTGGAAGGAAAAAAAAAAGTTTTTTTTTGCAACAATTAAAAGTTTAAATATCCATTTTTAAAGCTTTTCCAGGATATTATTTTCACATTTTAATTAATTTTAAAATATCTAATCAAAATTTCGTTACAAATAAGATACCAAATAAAAGGGGCATTTTTTCTGATTCCGTCGGTTTAATTAACTTATCGATCGGAGTATTAGATTTTTTAAAAATTAACTAAAGTATGAAAAGATGGTGATAATTTTTTAAATTAACAAAAATATGAAAAGCTGGTGGCAACAACACACAGACAAAGAGAAGAAAATCTCTCTTAATTAATCAACTTGCGTCCAGCAACGGACAAACAGGAAAAAAAACTGTCTTAGCCATCTATATATAAATAGATGATTTCCTGTGCAATGAACGCATATAATATTGTATTACTATATATATTCAACAAATCATTCAGTATTACATTACGACAATTAATTATCTTTTTTCCCTAAAGAAAGGAGGAAAACATAAGTATAATGTTTAAATGATGATTGGCCGCGCAATATCCCAGGAACTTTAATAAAAACAGACGCACATATAAAAGTTCCATTGCAGAAGATTAATTTTGTTGACAAATTTATCCTTTAAATTTTATAAAGGGAAGTCACATAGTACTTTATGATTTTTCAAATGTGCAATTACGAGTGTGCGGGGGAAATGACAAAATGCGGGAGCAAACAAATTTAAATCTTTCTAAACCAGCATATAGTAAAAAAGTAACTTTTCTAGCGATAAGTCTTTGCTCACATTATACACGCCGCCAAAATTAAAACCAAAGGCAACATATAATTATTGGGATAGCTACAGAAATTTATATGTTTTTATTTAAAAGCTGTTGTTGATTAAGAGAAGCCGACTTGATGGTTAACCCTTTGCCCGGAACATGTTTTCATCATGCTTACCGGGAACACCGGTCTCACAGACCGCTATTTTTAGAAAAAGGTACTGAATGTATTTAGCGAAATTTCGTGGCGATAAATTATGAATTCTTGCAGCCATAACTTTACTTTCTCAATCATGACGTATTATAGGGACGATAGGATATCATATGGTTGATTGGATTTAATGCCGCATAAGTACTGCGCAACGGGTAATTGGCGACGGCCTGGGACGCACCCCTAAGGATGGTCCGGAGACGTGCCATCATAATTTTGATCCTGCCCGATTAGGTGACCCCCAGAGCTATAATTTGGTATATTATATGATTGAATCATCTGATTTCTGAAATTATTCTTTTTTAATATGTTTATAGTGACCAGTTTAGAGTACTTTTATAAATACGAAGCATTAAAATTATTAAAAGAATATAATTACGACGTTGATTTTTGAATTCTAAATAACCACACTAATAAAAAGTTATAAATAAACAATTTCTTATTATTTTTCGAACTGCAGGAAATGAGTCTGCGCTCGGATTGGAAGAAATTTTGTCACCCTGTTTCGACTATTGAGTTACCGAATTTCGTGCACTTTGAGATGCATTCACAAGCGGTACCATCGACAAGATATTAGAGTACACCCCGGACTAGTAACCTTTTTGCTATCCAACATCAGATCTCCACCATTTAGTCAAATCATCCACCAAACCGACATGAAAATTCAACCAAGGCAAGTTTCCTCCACCTTTGTTATCGCTGTTTTATATTTCGATTGGGTGTAAATTAAACATATACCAAAACCTACACTAGCTGAAATGGAAAGCACGTAACCTAATCCTTGTTATTGTTTAAAAACTGTTCCGTTTGAATTTTGTTTGGATGGATGGATGGTTGGGTTTTACGTCGCACTAGTGCTGCTCAGATGGGCAATTGGCGACGGTCTGGGACACACCTCTAGAGGTGGTCCGGAGATATGCCATCACAATTTTGATCCTTCACGGAAGGGATCCTCTCCCGCTTCGGTGACCCCCAGAGGGACTTTTGTTTAGAGTTTTGGTGGTGCAGTCGGCTGCAAAATTATTCGAGCACTAGCAATAATCCTTACCAAAAAAAGGTACACTTAATACAGCTTTGTTAAATAAATCCTTGTCGAGTCATGTTCTTAATCAATTTAAGAACATGATTCGACAAGGATTTACTTAGCAAAACAGTCTTAAGTGTACGTTTTAAATATAGGAATTGTTGGCTAGTGCTCGAGTAATTTTGCAGCCGACTGTATGAGAAACAAACCATTTAAAACATGCAAAATCCCAAGAACCAGTTGCCAAGACAGCGATTATTACCAAAAGAAGGTGCAAAAACCGTAGTCATGTTCCGGGAATTTTTCTCCATAGACAATATAGGGAATCCGTACTCTACTAGTATATCTGCTCAATGAGGGATGGATGGATGGTTGGGTTTTACGTCGCACTAGTGCTGCGTAGATGGGCAATTGGCGACGGTCTGGGACACACCCCTAGAGATGATCCAGAGACATGCCATCACAATTTTGATCCTCCACGGAAGGGATGGCTCTCCCGCTTCGGTGACCCCTAAAGGTATAATTTTTGATTAGAACATGGAGGACATTGTGGCCACGACAGATTTTACGTGCACCAGCCACCATTAGTGTACACGACGGTCTTTGGCCGGCTCGAGTACCAAACCCGCAATCTTCCAATTACGAGGCCGGCGCTCTGTCTACCGCTCAATGAGGGTTACCCAGTCATTTTTTTTTATGTGTGCAAAGAGTACATTCGTGTGTCTAAGTGATTCTTGAGCTTTCTTGTACAACCGGCAGCAAAAGTATCCGAGCACTAGAAAATAATTCTGATGCCAAACAATTACACTTAACACTGTTTTGTTAAATAAATCCTTGTTGAATCATGTTGTTAGACTAAGAACATGACTCGACAGGGTTTATTTAACAAAGCAGTATTAAGTGTACTTTTTTTTGAGAGGGATTATTGCTAGTGCTCGGATACTTTTACTGGTACACACAATGGTAGTGACATGCCTCGTCCTGGACAACTTGTTGGGGTGGACTCTAGACTTCCACAAATTGCTCATTACGTAGCTATCATGTGATATTTAAACTAGGGTGACCAAACGTCCTGAAATTAGGGGGTTAACTAAAGTGACTGAATATCTCAATTTATTGGGGACAGTAACTACTTTTGGCAGTTTGTCACTATGAGCAGGATTCGACAAGGATTTTTTTAACAAAACTGTATTAAGCGTACTTTTTTTACATAGGAATTTTTGCTACTGCTCGAATACTTTTGCTGCCGAATGTACAGTCGGCTGCAAAATTATTCGAGCACTAGCCAACAATTCCTATATTTAAAACGTACACTTAAGACTGTTTTGCTAAGTAAATCCTTGTCGAATCATGTTCTTAAATTGATTAAGAACATGACTCGACAAGGATTTATTTAACAAAGCTGTATTAAGTGTACCTTTTTACTTTCTTCTATATGTAATATAGAGAAAGTATTGGATTCGCGAAAATTTTCGACCTCCGTTTTTTGACGGATCTACACGTTTTGGGGTGTCCTGAACACGAATTGATAGTTTTTAGAAAATGTCTGTCTGTGTGTCTGTCTGTCTGTCTGTCTGTCTGTCTGTCTGTCTGTGGTTTAGTGTTTTCACCGTATCTCACGAACCAATGAATGAAATTCAACCAAACTTGGTATATAGTTGGACCCTGGCGGGGAATTGTGCTGATTAGATTTTGGGATTAATAGCCCATCAGGTGGCGCTGTGATCGCATTCTATGTAAATTTTTAACATGGCAGTATAGGACAAATTTTCGTATTTTTCACCGTATCTCACGAACTAATGAATGAAATTCAACCAAACTTGGTATATAGTTGGAACCTGACGGGGCATGGTGCTGATTAGATTTGGGGATCAATCGTCCAGCAGGTGGCGCTGTGATCGCAAAATTTCGTATGTCACACCGTATCTCACGAACCGATGAATGAAATTGAACCAAACTTGGTGTATAGTTGGACCCTGACATGGAAAGGGTCTGATTAGATTTTGGGATCAATCGCCCGGCAGATGGCGCTGTGATCGCATTTTATGTAAACTTTTAACATGGCAGCATAGGACAAAATTTCGTATAAATGTACATAATGAGCGTTATTTTAAACTTGTGATTGTAAAATTAATATGAATTATTGATAATAGTAGTAGTTAACTACGAAAAAAATGTTGTGCATGTGGGGGCACCGGTTCCCCCCCTGGGGGGAAGTACCCCCCCCCGGGGGGGTAAATTTTCAAGATGGGTATCTTTCGAAAGACCTCGTCAATACCTTTAAAACGAATGGTTGAACTATAAATCTGTGACAATTTGAAACAAAGTTATTGATTTTTTTACTTTTAACAAAAAAAAAAAAAAAACAGAAAAAAAATCGTAATTTTTTTTTTTAACGAAACTTAACCAAACTTGGTATTTAGTTGGTCCCCGACATAAACTGGTCCTGATTACATTTAGGGATCAATAGCTCAACAGGTGGCGCTGTGATCGCATTTTTTCTAAATTTTTAACATGGCAATATAGGACAAAATTTCGTATAAATGTACATAATGAGCGTTATTTTAAACTTGTGATTGTAAAATTAATATCAATTATTGATAATAGTAGTAGTTAACTACGAAAAAAATGTTGTGCATGTGGGGGCACCAGTTCCCCCCTCTGGGGGGGAAGTACCACTCCCGGGGGGGTAAATTTTCAAGATGGGTATCTTTCGAAAGATCTCGTCAATAGCTTTAAAACGAATGGTTGAACTATAAATCTCTGATAATTTAAAACAAAGTTATCGATTTTTTTTACTTTTAACAAAAAAAAAAAAAACCTTAGAAAAAAAATCGTTTTTTTTTTTTTTTTTTTTTTTTTTTAATATTGTTACTGGTTGAATATGTATTACTTTTAACAGAAAAAAAATTAGAAAAAAATCGTTTTTTTTTTTTTTTTTTTTAAATATTGTTACTGATTGAATATGTATATAGGAAAATATAGAAGAAAGTCTTGTGGTGGCCACAACATACTAGTTTTGGTAAGGATTATTGCTAGTGCTCGAATAATTTTGCAGCCGACTGTACAGTCGGTAATAAAAGTATCCGAACACTAGCAAAATTTCCTATGTAAAAAAAGTACGCTTAATACAGTTTTGCTAAATAAATCCTTGTCGAACCCTGTTCTTAGACTGGCTAAGAACACGATTCGACAAGGATTTATTTAGCAAAACAGTATTAACCCTTATACCGGAACATCGGTCTCTGAGACCGCTAAAGGTTAGGCTTAGTGCAGGGAATTGCGGATGCAGATTCCTAGAATACGGTACCGGCACGTTTGGCGATAAACGTCGAAGACGCCAAGTCTATTTAACTGCAGCACTAGTGCGACGTAAAATACACTCAACCTGTAGAGGATGGCATATCTCAGAACAACCCTATAATGAGTCCCGGACCGTTGCCAATTGTCCACAGCGTGGCACTAGTACAACGTAAAATCTGTTCAAACAAGGAAACTACCCTTTGGGATTGGAAGAGTGAGCAGGGCCCGGAGCCGCTTACTGTTGACGGTTGGTTGGTTGGTTGGATGAGTTTTACGTCGCACTAGTGTTGCGCAATGGGCAATCCCCTTAATGTTGAAAAAAAAAATAAACATGTAAAATGTCATGAGGATATTAGGAATCTCAATTTTTGAGCGCTAACAGCACATTGCCAATAATTGTAATTTCTTTCTAAAAGTTTTGTTTTTTAAATTTGCTTTTCTTAGTACAGTCGGTAACAAAAGTCTCCGAACACTAGCAAAAATTCCTATGAAAAAAATGTACACTTAATACAGTTTTGTTAAATAAATCGTTGTCGAATCCTGTTCTTAGTCAGTCTAAAAACAGGATTCATTTAACAAAACTGTTTAAATGTACTTTTTTTTATATAGGAATTTTTGCTAGTGTTCGGAGACTTTTGTTGCCAACTGTATAATACCAAACTTCTCCGACAGGTGATGTTATTCAGTGGGGAAATATGCTTCCACAATTGATAATTATTTAAATTCCATTTTCACATTTAGAAAATTTCACAACCGTTAAATTTGCACTCATTTTCTAAAATAGTTTAATTATTTTTATTTTTTACATTTTATTTTTGAATAAAAAATAATAATACAAATAAAAAATAAAAAAATAAACTGCATTTTTTTTTGGGGGGGGGGGGGGAGGAAGGGGGGCTAGAAAATAAAATGCAAAAAACCAATTTTCGGAAAAAGAATATTAGGTAATGGGTATTGTGGAAACAGATATCCTCACAGAATAACATTGCTTTTGACTACTGGCAAGAGTACAGTCGGTAACAAAAGTGTCCGAACACTAGCAAAAATTCCTATGTAAAAAAAGTGCACTTAATACAGTTTTGCTAAATATATCCTTGTCGAACATGTTCTTAGCCAGTCTAAGAACAGGGTTCGACAAGGATTTATTTAACAAAACTGTATTAAGCGTACTTTTTTTACATAGGAAATTTTGCTAGTGTTCGGATACTTTTGTTACCGACTGTACATTCGGCAGCAAAAGTATTCGAGCAGTAGCAAAAATTCCTATGTAAAAAAAAGTACGCTTAATACAGTTTTGTTAAATAAATCCTTGTCGAATCCTATTCATAGTGATAAACTGCCAAAAGTGGTGACTGTCCCCAATAAATTGACACATTCAGTCACTTTAGTTAACCCCCTAATTTCAGGACATTTGGTCACCCTAGTTTAAATATCACATGATAGCTACGTAATGAGCAATTTGTGGAAGTCTAGAGTCCACCCCAACAAGTGGTCCAGGACGAGGCATGTCATTACCATTGTGTGTACCAGCAAAAGTATCCGAGCACTAGCAATAATCCCTCTAAAAAAAAAGTACACTTAATACTGCTTTGTTAAATAAACCAGGTCGAGTCATGTTCTTAGTCTAACAACATGATTCAACAAGGATTTATTTAACAAAACAGTGTTAAGTGTAATTGTTTGGCATCAGAATTATTTTCTAGTGCTCGGATACTTTTGCTACCGGTTGTACAAGAAAGCTCAGCAATCACTTAGACACACGAATGTACTCTTTGCACACATGAAAAAAAAATGACTGTGTAACCCTCATTGAGCAGATATACTAGTAGAGTACGGATTCCCTATATTGTCTATGGAGAAAAATTCCCGGAACATCACTACGGTTTTTGCGCCTTCTTTTGGTAATAATCGCTGTCTTGGCAACTGGTTCTTGGGATTTTGCATGTTTTAAATGGTTTGTTCCTCTTACCACCAAAACTCTAAACAAAAGTCCCTCTGGGGGTCACCGAATCGGGAGAGGATCACTTCCGTGGAGGATCAAAATTGTGATGGCATGTCTCCGGACCACATCTAGAGGTGTGTCCCAGACCGTCGCCAATTGCCCATCTGAGCAGCACTAGTGCGACGTAAAACCCAACCATTCATTCATCCAAACAAAATTCAAACGGAACAGCTTTTAAACAATAGCAAGGATTAGGTTACTTGCTTTCCATTTCAGCTAGTGTAGGTTTTGGTATACGTTTAATTTACACCCAATCGAAATATAAAACAGCGATAACAAAGGTGGAGGAAACTTGCCTTGGTAGAATTTTCATGTCGGTTTGGTGGATGATTTGACTAAATGGTGGAGATCTGATGTTGGATAGGAAAAAGGTTACTAGTCCGGGTGTACTCCACTGAGCTGAAGAACAACTGGAGCAAATGCTTCCAATACTTTTACACAGTGTTCGTGCGTGCCAGTTTTTCTGCAATCGTTCGCCTGCCTTGTATGGCAAGCTACATTTATCGGGTCGTCTATTACTATTATAATCTTTAAAGAATTAAAATTTTAAATTGTAATGTCATGTTTAGCATATGGTTGTTCGAACAGACAACCTTTACACAATTTTACTTTGAAATATAAATATATCAAAGGCTTTTTGCCATACAACGCTCGGAAGACAAACCTTCAAAAAACGGCACGCGAAAACCGATCTAGCATTTCCTCCAGTTGTTCTTCAGCTCAGTGGTGTACTCTAATATCTCGTCGATGGTACCGCTTGTGAATGCATCTCTAAGTGCACGAAATTCGGTAACTCAATAGTCGAAACAGGGTGACAAAATTTCTTCCAATCCGAGCGCAGACTCATTTCCTGTAGTTCGAAAAATAATAAGAAATTGTTTATTTATAACTTTTTATTAGTGTGGTTATTTACAATTAAAAAATCAACGCCGTAATTACATTCTTTTAATAATTTTAATGCTTCGTATTTATAAAAGTACTCTAAACTGGTCACTATAAACATATTAAAAAATAATAATTTCAGAAACCAGATGATTCAATCATATAATATACTAAATTATAGCTCTGGGGGTCACCTAGTTGGGCAGGATCACCAGACCATCCTTAGGGGTGCGTCCCAGACCGTCGCCAATTACCCGTTGCGCAGTACTAATGCGGCATTAAATCCAATCAACCATATGATATCCTATCGTCCCTATAATACGTCATGATTGAGAAAGTAAAGATATGGCTGCAAGAATTCATAATTTATCGCCACGAAATTTCGCTAAATACATTCAGTACCTTTTTCTAAAAATAGCGGTCTGTGAGACCGGTGTTCCCGGTAAGCATGATGAAAACATGTTCCGGGCAAAGGGTTAAGTGTACTTTTTTTATATAGAAATTTTTGCTAGTGTTCGGACACTTTTGTTACCGACTGTACTCTTGCCAATAGTCAAAAGCAATGTTATTCTGTGAGGATATCTGTTTCCACAATACCCATTACCTAATATTCTTTTTCTGAAAATTGGTTTTTTGCATTTTATTTTCTAGCCCCCCCCCCCCAAAAGAAAAAAAAAAAAAAAAAGCAGTTTATTTTTTTTTATTATTATTTGTATTATTATTTTTTATTCAAAAATAAAATGTAAAAGATAAAAATAATTAAACTTTTTTAGAAAATGAGTGCAAATTTAACGGTTGTGAAATTTTCTAAATGTGAAAATGGAATTTAAATAATCATCAATTGTGGAAGCATATTTCCCCACTAAATAACATCACCTGTCGGTGAAGTTTGGTATTATACAGTCGGCAACAAAAGTCTCCGAACACTAGCAAAAATTTTTATGTAAAAAAAGTACACTTAAAACAGTTTTGTTAAATGAATCCTGTTTTTAGACTGACTAAGAACAGGATTTGACAACGATTTATTTAACAAAACTGTATTAAGTGTACATTTTTTACATAGGAATTTTTGCTAGTGTTCGGACACTTTTGTTACCGACTGTACTAAGAAAAGCAATCAAACTTAAAAAACAAAACTTTTAGAAAGAAGTTGCAATTATTGTCATATCTACGTAATGTGCTGTTAGCGCTCAAAAATTGATATTCCTAATATCCTCATAACATTTTACATGTTTTTTTTTTTTCTTTTTTTTTTTTAACATTAAGGGGATTGCCCATTGCGCAGCACTAGTGCGACGTAAAACTCATCCAACCAACCAAACAACCGTCAACACTAAGCGGCTCCGGGCCCTGCTCACTCTTCCAACCCCAAAGGGTAGTTTCCTTGTTTGAACAGATTTTACGTTGTAGTAGTGCCACGCTGTGGACAATTGGCAACGGTCCGGGACTCATTATAGGGTTGTTCTGAGGTATGCCATCCTCTACAGGTTGAGTGTATTTTACGTCGCACCAGTACTGCAGTTAGATAGACTTGGCGTCTTCGACGTTTAAGCGGTCTCAGAGACCGATGTTCCGGTATAAGGGTTAAATGCTTTGTGGGAACAGTGTTGCTGCCAGATTTGGGGACTTCTTTATTCAATACACACCAATAATTTTGAGAAGTGGTATTTGATATACATAATAGGCAATCAATCTTCGAAGTGATTAGCAACCGCTACAATTAAAATTAGGTGGTGGATATTGAATAAAAATGTCCCCAAATCTAGCAACGCTGCATGGGAACAATTAAAATCCACTATAACGAGCAATATATATAAAATTAAACATAATTCATACGTCTCATTAATATATTAAAACCAATGTAACATTTAAAATGAGATAATAAATTCAAAAATTTTAAAACTTTAAAAATACATTTTAATTAAAAACATTAAAATACACGACAGACGTTTCGGCTAGAACACTAGCCCTCCTCAGTGTCAAACATACAAGCACAACATTTACAAAGAAATTCATAACGCATCATATCAAGATTATATATTCAGGAGGAATAGCTTTAGCCTCGTTCAAGGCAGAATGTTGCATTTTAGTAAAAGCGCCCTCTAGAAAAATACGGGATTCATATAAATTTATGTTAGAGGCTAGAATTTTACAGTTGTCAAAATCTGGAATATGATCACTATTGAGGGAATGGATTACGAGTTTTGATCTTAAATCACCTGTTTTATATGACCGTTTATGTTCCCTTAATCTAATTTCACCTGTTCTGCCAGTTTCGCCGATATATGTAGAATCACAATTTTTACAGGGGGTATAATAGATTACACCAAGGCGTTTAAGGGGGGGGGGGACTGCGGGTTTAAAGTTTGAGAGAAAGTTACTAATACGGAGTTGAAGTTTAAAGCTAGTAGAGATATTAACTGTTTTAAGCAATTTAGCGATATTTTCAGAAATACATTATTCATCTCAGATATATTTATTCCACTTTTTTATATATGCTGCTTTTATAATTATGAAAAAGTAATAAATAACCTTCAGCATATCAATCTTATAAACTTTAATAAATTTTAAATCCAACGTTTCGGCTAAATTTCTTCATTAGCCTTCCTCAGGGAAGAATGATGTTAAAAAACATATAAACATAGAAAATTTAAGTACATGATACCATAATATTACAACTTCAAAACATTTAACAGATGATTACACAAATTGTAAAAATATACTATATACATTTTTAAAAATTATGCTAAAACACTCAAAGGAACATGAAACATGATCACTACAAGACAAGGATAAAGAGCTACTAAAGCAAAGGTTAAAAATATCAAAAATTGCGGGGTTGCCAGAACTAAATTAAAGCAGGGTAACCATAAATTAATTTAAGCCCAAGAAATGAAGCCAAATTGAGGGGGGGTTTACGGATAAGGAATCGTTACAAATTTCTGATTTTCTTTTAATAATTTCGAATGATTCATAAAGAAGTGCTTGGTTTCTATTGTCAGTATTGTAAATTATTTTGGCATTTTCAAAATCGGGGTTAATGGGATTAGTATTATAATTTCGTGAAAAAGCTGTGTTGGGTCTATTATATTTTAAATCTGCAATATGCTCCTTCATTCTATCATAAAAAGGTCTATTAGTCATACCTATATATGATTCCTTCATTTCTTGGGCTTAAATTAATTTATGGTTACCCTGCTTTAATTTAGTTCTGGCAACCCCGCAATTTTTGATATTTTTAACCTTTGCTTTAGTAGCTCTTTATCCTTGTCTTGTAGTGATCATGTTTCATGTTCCTTTGAGTGTTTTAGCATAATTTTTAAAAATGTATATAGTATATTTTTACAATTTGTGTAATCATCTGTTAAATGTTTTGAAGTTGTAATTGTGGTATCATGTACTTAAATTTTCTATGTTTATATGTTTTTTAACATCATTCTTCCCTGAGGAAGGCTAATGAAGAAATTTAGCCGAAACGTTGGATTTAAAATTTATTAAAGTTTATAAGATTGATATGCTGAAGGTTATTTATTACTTTTTCATACATTATTCATTATCTAATTTTAAATGTTACATTGGTTTTAATATATATTTAGTTTTTTTCATTAAAGAAGAAATGGAAATTACTTTAAAGAACGATCAAGTTTATAACTTTCAACTGCGTTTTATATGATATTTTGGATTTTTCTTCTGCTGAGAAAGAAATAAGTGGTGGATATTAAGATATCTATCATTTATATATATATATATATATATATATATATATATATATAGAGAGAGAGAGAGAGAGAGAGAGAGAGAGAGAGAGAGAGAGAGAGAAATTTTTTAAATTTGTAAAAAAGAAAAATAATTTCTAAAACAATTCTTTTCTAAAATAAGGTAAGATGTAGATCTTCGTTTTTATCTGAAACAAGGGGAAGGGGGAAAGGAAGAGAAAGTAGCTTCTTTCGGGATAAGCTAATATATATTTAAAAAATAGATACTTATCCGATATCATTCCTGTAAAGGATTGGATAGCATTTTTGATAGGATTCCGATAGCTTCTCCTCTACATTAATGAACATATAGAGGAAAAGACACAAATACAAAATTAAATTTTGTCAAAAACATTGAGATAAAGCATTGAGTTTGTTGCAAAATTATAAATTTTTACAGATAATCTTCTCAATAATAAAAAAAAAACAAATTTCTGGAAACTAACGCTCGAAACTGGTGTCATTGCTGTTGGAACAATATATTGAAATAAAGGAAATGAAACACTATCCATGCTTTCAAGAGATTAAATATTTTTTTTAAAAGATTCAGTTTAACAAAAACAGGACATCTCAGCTGCAACATGTACTGAAAAAGTAAAATGAAATTTTATTCATGACTTTAAATAAATAATAATTTAAAAAATACGAAAAAGAAAAAAAAGAAAGAAAGAAAGAAGATTAAATTAAACATAGTGTTTAAGTAGGTCTAAGTAGATTTGGTATTTTAATATAAAAGGAATTGTAATTAATAAAACAAGTCTCATGTAAATCGATGATTAACAATTTAAATCGACATGGAAAAAAAAAAAAATCTATAAATTTGCAGTATTTAAGTATCCTGTCTAAAAACAAACTAGCGACGATTTTAATGAACTTGCACTGAAGTTCATTTTTAAGAATAATAAATTTTAAATTACGTTTCATTACTAGGATTAAAATTTAAAAATTTATTCCGAGATTAAAATTTAAATAATCTAATTTTTAATTATTGGCTACTTATCCGGATATTTGGTCACTATTTTTAGTTTGGTGAATATGGCTTGCCGGGATAATAAGCAGGCAGTAAATTTGAAAATAGCTTCACTTGGAAATATCGACGCTAGGCGGGTAAAGGCCGACTAGTTCTATAATAAAATAGGCAAAATATTACGAAAATCAAAAATTACATTTTTGAAATTATTAAATTTGTTTTAGAGCTAATTATAAATAAAAATTCAAACGTTTAACAACATGTATAGGTTTTTTATCTTTTCTGAAGCAAATATGATATAAATATATGCTGGTATCTCAAATTAAATTGTATAAAACTATTTCTTTAACTTTTTTTCCCCTTACACCTATATATATTAAATAAGACATATATATATATTAATCGCTTTTATTTCAAAATATTACTAAGAACTCCAATTTAGAGGATGTGGACACTATACATGTATGCAAAACCCCAGCTCAATCGGATGGTAGAAAATGGGTTAAAATACAAAAACAAATTTTGAACTGCAGTAAGGATCTCTGTACACCTCCCGCTCTCTAAGTCCTTTACTGTTTGATCATATATTATCGTCAGAACTATACACGTATGTAAAATTTCTGCTGAATCGGACGATCGGTGAAAGATTTAATTCTTAGATTTGATCCAGACACATAAACAATACAGTCGTCCCCACTTAATCGGGTAACGGATAATCGAATATCCCGCTTATAAGAATATAAAGTTATAGAACCGATTTTTTCGCCATAGAATTAATGTTAAATTTCCTCGTTTAAAGAAATATTTTTTACAACGCCATCCCGCTTGATCGAATAAACATTCGAAATTTCTTAAATGAAATTCGCTTATTTCAGGGCGGATTTTTCCTCTCATTCGAAAAAAAAAAAAAAAAAAATCGCTCTTCTTTTAAAAACCTTACATAACTAAGGCATGCACTTTAAACATGAGACGGTATGAGACGGTACGAGACGGTATTCCTGCCGAGGTGATAAAAATTGGAGATAAAACAAATTTATAAAATCAAAATCCGCATTTGAGGATGAAATTAAAAATTAAAATCCAAATGATCTCCAGGAATTAAAAATCAGAAATTCTGAAAGTTTTCAGATGATTGAAATAGAACTTTATGATCTCATAGATGTAGATAAAGATAGAGAAACAGATGAAGAGTTTAATCTTTCAATAAAATCTTTAAATGAATGTGATAAAGAAGAATAAGCAGATCTGCCTCCAACGATAAATGAAGTTCCAAAATCCTTTCATATTATTCATCGTCATTTTGAGTCTCATAAAAGCGATTATAATCTATTTATGTGCTATAGAAAAATAAAACGAAAAATGTTTAGTTAAGTCCATGTCAAAATAACCAATCATAACTGATTTTTTTTTTTTTTTTTTTTTTTTTTTGGGGGGGGGGGGTTATAAAAATAACATTGTAAATAGTATACTTTATTTTGTTTTTATCCCAGCATTGCTTGCACTTATAAATTACTATATAATATTTTGTTTCGTTAAATATTTAAATAAGAAAGAGATAGCGATCATTTCTTTTCATGTAAGCATAAAATCATTATAGTTATGCATGTAATAATTGCTTTTCTAGTCTTCCCCGCATAATCGAATACCCGCTTAATCGAATTAGTATAATTGGAACGGTAGATATTCGTTTAAGCGGGGCCGTCTGTATATCAAGTTAAAATGAAAGCGAAAATAAATAAAATAAATAAATAAAACAACGTGCTAGCAAATTTAAAATAAATTAAATGTGTTAAAATTGCATCAATATGAAGTACTAGAGTTTGTTTTCGAAGCATAAATTTTGCAGATAGTATATAGTATTACTCGACATGAATGAGTCAAAATATTATCAGGAAGAGAAAGTGAAAGATGCTGGAGAAGGATTTTGTGTATGAGATAGTAACGAATGATGTTGGAAGCAGGTGCTTTTCGGAGGAATATCCAAGGTTACTAGGCCATGGGAAAAACTAGGTCACTCGGATTCCAAGTTATAACTCTTCCTTGAGAATGTAATATTACGTAAGAATCCGGAATGCTTTCCATAAAGCCTTACCCCCTGTTGTCAGAGGGGAAAAAGGGAGCTCGTAAATGATCGATTAATGACTCCGCGTAAATCGATGAAATCGGACTTGTAAGAGAATCACTGAGTCATTAAAAAAAAAAAAAAAAAAAAAAAAGTTAGGAATAAAGTAAGAGAAGAGAATCTTTGAAAATTTTTTTTTTTGCAACTTAAGATGCTTGAGAAATTTTTAAGTAATACTTTTTTCTTTCGTTTAATCCAAGGTCTTCTTGTAGAAGATTTTTTAAGAGTCTACAATTGCGTGTGATACTTAGCTTTTTAAAAGGAGTATATATATATATTAAAAATTTGAAACTTTGCATTTAGGAACATTATTTATTAGTTAAAGTAAAAATTAAAACAGAAAGTACTAGTTATGCATATGAAATTTAGAAATGTATAAGTAAATACAATTTATTTTGTTTTTAACTTTATTAAATTGAAAATAATTCTGAATTATTTATTTGGCATTTATTTTTGAATAAAATGATTACGGAAGAATAAATATATGCAAATTTTTCAAATATTTCACATTTTTCTTTTCTTTTCATTTTTTTTTTTTTTTTTTTTTTTTACTCATTTATTTATTTGGTTTTTGTTGTGACGAACTTGAAATTAAAGACGGAAGTGCTATTATTTTATAATTACATATTGGTAAAAGTTTTATTAATTTGGTCAAAACAATAACGCCATTAATAAATTTTGCAGAAAATATTGATTTATAGGCACTATGTCCTACAGTAATAATGAATTATCCCAAATAGAATGAGAAAAGAATTTCTTAAACAACTGTCGATAAAAGCAAATATAATGTACTTATATTTTTTTAGCCAAATTTTAATAATAAAAAAAATTTTGAGATTAGTTAACGAAATTTAATTTTACAATGTTGATATTTAAAAAGTTTTATTTGGTTTACAAGTTTAAATGTTCACCTGCACAACATTTCATTTAGTGCAAATGATCACCATTGCAATCTTCGTGCAACCATTTCTTGCATTTGATGCACTGAATCCAACTATGCTTCAGACATTTTTTAGCTTAAACGTATCCACAAAAATCATTTTTTAGCGTTAATACACCGCAAAAATCATCATCATTATCCTGATCAAAACTGTCGCCACTAGTATCCAGAGGAATTTCTTCACTTGATGAACATGAGCTTACATGTCTATTTTTCTTCTGTTTTTTCGAATATTTCTATTTATTTATTTTGTCTTTTACCGACATTTTCGATTTTCTCTGCTTTTTCCTGCATAGGTTTTGCCCTCTGTGATGCAGTTTAGGTTTTCTGACTTGAGGATTAGGGCTGATTGCTACTGACGTGGCTGTCGACTGCTCTAGCTCTGCTGGTAGAAGCAACTGGTAATGTAGGCCTATTGTCACATGCATTGTTTGTGGAAGCAATAGTTGTATCATTGCTGTAACCAACAAAGATAGCAAATGCAAGATATGGGATTGTTTGTGGGTTATAAATATAAATCCCCGTAGCAGAAAACCGAGAAGTTCTATTTTTTAATGTGGCTGCCTCGCTCCAAGCTGTACTCCGGAGAGGTCTAAACTGATGTCTTTAATTTTATTAGAATAGCACTATAAAATGATAATTATTATAATATTATAATTATTAATCCCATTTATATTTTAAACTATAATATACTGTAAATTAAATAAAACGTAAAATTTAAAAGTTATTTCGTTTATTTCTGAATTATGTTGCTTCTTCTCCTAAGTATGGGTTCAAGATGCCACACACTCTTATTTTCGCATTGCTGAAAAGTTAAGACTGCTTCTGCTTGCCCTGTGTATGTAATAAAATAAGGAACTCACTTATATTGCAAACATCTTATTTAAAATAAAACATACATATATGAACTTTAAATATGAGCAACAGAATATTATAAGGGCTTTACTCACTAGATTAAATGCTCGCGAGATCCAAAATAACGGCGATTAAATGTGATAAATGAAGATAATTTCACAATCCAAGTACCCACTGCGACAAGATTACCCGTACGTGCTGGTAAGTATTACTATCCATTGACATATAAAAGTGCTAGGAACAACTTGTATCTTCCCCCGAACTATCTTATCACAAAAGCTGAGGTATAATCTTCTGGTAAACTGAGAAAACTGCAGCATAAGTATCGTTAGTTGTGCCTTTATGCGCCAAAATTGAATCAGCATAGTGCTTCATAATGGCATGAACTTTTCAGAATCTTTAACATATTAAGTTTTGCGCAATTGTACACAATTGAAGCTGAGTACAACTTTCGCGTAAATGGGAACAAGTCACAGCATAGTGGTGTAACCTGCTGGCTGTAGTGTAACCTGGTGATTGACACCAAAAGTTGATATGCGCAAAATTTATGTCAAGGTGCAACTATACACAAGAATTTATGAAATTATGTACATTTGTTCTTGAAGTAAAATTGACGCAAAACCTATCTCACATACAGGCAAATAAAAAGGCAGGCAAATAGACAGATATTTTCTAAAAATTATCATATTGCATTCCAGATTTCTCAAAACATGCAAATCTATCGGGAACATGAAAAATTTTACAAATTCAGTACATTCTTCTGAATATAAAAGAAAATAATAAAATATCAAATTACAAATAATTGTTTGATATAATATGATTGCAGAAAGGGCGTGACGTTAATTTGAAAACAATTGTTTCACCAATTATGAAGAAATAAATAAATAAAAATAAATAAATAAATAAATGAATAACCAACGCTCACTATAGCACGCTGGTAGCCATATGGCCTTTCTGGCCTTTAGATTACAGGTACCGGATTTGAATCCTGGTTTAAGCAGGATTATCGAATTGGTACGGAATGCATTCTAAGTCGTATCTCCTTGTCTAATGACCATTGACCGACACACAAAACTCACCAGAACATTCCTAGTTTGATCAGTAATGAAATTTTTAGGCTATATTGTGACACAGGCAAACACAATGTGCGGATAAATATGTGAGGGTGTGAGTGTATAAATGGAAGGAGTACAATAATAATTCGAGTAATTTGGAAAAGTGATTTCTTTCATTTTATTCTTTTTATAGATCATATCACCGAGAAGGTCTGCGCTTGAAGTTGCTAGACGTGAGGTGCGGGGTTCGATCTCAGATCACACTTGTAGGCTTAGCCATTCGGAGTTTTGTGTGGCTTTCTCCGAAATTTGCGTAAGTACGGGCTAGGATACCTTAGAAAGGCACACACGGAGGGCACTCTACCCATGCTTAGGGCCTTAGCACAGTCCAATTGGCCTTAACTCTAACACTAACCCTAAAAATGATAATAAAATGTTAAACAAAATATAAATATTAAAATGTCTTATTGTAAATGACAGAATGTAGTCGATATAACATTTACATATAAACCTTTTCCTAAGTCATATATCATCATAGTTTGAGATATATAAAGAAAATCTCTGAGGCACCAGGAAGCCTAACCTTCGTCGTGTCCTTCGTTTGACCTTCCCACATCTAAAAGCCTCCACCCTCCCATGGAGTAACTTGACCTATATTGAAGTGCTATGCGGAAAAAATTATCTCAGAAATACTATAAAAAAAATAGCACGTGCAACAGTTGCAGGTATGTGGATTATTTTGGTGATCTTAGTTCGTCAGAAAATATTTATGCTTTCTAACTTAGAGCTGTTTGCTGGCTATTGAGATAGATGTAAGATAAGATGAATAAGATAGTTTAAGGAACAGCTGTAGATGATATTCAATCACAAAGTCCGCAAATGTTATCTTAACCACGAGACGTTTTAAAACTGTTTTACTCTTTAGAATATTTACATTCCGTAAGATTTTAGTTATTTTTAGCACATTGCCTCAGACTAACTGATAATAATGATTTGAATTATATTATGTGATATTTTAAAATTATTTATTCAGTAATAATATATAAAATCAACTAAATCAAGTAAACTACAAAAACAATTATAGATATATCATCCAGAATATTTAAGTTTCTCTAACATAAAATATTGTCTAAATTCAAAATGAAATTTCCTTGCAACAACAGAGGGCAAAAAATTACCAATAAAATACGTAGTTTCTAATTCCTTTTTTTTTTTTTTTTTTTTCTTCAAAGAGAATTAGAGAGAAATAAATACATTGTCAGGTGTAGCATGAATAAAACTTTTACGACATGCATTTGAATATAAATAAATTAAAGAATAATTATTTATGTCTTTTTTTTCTATATATATTTCAATTATATTATTATCTGGCTTCACTTATTGAATATTTTTAGGATATCATTTCCGTATTGAATTTTTAATTATATTGATTATCCTTTTATTTATTCGACTAATGGTAAGTATATTCTTTATAGATGCATTTGGTACAGTCACCCCCCCCCCCCCCCAAAAAAAAAAAAAAAAAAAACGCCACCCCCCACCTATTTTCGCAGTAAATTATCGTAGAAACATGCGGCTGGTACCTATCGATCTATAATAACGTCTAGTTTTTAATGGTGTAGTTAGATTTTGCTTAAGGGGTTATCTACATATTAAAACAGTCATGAACTTTGTTTTTTCTCATATTCAGATTTCTGAGATCAAGGCAGTTCGGAAAACTTACCTATTTATATACTTTAAATCAATTCTAAACAGAGTTACACGTGAAAATGTGTTAGGGGACCGTTTATAGATTTAGAAAAAATAAATCGTGATCTAGCACCCAATATACATTATTTATTAAGTTTCACACCGGAAAAAAAGATCAGAAATGTTACTTGTAAAATAAAAAACGATTCTAATTCGCCGAACTTTCTATGTTAATTTATGAATTAAAAGATTTTTATTGGTTTCTATTTATTAAACATTGAATAGTTAAATATATCACTTCACACGAAGAAAATTAAATAGCTTGAATCATATGAACCCTACAATGTTGAATTACAAAAATCTAGATACCAAGCTAAAAGAATAATAGTAATAATGATAATAATATCAATAGCGGTTGAAAAAAATAAAATAAAAAGTATTTAATATTTAAGAAAAAGAATTATCTACTTCTTTTGTTGGGTATATTTTTATTTTATACAGTAAGCGCCGCATGAAAGTGTTACTATAAAGTTTTACATTTAATTTTAGGCGTACAAACCAACAATAGATATTAGATAATATACAAAAATATAAATAATAAGATTTAAACTAAAATCTGAGAAAGAATATTTAACATTTTCGCGACTGCTGACGTAGTTTCACGTCATTTGGAAATCTGTAACTCCTCCAGTGGGCGTTTCTTTCACAATTCGTGTTTTACGATATTTCTTAAGAATATTACTAAAATTCATATTTATATAAACAAAATAATATGAATACAAATACTTTCACTAGAAAGAGTATAATTATTATGTATATTCATATGAAAATAAATATGGATATGGAAAAAACAGTTTCCTATTGCCTAGAACGAATATTCCCCGTTCTGCAGTCGTCTACTGTACTTGAATTCTTAATTTTAAATGTGTAAAACCTATATCTTTAAAATAAGACATATTACATTGTTTTAAATTGTTTTCCCATAATAAATGTGAATTTTACGCCGTGATTAGAATAATCGAAAATAAAAAATATTGCGCTTTGTTTCAATAATATATTTAATGAAAAAAAAAAAAGAAATCTTCCACTGTTTGATTTTGTATTAAAAAAACATTAAATAAAAATTTAATATTATGTTATGTCATGCGATAAAATTTAAATAACACAAAGCTTGCAAACGTACAGTAAACAAATGCGAAAATGTCATAACAAAATTAAAACAGAAAATTCTTTTGAAAAAATCTTATAAAAATTAATAAATGTTAATTATAATAATTAAAAAAAAGGAAAAAAATGCGTATTCCTCTTTCAAACGATAATCCTCGCCTTACCGCGTTTCCTAAATTATGATATTTAACTTGAGGTGTACGAACCCTACAATATTCAAGTGAAAATAAGAGGGACAACTGAGTTAAAATAGAATTTTAGAAGTGAGAAACTAGGAAAAGTTATGTAACATGTAAGAAGAAAAACTTGACATTTCAGGATCAGGTATATTCATAGCTGCCAATATTTTAATTTATTCCGGAGTACTTTTAGCCCCGCCTTTATTCCGCACCACTTTCTTTATAGAAAAAGTTTCTTCAATGCATAATTTCGATAAAATAAGACAAAATACTTTTAAAAAGTAAGTGGCACGAATTAGAGGCGGGGCTAAAATTACTCCGGAGTAAATTAAAATATTGGCAGCTGCATAGCCTCCTTAACTAGATGCCTGTCGCGTGGCTCATAAACTTGGCAACAGTTGAAGCGGTAGACAGCGCCACCTGGTACAGATTGCGTGACTATTTTATTCAAATGTCACCAATAATTTTAAGACGTGATATATGATATATATAATCGACGTTTCTTCGATTCTATTCGTCTTTTATGTATATCATATCCCATTTTTAAAAATTTTGGTGGCTGTTGAGTAAAAAAAACGCGCAATCTGTACCAGGTGGCGCTGTGTACCGCTTCAACTGTTGCCAAGCTTCCGAGCCACGCGACAGGCATCTAGTTTAGGAGGCTATGGCAGCTGTGTATATTCCTTTTTGCAACGGAAGCCACGCCTTTACATAATTTTCTAAAACTTTACATTATAAAACAAATTTTTTTTTACATATTTGCAATTAAATCATTTAAATTTTGTCTTCAGCATTCGATGTATTAAATGCCATTGACATTTATGCGTACCAGTGTTATACATAGAATCAAATACGAATATGCGAACTAGTTTTTTAATATTGTTTCTGATATATGGAGGCGGGGCTTCATTTGTGTATGGCATTCTTTTACAATCTCTCGTCTGCATTGCGATAATTTTATAAAAATTAGCCAATTTGTATGATAAACGTCGAAATGTTGCTTAGAAAGCAATTAGAATAACAAAAATATAAATTAAAATTGGTTTTCGTCAAAATATATACAGATATTTACTCACAGAAGATACAATTTATAACAGGTGACGGCCCCCTAACAGCAGTAAAAAATGAAATATCACTGTAACTCATAAAATAATGTTAGGAACGAGCTGTAAATTTGGAAACCCATGTTTTTGATGATGCCCGTTCTATTCATGCAAAAATTAACATAGGTCATAATTCATAATTTTTCCAAATATGAAATTATTAATAATTTTCATAATTCAAAAAATGTTTTTTTTATCAAAAATATGCATGGAATATGTTTGGATCACTTCCTTTTATCGTATAAAAAAAAAAAAAAAAAAAAAAAAAAAAAAAACAGAATTTGAATATCATAATTATTTTGGAAGATATGAATTAATGTTTGTCACATTCATTTAACATTAGCATCCTCATATTTTGACAGCTTGTAACTCTATGAAAAATTGAGCAAAATATATAAACTATACCATTTTTCGTGATGATTTGATCCGAAGAATTCAAATAAATTATAAAAAATGGGGGTTACCATTGAAACAAATGAAGTTGATGCCAGTTTTAATATGTTGACGACCCCTTAAGCAAAATCTAACTATACCATTATAAACTAGACGTTATTACAAATCGATTGGTACCAATCACATGTTTCTACGACAACTTATGGCGAAATTAGGTGGAGGGTGGCGTTTTTTTTTTTTTTTTTTTTTTTGGGGGGGGGGGGGGGGTGACTGTACATGCTTTAATAATCTGAAATTTTTGTGAAATTTCAGATAAGTGGATTAAAAAAGTTTATTTCCTTAAAAAAAGGTTTTTTTTTTTAATGTAAATTCAGACACAAAAGTATCTCATATGATACGTTAGTCAAAATTCGGTTGAAAAAAAAAAAAAAAAAAACCGTAAATTACTAAAAGTGAGACAAGCCAGCAATATAAAGCTGAAAACTTACGATAGGTAAACAAATACGTGTACGCGATGTGCCCATTAGTAGAACTTTCTTTTCACTTTAAGAAATCGAAATTTATCTGCGGCCAAACACCAGGATTTGAACCAGATTTATTATTGTAGTAACACTAAATCATGAGAAAAGAAAAATTTGCATTTTAAGGAAAAACACGATTATAGTATTATATATATAGAGAGAGAATATTTGTTTTAAATCAACTATTATTTTAAGCTGTTTAACTAATATACAATGTCTAAAATTATCAGTAACATACACCGCCATGCTGCAAATTTATGGGGAAAAAATAATCTTTAAAAGGTCTTATTGCATAGCCTATTTAAGAAGCAAACTTAGTATCATGTTTACTTTGGATAGTTTTGGATTTTGGCTGATTGACTACACGTGTCCTAGGGTTAGGGGAGACATTTAAAAGGGTTTCTAGCTTGTATTTGTGTTATTGCAAGTTTTAGAGAAAAACATAGGAAAGTTCAAAACGGCTGCCTTGCCAGCTAAATTGCATCTTTTAAATTAAAAATAAATAAACGATAGTTAATTGAAGGAAAAAATAATGTTTTTTTATAAGTAAAAATAAGCTTAGAATTAATACACTTAGAAAATTTAACTGTAGAGATTATAATTAATCCAAAAGGAAGGAAATCTTATATAATTTCATTTAAAATAAAATCATTTTTGACCTTTTAGTTTCAAATTTCTTTTCATTTATTATCACTATATTTTATTTCTAGCTTTTTATATTTTTAAATACACACAAATATATGTTTTATTTATACACATGTTTATATTTTCATAAATTAATTCATTTTTGTTATACTTTAAAAAAAAAATTTTATAGCAGGAAATGTCAATTAGAAATATGTATGGTTACTATTATTTAGGAAATTCCGTAAACAAAAGTTATATATATTCATATGATTCGTTATCACTTGATTTATGGACATGTCCAAAATAATTCTATGATTTAGCTCATATGTCTATGCTTGTTTTAATGTAAAATGAAAAAATAAATATTGGCCGTGATGCTTTTGTACAATAAATATAAAATCATCAAATATGGACTGATACTCCTTAAAAAGACCCCCATGAAGGTCATATCACGCAGTCTTGAGACCCAAGTGTAGTCATTCAGCCATATCTCCACTGACATAATCAAATAATGTATATGATGAGGTCTTATTAACTTATCAAGAAAGCTTGGTGTCTTTAACGGCCCTCTTCACTCACCGTCTCCGGAAGTCCGAGCCAATGTTATTCTATGGAAAATTTTCTTTACAAATAACTTATTAACTAATACATGTTTTTAAATTCTGTTTTCACATTCAGAAAATTCCCAACTGTTAAACTGACGGACCTTTTATTTTATAAAATGTATATATATATATTTTTAATTTTTAATATTTTATTTTGAAATAACAAAATGAAGAAATTTCACATATTGAAAATTCGTATTTTGCAGCTTCAAAATGAAATATAAAAAAATAAAAAAATAATTTTAAAAAAAAAGTCCGTCAATTTAACAGTTGGGAATTTTCGGAATGTGGAAACAGAATTTAAAAACATGTATTAGTTAATAAGTTATTTGTAAAGAAAATTTCCCATAGAATAACATTGGCTTCGGCTTCCGGAGACGGTGAGTGAAGCGGGCCCTTAAATTCTCACTACTAAAAGTTTAATATAAAAGCTTATAATTCCATTTAATATTTATAAATTCATCCATATTAGGTTTGTTTAATAAAATAAATGTTCACTCAACAATTCTTATGGTTTTTGATACATGTTTTACAGAAGTAAAATGTTTAGATTGCGTTTTCTTAGTGCAATTTTTTCAAAATTCGTGGATCTTAAAAATGCTAAAACTTCAAACATATTTAAGAAACGACTTAATATATATATTTTTTATGTATAATAGAACCTACTTAAAAGAATTGGGGATTAATTTTTCAATATCTTTTAAGGAAAAATTTTTATAAATAAAAGTATAACAAAAATTATACATATATATATATATATATATTTCTTTTATTTCAAATTTTTACATGGATATGCACATTTCCCCCCAAAAAACTAATTAATAAATTTCAAAATCCGTCCCTAATTCTGTTAAGTAGTTTATGTAAAAGATAAAAATAAGTATTGAATAATTTTTTTTTAAATATCTGTTAAAGTAAGCATTTTGAAGATCACGAATTCATGAAAAATTTCTAACGGAGAAAACGCATTTTAAAAATTTCAACTATGTAAAAAAGAAATTACATTAAAAAGCCTTATATAAAACCTTATATAAAATCTTAACATATGAAACTTTAATATACAGCTTTATATAAAACCTTAAGCCCTTATATAAAACCTTAAGCGCAGCTAAGTTAAAGGTACCAAGTTTCCTTAATAGAAACTTGGACGCAAAACACTCAAATGTAAGATAAAAGGAAAAATATATACATTTAAAAACTTTATATTTATATAAATTAAATTAATTTTAAAATATTTCCTTAATTATAAATTGAGGTTATATGAAATGAGGTGAAATTTACTTTTGTCAAAATTCATATCATTTTGACGTTAGAGGTCATACCTTACATTTTGTGACAGTAAAACCTTGATTGCAAACCCACTTTCAGAATGAATATTTCTATACTAATACATTAACAAATACTGAATAAATTATACATTTTGAAATTTCAAGGTTTGCTTTTGGACAAATTAAAAATTTTAAAATCCACATGAATATACTTTATTTCTAATGAACCAGGAAGAGATTATATATTAAAACTTTTTATTTTTTTCTCGTTATAAAGCTTACTGAGAAATAAATGGGGACATTAAAGAATTCAAAGTGTTTCACAATTTTCTAGTTTTATTTCGACCTTCTATACTTCCGCATTGCTTTGGCATTGAAAAGGAACCATCTGTTAGCTCTTTCTCGTTTTAAAAAGTTAAGAATGAAAATTAATTGCTATGATAACCTCTAGATTGCATGTAGGAGGCCATTTCAATTCTTAAATCGTATGCAGATGTTGCAATAAAACCAAAAAGGAATTAACTGCAGATAGAAAATATTTTAAATGAAAATAATTCTGACTTTTATTATTATCGAAATTTGTAATGGGAGATTTTGGTTACGCTATTTAACGATATATATATATATATATATATATATATAGTACTATATAACTATATAACTATAGTATATAACTATATATATATATATATATATATATATATATAATGTTATTTTTATTTTATTTTTCTACATTTATGAGAACGAATTCTTTGAACATTTATTTTCATTGATGTAAATTCAATCTCTATAACATAGGAGCAGTGGTACCAGATTGGGGATTTTTTTTATTCAACTCACACCAATAATTTTTAGAAATGATGTTTTATGTATGTAATATACTATTAATCTTTGAAGTGATTAGTCAACCGTTACAATTAAGATTTAATCGTGGTTATAGAATAACAAAAAAAAAAAAAAAAAAAAAAATTAAATTGTGCAGTATTATTTAATTAATTAACAAATAAATAACTTTTATTTTGTGCTTTTACATTTTGTATTTTTTTCTGTTTCTCATTTGAATTTTGCATAATTTTTCTTCTTTATAAGTATCTTAAAGGGGGTAATCTGGTTTAGAAATAAATAAATAAATAAATAAATCGATTTTTATTTTGTGTGTCTGAATAGATTAAGACAAGACTCGATATTGACAAATGATTTATTTATATTTTAAATATTAATTTCAATTAAATAAATAGTATTACGCGTTTTTTACTTCTTTTTGTCGTCCGCAAAGTAATGTGGATGCAAATTTAATATAGGACTCTCTTGGCAACTTTTAATGCATTTTGGCGATAAATTTAAATGGTTTTCGCAATGGGGACTTCCCACCTGACGTCAGAGGTCACATGACATAGCTAAACAAAGAGCAGACGAACTCTTCTTCATCTATAGCGATTGCTAAAATAACACATTTACAATTCTTATGTTTGATGAATCCGATTTAATCTGCGTTATTTTTTTATTATTATTTTTTTTTTATACATCATCATTTTTAATCCATTTTATTTCATTATTCATCATCATTTGTTTGCTGTATACATTTACAATCATCATTTAGTTTATATTTGTTATTAATGTTGCTGGAGAACATGTTAACTACTCTGGTTTTTGGTACTTATATCCTTAACAGTCGTACGGTGTAAAGCCATTTCGGCCAATAGTTAAGTTAATTAACTTGTAACACCTTTACGCGATAAAAATTAACTTAAAATATTTTAAATTAATTTTGAGTTATAATCCATAAACATTCCACTATTTATTGCTAGATAAGTTGATATAACAGTTACACTACAACATAGAAAAATCGTTTCTTCCTTGTGAAAATAAATAAGCACATAAAGTGTTTTTAAAAATTATTAAACTTACAAATGCAATTATTCTACTGTTTACAAATGCGCAATATTATTTTTATTTTATTTTATGTTAAGTATTAATACTTTTGTTCTTGAGAACAATATTAAACTGAATTCGCTTCTCAGAATTCGATTTTTTGTTTTTCTATATCACGTGATTGAGTAGACGACGACGCTGAGAAGAGCCCATTGCGTAAGTAAAGACTTTGGCGAGAAATATCCAAGCTACTTCGGTACCAAATTTCAAATTTCATCAAGAAGGTTCTATACTACAGCAATTTCCTAATCTAAATGCATATTCAGTTTATTTAAAATTAACTGCGTTTCTAACCTACATAATGAAAATCAAATAATTAAATGTCATTTACACTTCATTATTGGTTAACACGGTTCTTGGCCATGTGTTTGATTAGCTGAAAATAGTCAATCGAAATATATCTATTTAAACGTTTCAGTTATTCAATTAATATATATATACGGGGTGAGTTTGAAATAATCTGCCAAACGAAAGGATGTGATAGATCCTATCTCTAACCGTTTCCGAGTTATGGTAGATAGAAGAAAAATCTGTTTTTTTCCCTCCCGTCTGAAAACCCCCAAATTTGTGAGCTTTCTGAAAGACTTACACACAAAATAAGCCCATTTTTGGAAAGAGCAGAAAAAATCCTATCGGGTGACACCATTTACATCAGGATACCTTAATTTGATGGCGAGCTACAAGCGCTAAAACATTGGCAAAGTTTAAAATCGAGTTGTCACCAAATTCTTTAACCGGCAATTCCGCAAACACCGTTCAAGCTACAATCGGTCAAATTTACCAAAAACTTCTCCAATTCACAAGCTTTAGAATGAGCCCACAATAAACCATATCAGTGTTCCAGTTCAGGAGAAATTTAGCCTTTTGTTTGCAATACATCACTGAAAACGGCATTCTTCGAAATTCGGAAGCGAAACGATGGTGAGTAAATGGAACGTATGCAAATTCGTGACTATCTGCATATGGACTGTTTGTGATATGCAGATGTATTCTAACCTTCCTGCGTGTGCATCCCACTCGCGGGTACAAAAAGCGAGTCAATCTGTAACAGCTCATTAGCTCGTCAGCATCTTTTGCGTTTTATGCTGCTTCTTGCTTTAGCATTTTCTGGACTTTGCCTGAGCTCGGCCGATTCTTTTCACGCTGCTGTCACGTCTACTTGCTCTCTCTTAGTTCATACTTAATATGTTTTCCTACATTGGTTCGAATTAACCAAGTTGGTTCTTATTCCGTTGCACTTTTTTTCTTCCACTTTTGTAAATTAATATTGAAATTTTATCCCTTTTTGTTTACCCTTCTGACTTTTATTTTCAATTAAAGTCATCACAGGGAACAAATTGTCATACTTTCCAACCTGTAAGATATGCCTAGTTTTACAAATTAAGAGTACGCGGATTTTGTGCATGGATTTTGCGATGGTAACTCTCGGAGAGCCGAAGAAGAGTACCATCTACGTTATCCACATCGTCGTGCGCCCAACCGTGCTGTATTTGCCTCAGTTCATCGAAGGCTTAGGGAGAGTGGGTCGTTCGGTAGGGTGTACGAAAGGGGCCATGGTCGCCGCTCGGCCACCGCTGAGGAGTCCGTACTCGGCTGAGTGGTGGAAAATCCAAATATGAGTTCACGCGTACTTGCGAGAGAAGGTAGAATCTCCCAAAGTAAAGTGATGAATGTTTTGCACAGAAACCAGTATTATCCATACCACTTCACACCAGTGCAAGAATTACGCCGCTCAGGTTTCCAAAAGCGGGTGCTGGCTTTTGGAGTGAGATGTTGAGGAACACCATTTCCTTAGAACTATACTGTGGACAGATGAGTCATTTTTCACTCTGGATGGCATGTTAAATTTACATAACTGGCATCATTGCGCTCAACAAAATCCATTTGTAACACGAAACTCATCGTTCTAGACGCGAATCAGCTTAAATGTTTGGCTTGGAGTGGTTGGCGATCGCTTTATAGGTCCACATGTGTTCCAAGGTCATCTGACAAGCAATACATATTTGGGGTTTCTGGAACATCATCTTCCAGGATTACTCGATGTCATTCCTGTACCCCAACGAGCGGAAATAATTTTTCAACACCCCTGTACATTCTTCCAATGCCGTTCGGGACTTCTTGACTCAGCAGTATCCGCGATGGATTGGTCATAATGGACCAATTCCTTGGCCACCTAGATCGCCAGATCTCACCTCATTGGACTTCTACGTTTGGGGTTTCCTGAAGCAAGAAGTTTACCACACAGAAGTTGCCAGTTTGCAAGATTTAAGCAGCCGGCTCGATGATGCAATAATAAAACTGAGGGATGAGCTTTCGCTAAGCGCTACTGTGGTTCCCGTTCGTAAGTGGGCAAGGACATGTATCAGGTGTGGGGGTGACATATTTCAGCAGCGGCACTAAATTTCACTCATCTTTTCGAATGCATATGTGCTTTAATCGTACACGTGAATACGTCATTTTTTTTTTGCATATTCCTTTGTGAAAGACGTGAGATGCGTGATTCTTTTTTTTTTTTTGCATATTCCTTTGTGAAAGACGTGAGATGCGTCATTTTTTTTTTTTTTCATATTCCTTTGTGAAAGACGTGAGAAACATCATACTTCTTTTGTTTCCATTCCATTGTGTTTGTAAACCTAATACAACTGCTACTTTTCTTGTTTGTCTTTAAAACTTCCTTTTTTCATCTGACAAAACAGCAGGCTGAAGGCGGACATGAAATCAGGAACGACCATGGCTCCCTGTGAGTCTCCTTCTCGACAAACGTCGAGTTCAGTGATGAAAGTTTTTCAAACAAAAGGCTAAATTTCTCTTGAACTAGAACACCGATATGGTTTATTGTGAGCTCATTCTAAAGCTTGTGGAATGGAGAAGTTTTTGGTAAATTTGACCGATTGTAGCTTGAACGGTGTTTGCAGAATCGCCGGTTAAAGACTTTGGCGACAACTCGATTTTAAACTTCGCCAATGTTTTAGCACTTGTAGCTCGCCGTCAAATTAAGGTATCCTGATGTAAATGGTGTCACCCGATAGGAGTTTTTCTGCTCTTTCTAAATATGGGCTTATTTTGCGTGTAAGTCTTTCAGAAAGCTCACAAATTTGGGTTTTTTCAGACGGGATGGAAAAAAACAGATTTTTCTTCTATCTACCACAACTCGAAAATGGTTAGAGATAGGACAGGGATTCTATGGTGTTTTATGCTCCCCATGTGCTGTTCTATCACCTCCTTTCGTTTGGCAGATTATGTCAAACTCACCCTGTATATATATATAATTAAATATAATGACCAGCGAAGTGGGCAAAGCCTGCTAGATTTATATAATTATTTTTTTTATATGTATGCCAATGCTTTTATGCAAAACCAGCTTTAAAACTACTTTCGATTTAAGATTATAATGTGTTAACCACAAACAGTTTATGTTTTTCTGTTTTAGCTAATTGCTGCAATTAAAAAAAAAAGAGTTTCAGCAATTAATTTAAACATATAAATCATGCAGCATAGGTTTTTAACAATTTGCAGTAAAATGCATACAAAAATAAATGCGCAAATAAAATTGACACTGAAAAATAGAGAATATAAGAGAACTCCATAAATTATAAATAATTACGACAATTGTTTTGGAAATAACTGAGTTCGATCCTTCACCGTGCAAAATTGATAATAATAATAATAATAATAATAATAATAATAATAATGATAAAACATAGTCACAAAATACAGGGAAAAAGCAACAGTTTAATGTAATAGACTTAAATTAGCACTGTTTCAGAACTTTAAAGTCTACTGGTAAGCTAAAAGTGTTAATAAAGTAAACAGGAAAAATTAGAGTTTTAAGAAACTTCTTAATACATAGATTTTGATTTCTAAAAGAATTTTTTTACCAACACCTTAAAAAGTATCAAAACACATTTGCTTCCTTATTATTATTATTATTATTATTATTATTAAATGACAATAGAAAAAAATATATATAAAAGTATTTTAAGCGACAAATTTGTTGTTAATTGGCAAGATTTTGGAAACATTTCTTGGTGATTTGGCGACAATTGTCTCTATATCGATTTGCTTTTATTAACTCCAATAAAAAGGTTTTGAAACATTAAAGTAAAATCATATTACAATTGTTTAAAATAAGTTTCAATATACTTCTTTTTTATTATAAATAAATTTTTAAAAATTTGATACAAGCAACAAAAGTTTGATTACCAATCTAATACACTCAGAAAAAAAAAAATATATATATATACCACCTTCAACTAGAATGAATAAATGGTCATTTTCTAAATCCCTTAACTAGAAATATAGATTTTCGAGCTATGCGCATAAGACACGTCAATAAACTGAATAGACCGAATGATCGAGAATTTCTAGTCTACACATTTTTAGATGGTGAAACAATACTCTGAATCTTTTGTATTGCGAGAAATTCTCGCTTGATATTTTAGAATTGGGTCATGAACCAAGATTTTAGTTGCTGAAACCCTCCTCTTGTATTCGCATTTATTTGCAGAGATTTTTAAAAACTTTGCCCTCGAGAATATAGGCATACGCCCTAGAATTCTAATAGGGGTTTCTAGAAATCACTTTCAAATGGGACTAGAATTTAGAAGGATGAGATGGAACTATTTTTTCTAGAGCCACAATTTAAATTCTAGATGACAGTTACAGATTGTTTTTCTCAGTGTAGCTTTTAATTACGAGAAGAAATGTTACCTTTTAAAAATTTGTTATTAGACATTAAGGTTTAATTCATCATAAAATAAATATATACTTTAGAGAAATTTTATACAGCTTGAACTAACGAGTAATTTTGACAATTAAAGCGTAGTTTTCCTCATTTTCACCAAATATTTGATATGAGTGTTTTTGCGTTAGACACAACTAATGTTCCATTGATCAAATAGAAAAATGCACTTGACTTAAAGGAAATAAGTAATTATCGACCAATTTTCCATCAAATATAATGAGGAAGGGAGTCGAACTTTTAGCTTCATTAAACTTTATTGCTGTTATGAGGATTGGATTAACCTGCAATAGAACAAATACATTTTATTTTCCCGTTTTTCAAGATAATAAAGTATTTGCGATACTTTATTTAATTAAGTAAATTGAGCTATGGAAAATTAATTTACTCCATAAAGAAAATATTTTAATGAATCTTTGATAAATTTCTCAGTCTAAGTAAATGTTATTTAAACTAGGTCTTCCCTGAAAGGCGTATTAATGTAAGCGAATTTGCTGAAAACATAGGTTTATTACTAATAATTTTTGACAAGTAAAGAAAATGAAATGCTACGTTTAATTATTGAAAGATACAAATTCAAATAATGATAGCAAGAAGAAATATAAATGTCATTATTAAAAAATATACGTGCTTTAGATGAAAGCGAGTTTTTCTGCTTATAACATTATATTTTACGTATGAACGGCTCCTTGTAAAAGTGGTGTAACTCCATATTTTTTAAATATATATACACTTTTACTTACTAGTATCACATTTTGTCACATCTTTCATTATAAAAAAGAAAAAAAACTCCAATAATTGCATTAAAATCCCATAAATGGCATTACATGCTTTTCTCAGAAAACTAAAACTTCTAAATATCCATTATAAAAATGAAGTTTTTAAGTTAATTCAAATTATTTTTAATATAATTTATAAATTCTTACAATTATGATTTGTATTAAACACAAAAATCGATAACACTCATATCACTTAATCTTGACTTTTTTTTTTTCCTACGCACAAATTTGAAAAGAGCTTATTTCAAAATCCATTTCCAAAGAGGTAATTCACTTTTACAATGGACAACCCATATAATAATCAATCTAGAACAGAATATCACCATATGTTTGGTGATATCGACAACTGTTTGAACCGTACTTATACATTACTTTCGATGACGATTCATGATCACGCCTACGAAAGATTATTTATTTGTTTAGTAGGATGTCTATGATCATTCGCTTTCTAAGAGAGAGAAAAAAAAAGTTAGATTTAGTTAAAGAATTACGCTATATTCGCTTTAAATCAAATTTATAGGCGTTGTTTTAGAGTAAATTAATATTTTTCATTTATTATCATTATTATTATTATTTTAATGATAAATGTTCATTGGAATGACTTTTTAAAAGCGTATGAAAACCCCCTATGAACTCAAAAATATTAGTAAATAAACAAAAATATGTTCGAGTACAAGCCTATAAGAGGTCCCCCCCCCCCCAAAAAAAAAAAAAAACAAAAAAAAAAAAAAAACTTTTAGAACGGAGTTTAAATAATTGGATCTTCAAATTAAAAATGCAGCATGTGTAAAAACATTTATGAGATACCTAAAATCTCTGGAAAATACATAAAATCTAGCTCGTTCTTTTGCCGACAATTTACTTAATTTTTATTCTATTCAAATAAACTTTTGCCAAAAGTTGCTCAATACAGCTAGCTTTCAACTTATATAATAAAAAATTTTCTATCTTTCGCGTATGCTCAGTGAAAAAAATTTACTATAAATGCTGATATCTCAACAAACATATTTGTGGATTTTATGTTTCAGAATAATGCTTATCTAGCGTTTTGTCAATTTTCCTGCAATTTTTTTTTTTTTTTTTTTTTTTTTTTTTTTAAGTTTTATGGAAATTCGTTCTAGTTATAAGCAAAAAATTTGCCAAAAAATTAATAATTAAAAAAAAAGTTATAACAATAATAATAATAATAATAATAATAATAATATATATATATATATATATATATATATATCTGCGAAAATAACTCCCCAATTTCCACAACAAAACATAAAAATTTTCCACATAATATGTGCAAAAATGTATTAAAGTTACAAGTCAACTGTAGCTTTTTATGATACAAGGTGATCCAAATCATTTTCGTTCAATATTTCTGGCTATCAAATTATGCAAATGGAATTTTTAAAAAAACTTGCGCTTGCATAATTAAAAATTATTTAGTAAAAATGCGTATATTTTGTAAGGTATTTAACATTTTTTCATTCTGATTGCAGCATGTTATGTCTGATGTAGCACGTCAAGTTTTCTATAAATGACTCTAAAATGGAAAATTTCCTGAAAATGGCTTTCACTGAGTCTAATACACTACGGGCCTTATTCACCAACTTCTTAACACTCGGATTAAACCATGGATCAGCAAATCCAAGAATTAAAGTATCCGGTGAACAGCTGATTTGGTTGATCCGTAGAACAGAGGTTCACTTTCTGCTTGGCGAACTTCCGTAGCGAGAAACTGCCTATCCTTGTAAACATAACTTAACAATTCTATTATGACGCAGTATGGAGAGATTTGATTGGTTCATTTGTTTTTTATTGATTTGAGTGTATTTTACATTGCACTAGAGCTACATTATGGGTAATTAGGCTATATTTAATTGGTTCATTTGTTTTGAGTGTATTTTACGTTGCACTAGAGCTACATTATGGGAAATTAGGCGATATTTGATTGGTTCATTTGTTTTTTATTGATTTGAGTGTATTTTACATTGCACTAGAGCTACATTATGGGTAATTAGGCTATATTTAATTGGTTCATTTGTTTTGAGTGTATTTTACGTTGCACTAGAGCTACATTATGGGAAATAAAGCGATATTTGATTGGTTCATTTGTTTTTTTATTGATTTGAGTGTATTTTACATTGCACTAGAGCTACATTATGGGTAATTAGGCTATATTTAATTGGTTCATTTGTTTTGAGTGTATTTTACGTTGCACTAGAGCTACATTATGGGAAATTAGGCAATATTTGATTGGTTCATTTGTTTCGAGCGCATTTTACGTTGCACTAGAGCTACATTATGGGAAATTTCGGTCTTAACATGCGCGATAGTGATTGCCGCAGTGCCGAGTTACGTGCGTTTTCAGATTCATAGCTTTATATAGCCATGTTTCTTTGTTGGTTCATATACCTTAGGGGTATGTTCCAATTCATCCTCCGTCGTTACAGTGGCCGGATCCGTTAACTTTTAAAACAGAGAAGCTTTAAATTGCTACGATTAACTAATTATGCATGTATTTTTTTTTCTTTTTTAATTAATAAGCACTAAAAAAAAATTTGAATATTAAATAGTTTACTTTCTATAATTTTTTAAAAAATTATAATAATGCGAATAAAGTAAACGTTGTCTGTAGAAAATGGGGATATTTGGTTGCCGTACTCACTGCCCACAACGTAGCACTAGTTCGACGTAAAACTCACTCACTCAATCACTTGTTGGTCAAGTTTATGAAAACTAGAGAAATTTCTCCTCCGCTGAAATGTAAGTGTTAATGAAAAATTCGAAACGATATGCGTCTGGAGAAATGAAAGCGTATCATTTGATAACTTGAAGATATGTTTTTTATTTTATTTGTATATTCTCATAATTTTTATACCGATGTGTTTCGATTCATTTGAATGCGGTTTTAGAATCCTCGAACGTTACGAATTAACTGAGCGCGAAGTGAAATATTTGATATGTGATTTACGTATTATGGAGTCAACAGAAATTTCAAAATGGAAAAAAAAAAAAATAATAATAAATAAAATTCATGTTGCATATACTGTAAGTTTTCATGCTTTTTTAATTACTTTTAAAGTTATATTTTTATTCTGAATTTTCATTTATTTAATTACATTTATTGTGTTGTTGAAATTAATTTGCTCTTAAAACGTCGATGACAAAACGTGCATTTTGTTAAGTATTTGCTTATTTATTAAAATATTGAAGTTAAAAAGTTAATTAACCATCGCCATTTTATGAAATTTCTTCGATAATTTTATTTAATTACGTTAAATAGTCGTCTGCATTAATATTTCTTTCATTTCGAACGTAAACAAACGTTTTGTAAGGTTACCATAAGATAAATTCATTTCCTTGGTTCGTTGGTGCACGGATAATATCGCCAAAATGCAAACAAACACCATTGAACCTCTGTTCTACAGATCTGCCGCGGATTTTTCTTGGAGAATACCGATTTATGTATGATCAAGCGATTACCACTGATCCGAGGTTTAATCCGAGTGTTAAGAAGTTGGTGAATAAGGAATAAGGCCCTACGTGTTATAATTAAAAAAGTGTCATTTTATTATTATTATTTTATTTATTTATTTTTTTTTAAGAAAACCGTTATATCTACATGAATGTATGTGGTAGTTTCCTAAAAATTTATACAGATAATTGGAAGAATCGTGATAATAACATGCTACAGTGCACTACGTTTTGCAGGGAGATGTAAAATATTTTGATTTTCGTTTTTTTTTTTTTTTTTTTTACTCATCTGTTTTTGATCTTCAGGACAAAATTTTTGCTGAAATATATAGGATGCAAAATTTTCTTTACATTCCCAAAGTTTCAAGATGATTCTTAAAGAATTTTTCTAGATATTTGACAAAACGTTTGAATTCGAAAGTCTCCAGATACTTATAGGTAGATAGTGTAGTTTTAATTATAACTTTAATTTCTATGAAATGAAATTTGATATTTTTATTTTAACTTTTTGTTTAAATGCCTATATGGCAATAAAAATGCCTTTATTTTTCTTATATTAGGTTTCTTTCTTTTCTTTTCTTTCTTTCTTTCTTTCTTTTTTTTTTTATTTTTCAGTGTAAATTTCAGTGTTAGAGATATGAAAACCCAAGCATCCAGTTAATAATAATAATAATAATAATAATAATAATTAAAAAAAAAAAAATTATCCGGCGATTTAGGAAAATGGTAGACAAAATTCAGTGTTTATCAAAACAATTTATCTTTATTCCACAGTCATTTATCTTGACAGACATTCACCTAATTCCACTTAAAAACAAAACAACAGTTAATGTACAACTATATTAATTATTGTGCTATGTGCGTGTATCTAAAGAAGGCACAAACTGTATAAGACTTGGCATACCATATACAAATCAACTTTCACTATTTTTATTATTATTATTATTACTAGCAGGCTTTGCCCGTTTCGCTTGTCCATATATTAAAATGAATAAAAAAGAAAAAAAAAAATCATTACTTTTGTACCGATTTACAAATAAAAATGAAAAAGAAAATTCATTAAAATTGCTCGAAAACTTCGTTTCGGGCCCTTGATACCTTCGGTAGAGACTGCCTCACCACAACACCTCGGGTCGTTGTCTCTAGTACCTGCGACAGCACCTTACCCATGAACTTCAGTTTAGGGGCTTACTGAATGACAGTTTTGAAACGAAGGGTATCAAAAAATACGGAAGAAGAGTTTTATATTTAAATCGCAATTATATATGTACAACATTTTACGCGGTATACATAGTATTTATTGTCGCGTTATTTATATATATCCCGTCGACTATAAAATGACAGCAATTTCACGCCAATATGCCCGGTAATAAAATATGCTGTGTGCTATTTCAGCTAGATTTTAGACAACTAATGTTTTTGTGGTTATGTATATTTCCCATTAAACATATTTTTATTTTTATTTATTTATTTAAATATTAATTCGAATTAATCAAATATTTGTGCCCGTGCAAGTGCAGTCACTTGTAGCAACACATTTATTTGTATGTTAAATTAGCGTTGTAATTAATCTAAAAAATAAATAAATAAATAAATAAATAAAATAAATAAGTAAAACTCATGGTGCACAGCTGTATTATATCTCCTCCTTGGCGACTTTTGAATTTTTTTCGCCATATTGATGATAGTTTTCTTTTTCTTTCTTTCTTTCTTTCTTTTTTTTTTTACCTACTTTTTTCCAGTACCTATTTTGCTAATACTTTTATTGGTTGCAACTTTTCGTTAATTTATAAGAATTTTTCGTACTCCGTTTATATTTTTAGTGGTTTTTGTTGGTTTAAAATAGTGCTTGTTGAAATAATTTTTCTATTTCTAAAACTGATTTTTTCCCCCCATAAAATTATCTATTCAGATAAAAGCTGATCATTTATGTGACTATTATTTATGTTTCTCTTAATATTTTTTCTACAATATTTTATAATTTATTTATATATTTGATGCGCTACTTGGCTTAAAATGGCTATTGCTAAATTAAAGTTCTTGACGAAAAATGTTTAGTGTACTTCTGCGCCAAAATTTAAAAAATCACCCATGAGGATTAATAAATAAAACAGATAAAATTAAAAAAGATTTATGATCATAGAGCTTTGAGTAAGAAAGAAACACTTTGCAATCGAATGTGACGTCATGGGCAGTTTATTTATTTATTTAGTTATTTAACAACAACTTGGCAGTAAAAAAAAAAAAAAAAAAAAAAAGTTTTAAAAACAAGAAATCTTTTCAGAACAACATATATTAGCATCATAAACTATATTAGCACTTTATCAATATGTATAAAATTTTTAAAGTGATAATGACATCAATTTTCGGAGATGCATAATTTAATATTTAAATTGTTCACGCTTAATTAAATGTAATTATTTTTATGTCAGAAAAAAAAATAAACTCGTAAGGTTTTTTTTTTTTTTTTTTTTTTTTTTTTTGTGGCAACAATTAAAATGTAGCTAAAATTTAATTGTTTAAATTTTTAAAGCTATTATGAGGTTATTATTTTCATATTTTAATTAATTAAAAGAAAAATAATCAAAAATTTAAAATTTAATTAATGGGCTCTTCCCAGCGTCGTCTGCTCAATCACGTGATAGAGGAAAACGAATAATCGAATTCTGAGAATCGAATTCAATTAAATATTGTTCTTAAGAACAAGAATTTTAATATTTAATATAAAATAAAATAAAAGTAATATTGTACATTTGTAAACAGTAGAATAATTGTATTTGTAAATTTAATAATTTTTAAAAAACATTTTATGTGTTTATTTATTTTTACCTATAAGAATCGATTTTTGTTTTTTGTAGTGTAACTGTAACATTAACTGATCTAGCAATAAATAATAGCTTCTTGTGGAATGTTTACGGATTATAATTTGAAATTTTAAAATGTTTTTATTTAATTTAATTGCATAAAGGTGTTACAACAAGTTAATTAACGTAGTTACTGGTATAAATGGATTTACGTAGTACGATATTGCACTGTCACTGATTTAAGTACCAAAAATCAGAGTATTTAAACATGTCTTCATGAACATCAATAACAGGTATAAACTAAATGATGATTGTAAATGTATACAGCAAACAAAAATGATGAATAATGATATAAAATGGATTAAAAATGATGATGCGTTAAAAATAACACAGATTAAATACGATTGATCCAAAATAAGAATAGAAAATATGTTACTTTAGCAATCGCTCATCTAGATAAACAAGACTTCGTCTGCTATTTGTTTTTCCTCTATCAGGTGACCTCTGACGTCAGGTGGGAAGAGTCCATTAATGAAAATTATTTTGGCTTTTAATTAATTAATGAAAATTATTTTAATTAATTAATTAACTAGGAAATTGTTCAATAGATTTGAAGTAATTCATAGATGTACATTTCTTTAAATGTCGCTATTAAAAAAAAAAAAAAAAAAAAAAAAAAAGGAAGAAAAAGAAAGAAAGAAAAGATAAGGAAAGAAGGAAAGAAAGAAAAATGAATTTGAAATTGTATCTGGAGTTTTTCATTCACCTTTTGTATATAAATTATTCATAAATTTTGCAAACTACTTTATCTATGAGTATTGCAGTATGTATTCACTCGGGCCAGCCATTAGAGTAAAATGGTCGTCTTTCTCCGAATAAAAATAAATCATATTTTTCTCTGCGATGATCAATCTATATCTTATTACTATATCTATGTACTTTTTTACTGAAAACATGAATATAATACTTAAAAAATGTTTTACAATAATAAAAAAAAATATTTTTAAAGAAAATAAATAAGTATATTTTACACATGTGAAAATTAAATCCAAACATATGACAGAATTTGATACGATAAATATGCCCATAGGGTGTCCACTAAACTCCATCTTTCCTACTTTAGCTTTAAACGGCTTCAGCTATATTAATAAAAGTTGTGTTTAAGTATAGCAAAGTGGCTATGCATTACAAGATGAGACCGTTTGTAATGCCACTTGATTGAAAACGGCAGAATTAACTGTTCCTATCTCGAAAAAGGTGAGATAGGAGCAAAAAGTGAATTACAAAGTTGTGAAGTAGTATCAATTTAGTACAACAGTACACCTTGTAGACATGAATCGTTTTCTCACGTAAGGTTTAGGAACCAAAAACAACTAGTTTTAGAAAAATATCTTTATTTTTTATGTTCAAGCTCCTGTCCGTCAGCTGCAGTGCACATTTGAACCCTTGTTTGAACATTATGCTGCATACGTGTAGCGGATGACACGTATTCTTCGTAAAGCTTAAACAAAGGTACAGATGCATTACAGATGACGGACACAAGCCTGAACTCCAAAAATAAAGGTATCTTGTAAAAACTGGTTGTTTTTGATTTCTAAAAGTTTTTCAAGTCACAATGTATGAAACAGCAAACAAACGAATTTATCTGTATAGTGTTCTGTTTCTAGAATTCAGGTCTACCAGGTGTCTCTTCGTACTAAATCGATGATGCTCTACAACTTTGCAATTCATTTCCCCCACCCCATCTCATAATTTTATCAAGATAGGAACACTAATTCTGCCGTTTTCCACCAGATGATGCCGCAATCAATCGTATCTTGTAGTGCATAGTCACTTTGCTATACCCAGACACCATTCTTAAGAATGTAGTTTCAGCCGTTCAGCAGTTAAAGAGTGGAGAACGGACTTTACCCTGTATATACATACTTTTGAGTACATTAGTATTATCTGTATAATCAATCTTTTTTTTTTTTTTTTTTTTTTTTTTTTTAAACTGTAGTAATAAATTTATTAAAGCGTTTCAAAAGATAATCTGATGATACTAAACTATGTGTTTTAAACTTTTATTTTAATTTATCGTTACATTTTGAAATATTGCGTTAGTTTGCGATTCTAAACTGTACAAAATCTGCTTTATAAGAAAAGTCTTTTCTTCTCAATTTATTCTTTGTTAATGTCTGAAAAGATGATTCTTACGAGTTCTTATGCTTGTGCAAACGAGAAGAAGAAGAAAAAGGAAAATGTTTTTAATGATATCAAATACTTCAAATCTTTCAATGTGAATGGCTTTCCGATGAATGGCAATTTCGTTCGGAAGATGCTCGGATTTGAGCAAATTATCCAATTTGGTGCGAAACTACGTATGTTTTTTTCTCCCCCCTCTTTCAAACAATCTTAACACAGGTTTAAGGGACCTTGACTTTAATAAGAATTTTCGAGAGATGTGAGCTGTAATGATTCGTGCAATAATACAAGATACCTTTTTTTTTTTCCTTCTACCTTAAACATTTTTATTTTCGTTAAATTCTCTTTACATGTTTTTTATTTGACAAGGGTAATATTATGAAATTTTATCTTAATCAGATTTATTTAAAATTCGTATGTATTAGTCAAAGGTGCTATACCACAGAAAATTGTTAATTTTTGGCGATAGATAAAAAGAAAAAATATATAAAACATTTTTTTAATTTAGTTTTAAAAACTAATGAAATGGTCCCAACTTAAATCAGGCATATTATTTGTTCCTTTTAGCTTAGACAAGTTTATTTAAAATTAAAGAAATATTAAACAAGACCGTGACCATTGTCCTATAGTCCTATTCAAGCTTAAAAATATATCTATTTTAGAAGTGTAAAACAAGTTAGTTTCGCTGTTCATAACATTGTTAGAATGTAACGGTCGGGTATTTTACAGGGAAATATAAAAATAACAAGTAAAATTTTTTCGAAGTAGAATTAAGTCACAACTGATGTATCACACACAGTTATATGTGCTAGTATATGCATGTCTTAGTTAAGTGCGTAAAAGTTTGAAAACATTTTTACTAGAAGCAAATAAAAAAAGCAGTTTTATTCAAAAGTTTATTTTGAATCAATTAATGGAAATGCAGTATACGTTAATTCAAAATAAAATTTAGATCAATAAGGGGTTTTCCCTTATTGATTTGTTTCCTTTCGCCCACCCCCACCCCTACACCCCCCTTTTTTTTTTCTGAGCAACTGAGAATCAACTCATTCTACTTATGATATCTTTCTGAAATTTCACGGTATTTCTTTTTCATTTTCCAAAAAGATTTAAAAATATTAAAGACTTCGGTTTGTCTGTCTGTCCATCTGTCCTTCTGTCTGTCCGTACTCTAACTTCCGTAAATATTCTTCGAATTTCTTGAAGCGGATATATATTATTCAAGTTCACTATCGGATGTTTCGCATTAAAATGGAGTAAATACTTCAGCTGATTTGTGTACAGGGACACCCAAAGGTATTTAAAAGCATTGCGTTCTATGAGAGGTATTTCTATAAACCATATTTTAACATCTTTACTTACACAAATCTTAATGAAATTGAAATATGTTATTCATGTGCACAAAAGAATGTTTTCTATAGAATAAAGTATGATTAGCAATAAGATTTACAGGGCCACATGAAACTTTTCAGTTACATTAAGGTTTATTAACCGAAAATTGCTGGAATAGCATTTTCATTTACATTAAGCCTTTTTAGCACTTTCTAACAACTTTAAGTGTGAATAGAATTTCAATTAACATATCTGTCGGTCCGATTGTCTGCCTGTCTATCTGTCCGTCTGCCCGTGTATAGCGTCCATAAATACTCTCAGATTAAAAAAAAAAAAAGATAATATTATCCAAGTTCACTATGGAATGTTTCCTATTTAAAACGCCCTTAATATGTCCTGTACAATCGATTTGTGTCGAGGAACGCCCCTAAAAATGTCAGTGTGTTCCATTTTTAGAGGAACATTTTTCTAAATCACATTTAAATAACTTTCTACTGCAAAAATCATAAAGAAATTGACATTCATTGTTTATATGCTAAAATAATATTTTGTATGGAGCAAAATATATTTAACGTTCAGATTTACAGGTCTACATTAAAGTATTCAAATACATTAAGGGATCCATTTTCGTATTTGCTAAACTTTTTTAACACTTTCCAACATTGTTTAATAATAATTATGAATTCAATTATTCCATTTGCCTTCCTTTCTGTTCTTCTGTCTGCCTGTTGTGTGATAACGTAAACAAAAAACATTGAAGGTTATACGATTTAGTGACTGTGTTCAGTTGGAAAGTATTTATAATCAATGCGTCCTACATGATTTTTAATTCTTGTTTATTTATTTATTTTTATTTTTATTTTTATAAGAATAGCTCTTCGCATTTGGTTAATAAATTATCCAGCCGAAATTTTATTAACTCTTGCTCATGCGTAATTAAACGTTATTTAATACAAGTAATCATATTTCACCAGCTATTTAATATTTTTATATTTTGATTGCAATATATCGTCATCTAAAATTGACATTGCATTGATGTTTTAGACAAACGAAATATTGATTTTGTAAAAAGACCTTTTATATATCCATGAATACTTTTCTCACATAAATGAATATAGATGATTAACAGATGCATTGTATTCATATGCTTCAGTTACAATGCTTTTTAAACATTGTTGTTTACAGGATGCCCCTAAACATTATTTTCCCCTGTAATTTGTAACTAGTCCACTTTATTTCTTTGGCATAAAACATTTGCTGAAATGAACGAGGTTTGAAATGTTTTTTATGTACTTGAAGTTTCTGATTAATTTGTCATGTATCTGTAAAAAATTAAAAAAAAAAAAAAAGTCTAACATCTATGATATTCCAGCTTTTCTACTTACAAAAATCCAATGTCAAATTTAATTCTTTTTTAAAAGATTATAAAGCATTTACTGTAACCTATTTCTGTAACATATCCCAAATCTAGTAAGAAATAAGGCGAAATTTTTTGTTTTAAAATTCGTTAATTTTTTTTTTTTTTTTTTTTCAAAAATCATTTGAGGTTCTATTTACTTATACGTACAACATAACTGATGTCGTTAAAAATATAAAAATGAGGCAGATATTTCGGGTTTTCGAGTAAAAATTTATTATTATTATTATTATTATTATTATTATTATTTTGTGTGTTTTTCAAATTCTTTAATCCTATGCTTTTTTCTCAAGGTCAGTGTCTGAACTTCATTCCGTGTTATTGTTTCGAAGTAAATGTTTAAAAAATAAGAAAGTAAAATTAATTGAAAATTTCCCCATATTTGTAGTTTGTAGGGGGGGGGGATAGCAATCGAAAAAAAAAATTTACTGAATTCTGAAAGAGATAAATTTCGTTTTTATTATAATTATAATTATTATTAATATTATTATTATTATTAACTCCGACATTGTCGGGTGACAATGTATAAAGATTGTTCTGTTAAATGTCATACCCGACATAAAAAAAAAAAAGAAAAGAAAAGAAAGAAGTGGAAAATTAGATAGTCAAATTCTTTTTCTAATACTTCAGAACAGGCCCATCCAACCCAAAACTCTTGGTGGGCCGCATTAGAAATCTGTTTTGCATATGTGGGCTGCGTTGTATAAATGAAAGAACCATATAGACATAGTAATTATTATTATTATTATTATTATTATTGTGGGCTTGTGAGGATTTAAAACATAAAATATGTATGTGAAATATATTTTTATTCATAAAATAACTATGAAACAGTCAAAAACTTATGATTATACATTCATAAATATAATAGTAAGAATCAGTTATTGATCTGATAATATTTTATTAATATCAAAGAGCACGATGTTTGTTTCTTTAGCCACCTTAATCGGTATTTTCATTAAAAAATAGTCAGAAACAATTTATTCATTTTAGACGTTTTAACCGAAGATGTCAAATTAGAAATTTCCTGAATTCTGTCGCGAGCCGCAGAACCTTACATGGCGGGCAACATGCGGCCCGCAGGCTGCGGATTGGCCAGCCCTGCTTTAAAATATAATGTTCGAGGCTGAGTTTTAAAGTAAAGCAAAATAATTACTAAAGTAATTCTAATATTTCATTTTATAAAATAAATTTTTAAAAATTTTGTGACAAGTCCGAAATTTCATATTTCATGGAATCTATATATATATAAAAATGAATTGCTGTTCGTTAGTCTCACTAAAACTCGAGAACGGCTGAACGGATTTATCTTATCTTAGTCTCGAAATGTTCGTGGAGGTCTAGGGAAGGTTTAAAAGGCGAGAAAAAATCGAATAATTTCCGGGAAAACCCTAAAAACAGCCCTTTTCTATTTCCCATACAAACGTTTTCTAGAGTCAATTTGAACTTTATTGCTATTCAATAAAGTTTAGGTGTGTTCCTAACGGCTGATGGCTGAGCTACAAAAATTTGCATGTTGATTCGTAATGACCTCCCCTGATGCACCTCGAAGCCGGATTTTCGAATTTTGTTTTAGTTTTCTTTTAATTAATTAAAATGTTAAAATAAAAACCTTCTAATAACTGATAAATTGGCCATTTAATTTTAATCCTTAATTTAATTGTTGCCAAAAAAAATTATTCTTTTTTGGACAGAAAAAAAGAAAAAAAAAACGCGAACAATAAAAATTACATTTATTTAAAATATTTAATTTTATTCCTTAATTTAATTGTTGCCAAAAAAATTATCATTATTTTTTCGACGGAAAAAAAAAAAAAAAAAAAAAAAAAAAAAAACGTGAACAATAAAAATTACATGTATTTAAAATGAGGAAAGTAAATTAAATAATCTGGTGTGTCACTCACACGACTTTCTCTTACCCTGAAATTTAATACTATAAATACAGGTTGCAGATTAATAGGTAAGATAACGAGTACTGTTATGTAAACCTATGTTAAACAATTCATATTAGGCTTCTGAAGAGTTTTATATGATAATTAGTTCTGTGTGAGGGGGGCTACCGCCCCCCTCAACCCCCCGTTTCATTAATGCACCTACATTTATATAGAATTTAATTCGGTTATTAAAAAATATTTCTCTTTTTAAAAAAATAATTTATTAAAATTATTATTTAAAAAAATTATCTTTTATGATAAGGCAGACGATTTCCATATTAGAGAAGTATTTTAACACCAAATACTCGTATCCAAAAAAGTTCATTTTATTCTCAATATTAAAAAAAAAAAAAAAGTACGAATTTTTTTTCAAAGTTTTTTTTTTTTTTCGTTAAAAGTAAAAAAATCGATAACTTTGTTTTAAATTATCGCAGATCGATGGTTCAACCATTCGTTTTAAAGGTATTAGCGAGCTCTTTTGAAAGATACCCATCGTGAAAATTTACTCCCCTCGAGGGGGGAATTCCCCCCCAGGGGGGGAGGTGAGGCTCCTACATACACAAAAATTTTTTCCCAGTTAACTGTCTCTATTTCAAAAAAATATATATTTGTTTCATTTGGTTTAGTGCAGTCTATAGACGTTAAACTCTATTTTCCTGCAATTTCCCCCATAGACGTAATGTATTAGAATTCTCTTGATTGTCCCTGTACACGAACCATTTGCTTGATCTTAACGAAAAGCTTACTGTAGCATCCCTATATGATACACATTTAGTATACCAAGTTTGAACTTTCTGCCATAATTTGTTTTTGAGATATGCTGATAACAGACAGACACACACACAGACACACACACACACAGACACACACACAGACACACACACACACAGACACACACACAGACACACACACACAGAGACACACAGACCATTTGCTAAAAACATGATTTTCGTATTCAGGGGACCTCAAAACGTGGAAATATAACAAAATCTCGCATTCGAAAATTTGAGCCAAAAACAATACTTTCTCTACCTTATGGGTAAGAGAAAGTAAAAAATTAGAAATATCAGTCGTATCGTTACAAATAAGATACCAAATGAAAGATGCAATTTTTGTGAATCCAACGGATTAAACAGCTTATCGATTGGACAATTAGATTTTTTAAAATTAACTAATGTATGTATTTTATAAATTTTCTTTCACAAACACAAACGTGTAGTATACAGCCTGTACAACACTAGACCAAATTGAAGTTCAAATTTCATCAATATTTAAATAAATAAATGAAAATAAAAATATGCTTAATGGGAAATATATATAACCATTAAAAGTTTAGTTGTCTAAAATATGTCAGAAATAGCGCTCATAGCATATTGTTACAAGGTATTAAGTCTTATTTTTACAAGGGATAAAATCTAAAATGGTGACAAAAATTCAAAAGTCGCCAAAGAGAGCTATATTAAGGCGGTACTATGATCATGCTTACAAACCATGAATACTAATAACCACAAAAAATTAATTGTCTCATGCAACAGACGTAGCCGGTCATAGCATATTATAATATTTAGAGTGAAATTGTTATCATTTTTATGGTTGATCGGGGATAAACAAAATAAACATAGGAAATAACGTAAAAGCAAATATTATGTGCACCACGTATAGTGTTGTTCATATGTAACTGGGATTCAAATATAAAGGGGATACTTCATTTTTTTTTTTTTCGATACTATCTATTTCGAAACTGTTATCTAATAAGGACTTAATGCAAGCCTATTGGTAAACCATTGTCTCAGGTAATAGGGACAAGCGCCCGAGTTTTAGCGGATGACCAAATCGCTACCGATGGCAGCAGGGATCCGAAGCGAGCTTTTGAGCAATTTTAGTATTTTATTTTATTTTTATAAAGCTATATAGAAAAGAGTTTCCTTTAAATTTAGTGACCAGCGAAGCGGGCAAAGCCTGCTAGTTGTTAATAATTATGATTGGTAACGTTAATGTAAAGATTTCTAGATTGAAATATCGAATTTATTTTAATGACCGAGAAAATTATTTAGGTTAAGACCTTAATTGAGGACCTACTACTTTTGTTGGTAAATTTTTTAATCATAAATCGTTTATCGGATTTACGATCATTAATAACACAGGCTTGCAATTAAAAAAGTGTTTAAAAACCAATAGTTGTTACCAACCAACTGATGTTATTTGGCACGCTGATTTCAAATATGGTATCCATTTTTTTTTTTTTTTTTTTTGTTTGTTTTTTTTAATCATGTAAGAATTTTTCAAAAAATAGGCTTATACATACCAGACTTAGGCCCAAAAGTAAGAAATCGATCACTATGTATTGCAAGAAGCATTTCATGTAACAATTGAGGAAACAGCGTTTTTAGGGTAATTCGACCCCGCTAATACTGTTGCCAAAGCAAAATTTTGACCTGAAGTCCGGTATTCAAGGCGGTGGCTAAAACTCTATTGCTATATATTGTTCGTTGGCTTAAAATAATGGTTTAAACGTCCACTTAGGGTTATTCTCGGATGCCAAACACATTGCAATGCTAAAAAGTTACTTACCTTAAGTTTGGAGAGCATGAGTTCTAGTTCCATGATAGCTCCCGAAATGGCCGCCGAAACTTTGTTGCTCGGAAGTAAGCAAGGAAGCAAGGAAGATGAGAAAATGACCATTTCAGTGTTTAAACATTGTTTATTGCAACGCACACAATACTTTACATAGTACACACTCAAACACTAAAGACCATATATCTGACGGATTTTATATCCTAAATACTACAGGACGCAAAGAGCACACATAAACACAACAAAGTTTCGGCGACCATCTTCGACATCATGTTGGTACCCATACACTCCAAGGTATTTTGAGCCTTACAGTGTGTTTAATATCCACGAAAACTTATAAGTAAACGTTTAAATTATTATTTTAAGCCAACGGATAAGGGATATAAAGGGCAACGGAGATATTTAGTCACTATCTTGGATACCGAACTTCCGGCCCAAATTTCGCTTTGGCAACAGGTAGATTCGAATTTAGCGGGGTCGAATTACCCTAAAAACGATGTTTTTTCAATTGTTTCATGAAATGCTTCTTGTACTATATAGTGATCGATTTCCTAGTTTTGGGCCTAGTCTAACATATTTAAGCCCATTTTGTGAAAAATTCTTACGTGATTGAAAATAAATGGATGCCATGTTTGAAATCAGCGCACCAAATAGTATAAAATCAGTCATTACATTGCAAACACGTTTTTGTGACTCAGATTTTGCAGGCCTGTGTAATTGATCATGTGTAATATATAATCGATGTTTGCTTACATATACAAGGTCCTTATTTTGAATACCACTTTTTATACTAAGCAATATTAGTATTATTTTTTCTGCAAACGATGAAAGAAGATTAAAACACACACACACACACACACACACACACACACACACACACACACACATATATATATATATATATATATATATATATATGTATAAATATGTTATTCAAAATAATGACTGCTGAGGAGTCAGCATGTAAAATATTTTATGTTGGGATTGAAAAACTGCACATAATACGGATATGATAGCACATATTTTTTTTTTACAAGTTCTCACCATATTAGTTTGCATTTCAGTAATCAATGGATAATACAGCAAGGTTTTTTGAAGTCCATAGACTCATATTAAATTTTATTTGCACTCATTTTTGAACTTTTTTTTTTTTTTTTTTTTTTTTTTTAAGATTGATTTTGTATCCAATTGAAACTATCCTTTTTGTTTTTTAGGGAAATAATAATAATCAGGAGAAAAGAGAAATAGAAAAGAAGAGTGGAATGTGGTCTGCTGTGAAATGTGTCTACACCTGCCGTGAATAATTTACAAGATAAAACGACTTTTACATTATTATATATTTTATGCAAATAAAAATCTTAGCAGTTTATTAGTTTAAAAAAAAAAAAAAATGTAGGATTTTTTTTTTTCTTTTTAATATAAATTTTGTTGAAAAATAGTTGCATTTTATAAGACTGTTTTGTGTTTGTGTGAACTTTTATTTTTATTTATTTTTATTTTTATTATTTTTTTTTAATAGTAAATTCAATTTACCTTTTAACGTACACTCGATTTAATTTGGTCAGTGACCACAGCCCCTGTGTATTTTTCCTTAATATTTTATGGTACTAGAAAGCATCAGCCAGCATCAAACTATATATAACAATTTTGGAAATACGTGTTGAACAAATACATGTATTATTTATACGTTTATTTTCAATGTATTTTCTTTGATAAAACAAAAGTGGGGATCCTATGTGCATGTCTTTGAAAAATATACGACCGTTAAGGGGTTAATGAATATAAATTTTTACCTGGTAATTATTGTTTTATTATAATAACTTCTGACATATATATATATATATATATATATATATATATAATATATATATATACATATATATAATATGCAAGTAGTCTATGCAATTAGTTTCTAACATTGACTTGTGACCAGAGGAATGCACTAAACTAATTTATATTTAAAGATTTAAGTGCTTTGGCTTATAATAATAATAATAATAATAATAATAATAGTTAAACAATTATCTACTTGTTAAATTCTGATAATCTTACAGAAATTACTCCGAAATTCATTACTAAAATGCTGGTCCTTCTGTTAAATACATTTGTGCTGACATCATAATTTTACATATGATAAATATTTTCATGAATTTCTTACAATAAAGCAATGGCATTTTATATGAAATATAGCAGAAATCCTCAAATATGATTTCTTTTTATATCACTTAGTAGCATCCCTAAACGATATAAATATCTAATACCCTTCATACAGAAATTCATACAAACGCCTTTGATCTAGGCAATTAGTTTCTAACATTAAATCATTTTTAGAAAATCGGTTCAAATTAAAATTTCACATTTACAGATTTAAAACTGCAGAATAATATTTGGCTACCAATAGAAACATTTGTTAAAAAAATAAATAAACTCAGGCATTTTATAAATTCTAAAACGTTTACGAAATTTTCAAAAATGAATGTATAAATAATCGCAAATTCTTCTGTAAAATAATGGTTATTAAACATATTATTATACATCCTATAATCTCATTTATAAAAAATACTTTCATATTTAATTTATTTTATTTTATTTTAAAACAAAACAATGAATTATCATATAGAAGATATAACATAAGTACACCAGTAGGATTTATTTTTACATTTTCTATCCCTGAAAAAGAATAAAAATGGAAATTAAAATCTAATTTCCTTTCTCCTAGAAGCTAGCTCAAAATTCTTTGATCTCGAAAATTATTTTCAATCATTAACCTATGACTAGACGATTACATCAATTAAATTTATGTTTGAGGATTTAAAATTGAAGAATAATATAGTGTTTTGACTTATAATAAAAACTTTGTTTTAAAAAAAATATCTACGATTTAAATTCTTCAAAACTCATAATAATTTTCAAACATAAATGTTTAAAAAAGTATTTCTAGAATCTTCTATAAAATGATATTTTTCCTATTAAACGTATCTTTATTTGAATCATAATCGCATTTATAATAAATACTTTCATGTATTTCTTGCAATAAAACAATGAATTTTCACATAGAAGATAACCAAAATCCTCCAATATGATTTCTTTTTTAGATTTTCCATCACTCAGTACAATCCCTAATCGAAATCAACACCTAATCTCCTTTCTCCCAGAAACTCACCCAAACCCCAGAATCTTACAAATCACTCCTTCACCGATTCTCCCAAACTACTCTGTTATACTCTTTTTTTTTTACCCGCTGCATTCTCTTGCAAGATTACCCAGATCTTTTGGAAATTCATCTGGTTAAGACGCTCGAGTATTTATAGAAAACGTCAATTTCCTAAGCTGAAACGTTTCAATGTAGTATATAAGGTGGAGAGAATCAAAAATATATAAATAAAAAGACTCCTTTTTTTTCTTTTTTTTCCAAGAAATGGTACCAGGAGATGTTTTTAGCCGATTTAAATAAAAAATCTAAAGCGTACTCCGTGGGATTTATTTACAGAATCTCGAAAAAATCTCGAAAATAAGGAATATAGTCGGCTATCTTTAGCTGTGTTGAATAGGCTAAATAAAGAGGAAGTAAATATTCCCGAGTTCGGAGTTAATTTAGAGCCATTTTAGTTCTCCTTTTTTTTCCGACTTCTTGTGGATGCACAGTAAAGTAAAATTGCAAATGGTAGAAAATAAATGTTAGACGGCAACAATATTCTAAAATTTGATTTTGATGCAGGATTTGAAGTTGAAATATAACTTCACGAATATGAAAAAAATATATTTTTTAATAATTCTTCCGAATAAAAAGACCGTGTTTTCAAAAGCACTAAAACAAGATTTCCAATCATGTTAAAAGACCAATACCGGCATACTAACGTATTTTTTTGTAATTAAAAAATTTGGAATTGTACAAAACTCCTTAAGAACCCAATCCCCCTCCCCCAATTGAATCTTAGAAAAGTGGTTCTTTAAAGAGGTGACCTTTTAATCGAGGTTGCTCAAAAAATCTCATTCAAGTGCCAGATTTCTTTAAATTAAATGGTTTTAATTACTTATATGTACATTATTTTCTATATATCTTTCCAGAAATTATTATTTTTAATTTATCTGAATTTTAAAATGTTTTTATCCAAAATTTTGTTTTTCGAGATTTTATTTTTTTTTCTAACGTACGTCAGAACAAATTGTTAATCTTAGCACCATTTCTGAGAGGAAAAGACGTACGTAGCTGCACCATGACATAAATTAGGGTCTATGAAGTTTTGGTGAAAATTTCTCAACAGGTGGCGCTGGTGTATTGTGATTTCTGCAGTATAAGAAAAGGCTATATCTCAGAAACTACTGCACGAAATTGCATATAAATTTATATTTTAATGCATCTCGACATGCATTAGTATCTGTCAACTTCTGGTGCGAATAGCACAACAGGTGGCGCTTATACAGCTATTTCTGTAATTTAAAAGAAGGTTATATCTGAAGTTCTATTGCGTATAATCAAACTAAACTTGACTGTAGGATCAAAATTGTGACTGCATGTCTCCGGATCACCTCTAGGAGTGAGTCTCAGACCGTCGCCAATTGCCCATTGCAAAGCACTAGTGCGACATAAAACCCAACCAACCAATCAAACAAGCAAAACTTGATATATGAGAAGGTGATTATGATACATATACTTCTTCAATTTTGGTGCACACCAAGCGACAGGTGGTGAATTTTTCCCAAGAACAGGAAGGTAACTCAGATTCTATTGTATTTATTGCATAAAATTGTGTCTATGAGATAGCTAGTTATTATGAATCACTATGCTGATTTAATCTGGCTGTATATTGGCCAATCGGCTGGCAATACTGCACTGCAATTTACCACGTGAGTAGGAAACCAAAATCTCAACTTCTTTGGCATATAACTGCACGAAATTTGATATTTGAGATAACCATAATGAAAAGGAATGATGACTTAATTTTGATGCATATCAGCCGACAGATGAGCTGCTATAGTGATCTTTCGCATGGCTATATCTCAGCACCTGTTTATTAAAATTAAATAAAATTCCATGCGTACAATTTTTATTATGAGAAACTGTGGTTAAACTTTTGTATATTTTCAACAATAACTATCACTGTTATGTAGAATGATATAGAGGAAAGTTTTGTGATGGCCACAACATACTAGTTATTACTGGAATTTTAATGGGTTTTAACTCTGTCCCTTCGAGATTATAATGTTAGTGTTATTTGATTACAATTACAGTTCAACTATATTCTATGATGTCAGTGCAGTTAATTTTTATACACAATATTTGCAATAAATCGTATTTAGAAATTTTTATTCATGAATTCATCAACCGTGAATACTTATTTAAATCAAATTGGAGTGTAAAGGTTGATATATTTTTATTTATTACCAACTATGTGGAAAATACCAGAGCCGGGAATCGAACCCGGGCACCTCCGCTTAACGCACGGATGCTCTACCACTGAGCTACCCTGGCTGACAACCAGCTAGGCACTTCTCACATAATGTGAGAAGTGAGAAGTGCCTAGTGAGAAGTGCCTAGCTGGTTGTCAGCCAGGGTAGCTCAGTGGTAGAGCATCCGTGCGTTAAGCGGAGGTGCCCGGGTTCGATTCCCGGCTCTGGTATTTTTCACATAGTTGGTAATAAATAAAAATATATCAACCTTTACACTCCAATTTGATTTAAATAAATCGTATTTAATTCCGATTTATGCTAAGAAAATTTTAAGCAATATTATTCATTTTAGCCATTATTTATGAAATATATAACATTTATTCCTTTGGAAAAAATATTATCATTTTTTTCTTAATGTAATTTTTAAAAAATACGTTTTTGTGTAGCTATCTTTTATATGTATATCAACAATAAAATAAAATTTGGATTATCCTAGACTGAAAGGATCTGCATTATTTAAGATTGCATTGCATGTGAAAAAGCTTCTTCCACACACACACACACCATTTATTTTTTTAAGCCTTTTTATTTATATGAAATATTTTCAAATAACTCTCGATACAGTTAACCTCTAGAAAATCTACATTTCTGAACTGATATCGGAAATGACCCGAGCAATTTCAATTTTCGAGAAAGAAAATTGCACGAAAATTTCGAGGTTCATCAACTGTATTTTCAATCTCATCCAAAAACTCTGATGACTTCATCTTTTTTACCCCGTTAAGTTCGGAAAATTCGTTATTTATTTTGTAATATTTAAAATTTTCAATCTAACCCTTCTCCCGCAAAATCGTATCTTTTCGGCATTTCGGGTTGCAGTAATCAAATCTATCGAGTGCGAGATGTATCAAAAACTCTTTTGTGGCCTCGATTTGCATGCGAACGGACAGACTTTGATGGACGACTCGGGTGTATTGTTGACGATTAAAGTCGCATCAGGAATATCGGACGGAGCCTTTTCGCTCTGTCCCCGATGGTGAAGCGACAGCACCCCCTATTCATCAGTCAAAAAGATTCGGGCCACTAGACCCACTTGCATTTATCTGGCAGAAGTATTTTGGAATGAAAGGGGATGAGTATAAATTGCTTTGCAATAGAATATAGGAATGAAAGCGTATTTTTATTAGAGTAAAATAGTATGTATAAATTATTTTATTTTCTTTCTTTCTTTTTTTTTTTTTTGTGCTTTTATTATTCAATCAATATTTTAAAGTAATTTACATAGATGCCAATTTTTCCGAATTTTTATTACCACTATTGCTTAATAAAAACATTTGTTTTATTAAAAGACGTATATCAGAAACATAAAATTATATTATTTGCTTCTTTTCTCTACAGATACATTTCTATTGCAGAGATACAGATATTCTACGAGAACATAAGACGAAAAAAAGTGTTATGAAATAGGGGCATTAAAAATTGAGAAAGTTGGTAGCTATGGTATTATTTAGTGATATTTTATTATGATTATATAAACTGCAGATTACTGTAAAATTAGTAGTAGTTCTGGAAAATAAAGCTGCTGACCACCCTGCTAAAAAATTAAGTGGAATAAAATTTAATGTTCAAAAGCCTTTATTGCACTCTAAGAAATATCAGTAAAATTCGTGAGAGTTGACCGTTATATTATACGGCCAGATCCTCCCTTCGAGAAAAAAGTCGAGAACCCGTATTTGTAACAAATTGCTGTAAAGTTCAGAGTGTGGAGTTGACTGTTTATTAAAGAATCACTTCTCTTCTTCGATAAATTGCATAAAATATTTAGGGGGCATAACTTTATTTTTACGGTCAGTGACTGAAACACTTTTTGCTAGTTGCTGACCGTAATACATCGGGGAAATTTCTTAGTGTGTATAGATGTATTTTTACTTAAAAAGTTAACATAAGGAATAAGTATAACGATGTAAAATCTGTAATGTTAAAGAATATATCCTTAATCGTAAATCACATTACACATGAACGTAAAGGAAAAAAAAAAAATCCTCCATTTTAGAAATCACCTACAACTTTCTTTATATTTAATTTGTATGTGCGTGCATTTAATTTGATTCTTAAAAAAATTGTAAATTAACCTGAAAGTCGAAATTCGAAGTATTTTTAATTTATAGAGCAATTTACTTTGACGGGAAAGCACATTGGTAAATTTTAAATTTTTTGATATTTTCAAAAGAGTAAATGAAACATATATACGTTTTTATTTTTATTATTATTTCCATTACCCTACTACCGTAGGTAATGGAAGTATTGTATTCGGTCTGAAAATTCGATATCGGGTTTTCACCTGATTTACACGTTTTAAGGTCCCCTGAGTCCAAAAAAGTGGTTTTTGGCAATTGGTCAGTGTGTATGTATGTGTGTGTGTATGTATGTATGTATGTATGTATGTATGTGGAGAATCTTCTGGCTATTATAGCTCAGAAACTAATAAAGATAGATCTACGAAACTTTAGAATGGAAATACGTCTGGTGTACAGATGAAATTTCCAAATTTTGGTGAAAATTGAAAAACCGGAAGTGGGACATCGGAAACCGGAAGTGGGACCGTAAGTCCGTATCTCAAAAACGGCTCTAACGATTTTCTTCAAACTTGCTATATAAACACTCTATTAGATTTCCTTTCGAATGATATAGTTGGTTAGTTTAGGAAAATTGATAGGCGCCCTGTATAAATAGCTCAAGTTCAGGCCTCGCAAAGGCGTTCCTTTAAAAACGGTTGTACGGATTTTTTTCAAACTCGCCATTTTAACTCACTTTTAAATATACTTTTGTATGTAATTATTGTTTTCCTGTCAATAATTGAGTTTAACCGGAAGTGGGACATCGGAAACCGGAAGTGGGACCGTAAGTCCGTATCTCAAAAACGGCTCTAACGATTTTCTTCAAACTTGCTATATAAACACTCTATTAGATGTCCTTTCGAATGATATAGTTGGTTAGTTCAGGAAAATTGATAGGCGTCCTGTATAAATAGCTCAAGTTCAGGCCTCGCAAAGGCGTTCCTTAAAAAAAGATTGTACGGATTTTTTTCAAACTCGCCATTTTAACTCACTTTTAAATATGCTTTTGTATGTAATTATTTTTTTCCGGTCAATAATTGATTTTTTGTAAAAGTTGGTATCTCAAAAACGGCTCTAACGATTTTCTCTTTAGGTCACTTTTATGTTTTCTGATCACATTATCTCTCAAAAATGCATATAATACATGTAATAGCGGGTAATGGAAGTCGTGTGGTTGTTTCACACCATATTTTTTTTATTTTCATTTTTTTTTTTTTTTTTTTTTGATTAATATGCATTTTGTTTTTTGTAAAGAGTAATCTGTATAAATATTTCACAATAAGTTCTTCCTGAACTCAGTCAGTTCTACCTACCGAAATGTTTGATTATGCAAACTCTATTCAAGCTACAAGATCTTCAGGTGGAGGTAAGCGATAGTTTTGAGCACCGTAGGAGCTTCCAAGCATCCCCTAATGATGATGATGATGATAATGATGGTGATGATGATGTATAAATATTTAAAAACAACTATTAGTTTTTTTTTTTTTTTTTTTTTTTATTACTTAAAATTCTATAAAGTTTTCTTGCTTGTGTAATAAGATTTTTTAAATTGTTGATTTATATAATACAACGTTGTAAAAGTTTATTGAATTACTTCCGAATTGGTATAACTATAGTATCTCCCCACAACTAGATTTGGCGATTTTTTTTGGCGCCGTTTTGAACGATAACGATGTCGTTCTGGATTCATTGCAATATAACATGAGCATGGCAGCCTGCATGCTGTTTATTTCAGATTTGAGATTTTATGATTTAAGATTTAACTTATGATTTTATCATTTATGATTTATGATTTAACTTATGATTTTATCATTTATGATTTTTAGATTTATGATTTAGCCATAATCGCCAAAAATAAATCGCCAAATCCAATAGTGGGGAGATACTATAGTTGTTCCAATTAATCTTAATAATAATGATGACATTTACACTGAGAAAAAATTATGTGACTGGCATCTAGAATGTAAATTGTAGTTCTAGTAAAAACAGTTCCATGTCATCCCTATAAATTTTAATTCCTTTTGCTAGTGAGTTCTAAAAACCCCAGTTAGAATTCTAGAGCGTTTTCCTATATTCTCGTATTATTTCCTCTAAAAATCTCTGTAAATAAATGTGAACACAAAAGGCGAGTTTTAGAAACTATAATTTGGTTTTATAACCCAATTTTTGGAAAACAAGCGAGAATTTCTCGCAATATAAAGTATTCATAATATTCATAATATTATTTCACCATCTAGAAAAGTGTAGACTAGAAATTCTCGATCATTTCGTCTACATATTTTATTCATTTACTTTACATGCATAACTCGGAAATCTATTTTCCTAGTTTAGGGATTCAGAAAAAGGCTACTTATTCGTTCTAGATGAAAGTGGTATATATGTATATATATATATATATATATATATATATATATATATATATATATATAATAAATAATATATATATATATATATATTTTTTTTTTTTTTTTTTCAGTGTTAAATGTTAAACTCTTCATCCATATAAATGTTAGCGTGTCAGCCAGTGTTCTCAAAAAGGGAAATTTGGATAATATTATTTTTATACAGTCATTTCAGACTTGACAAATCATTGATATCCATAAATATCTATTTAAAAATTTACTAAATAAAAATTGTGATATCCAAAATTTAATTTGTGAAAAAAACCCTGGTGTCAACCTTAATAAATTGTAACAGATTTTCATATAATTTAATGTATGATAAATATTTTAAAGAAAATTTTTACAATTTGAAAAGGTGGCAACGATGTTATGCCACTTCTTTGGAGATTAAAAAAAAAAAAAATCTGGAGTGACTCCACTCGACTTTTCGAACATTGAGTAATTAACAGTTTTGTAGATAAAGTAAAGAAAGAGTAGTTGTTAAACAAACAAAAGAGAGAAAACCATAATAGAGTGTTTGAGTATTTTTCTCCATCTATTACACGTTGTTTTATTTAACGCTACTGAACTTTGAGCCCATAGATCATAATGACAAAGAAATTTTCGTTGTGTCCCTGTAAAAACCTATAAATGTTAGATTCACCAAAATGCTTATAGTTAGTGCAACAGTGATTTATAATACTCATATAAATTTTCAGCTGAATTCAATAAGGCGTTTAGATGCTATCGTACTTTTAAAAATTTAGTCCCATAGGCCATAATGATAAAGAATTTTTCTTTGTGTCCCTGTAAAAAAACTGTAAGTGCTAGATTCACCAAAATCTATACAGTTAGTTCAACTGTGATCTATAACATGTGTACAATTTTTTTGTTCGGATTAATAAGGCGTTTAGACACTATCACATTTTTAAAAATTCAGCCCCATAGGCATAATGATAAAGAATTTTTCTTTGTGTCCCTGTAAAAAAACTATAAGTGCTAGATTCTCCAAAATCTATACAGATTGAGTATTTGTGATCTATAATATGTGTATAAAATTTTTGCTCAAGGGGCTGTGACAGCATCTGTCACGCTTCACCATAGGATATCGTAAGAGCCCTTTCAAAAGGTTAATACTATATTAAAGAAAAGTAACCAAATAATGCAAATAAAAAAGATAATCCAAGTATCAGTTGCCTCCTCCCCCCTACTTCAAAAAAAAAAAAAAAAAAAAAAAAAAAACCACGCATAATGAATTTTAGGATATTATAATTTTCATTATCATTCCTCAAAAAGTTGTAATTGAAGTTTTATTGAAAAAAAAAAAAAAAAAAAGAAAAGAAAATCTAAACAAATAAAATAACAGTTTTTATTTTATCTATTTTTTTTTTTTTAAATTGATATAAAGTTGTAGGAAATTACATTGTATTTCTGTACAACTTGTCTCGTCACCCTAAATAAAAGTACGTTTTTTATTCATAAGAAAGCACCACAGTACTGGCGTTTTAAAGTAATAAGTATAAAACTTTAAATACACACCATGAAATGCAATAAATTCGCAACAATTGTTTCTTGTCGAAAGAAAACACGACCTTTCGTCAAACTTGTTGCATTTTTCATAGTATAAAATAAAAAAAAATTTTTTTTTTTTTTGATTGCATGTACAATTTTATGTAATGCAAATCAGGGAAGATAATTAAAGTGCAATCGTTTATAAAAACAAAATGTAGTAAAATTTCGGAGAAAACCATTTAATAATTTATAATAATCTTCTATATCAAAATTATGCAAAAATTTATAAAATTTCATCAAAAAGTTACTGCAGTATTTTATAAAATTTATGTCACCTTATTCTGAAGTGATATATTTTTTTCCAAGTGATTTCGCACAAGAGCAACAAAAATATAGAAAATGCATAACAATATTCTTTACGAAATTTTTTATGCTAATCTTATAAAATTTGTTTGAAAAAAAAAAAAAAAAAAAAAAAAAAAAAAATGAACGATCTACCTTTTTTTAGCTGTCAAGAACTTTTAAGAGCTTTTCAAATAAAAGTAACATAATAATGCGAAACAGGGAAGATAATTAAAGTGCAATGCACTGACAAAAATAAAAATAATGGGCTTTTGGGAAAATCCATACAATAATGCATCAATATAATAATACTCAACGGAAGATTCTTTCAATATGGGCATATCCCCTCATGTTGAGTTTCATATTTTGGACCCGCATATCGGTGTCACAGTCTAATTGACGTCCCTCTAGCTTCATCACATCTATCCGAATAAAAGCGCAAAAAAATATAGCGCGTAAAAAAATTCAAAACTCCTCCGAACGTGGTAGGGGTAGAACCGAATTAGTGATAAGAGGACTGACTGAGTAGAGAACGGGGGGATGAAAACCATAAGAACGATTAAAATGTTCCAAAACTTCGCCCATCATCTCATAAGACCGTTTCGTGACAAAATACTGGATGAGTTTTCTAAAGGTCGTTGGGGGTAGATATTTATTTTGTTAATAAAGGTATTGAAGGAAGAAATATATGTATTAATGGAGGGTTTTATGTATGAAATATAAATGCTTGAAATAAGATGTTTATATTTGGAGGAAATAATGAGGATATTAAATTTGGATTTATGTTATCCTATTCACATTAAAAAGAAATAAAAATAGCAAGAATATTTTTCGTTTTAAAATTTCTAGAAAAAAAAAAAATCAATATGTCACATATTTCTTATCTATGTGGTATTTATTGGTTTTATAGAAATGTTGAAAATATAATGTAGATACCGTGAAAATATTGTTATTAAAATGGAAATATGAATGGAAGACACGTACTTCAACTGTTATGAGATGCTGAGGAAACCTTTAATTACACGGAACATTAAAAAAAAAAAAAAAAAAAAAAAACATTAGAAGCGTAATTAAAGTGTAATTACAATTAAGCCTCTCTACTCTCTAAAGTCTGATTTACTTATTGAATTTTGACGAAATAAGAGGAATGGTTGTACCCACATCAAAATAAACAATATGTATGGTAGAATGTAGGATTACTTTACTCCCTGAGTGTAAAGAAAAAAATGATTTCTAAATACGTCCAGTAAGTATGCCATCACATCTGACGCGATTTTCTTCTTGCTGTAGATACAGACCGTATCCAAAACATTGAGAGTACGGAAATTTACAGCATGAAGGAGCAGAATAAGTATCTGCTGCCGACTGACTTTATAAAAAAAAGCTTGTGAAAGCAACCATTATTCTTTAAATGTGACACAATACCAATGCTGGATTTATGTGATAAAATCTTCCATAATCATTTTTTGTAAGTTATGGAATATTACACATATATAAGATACTGCCGACAAGCATCAAACGTATGTGATCAAGAAAAGGGCATGAAGCACAAAATTAGATTATACTATGAGTGATTTCCAAGATATCACTTCAGAAACCATCCTACCATGTCTGTAGAACACCATTCATTCCTAGAAGCAATTATTTTATGGTTAATTGCAATCTGTTCCGTTAAGAATACAGAAAATTGATTTGTGCATGATTTTCCACTTTGGACGATACTTTCTGATTGTTACATATCCTACATATGTCCTTATAGCCTTCACGTTCACCAGATCTAAAGTCCCTTGGCTACTTCTTATAAGCACATATGAAAACTAGATATATGTATTGTATGTGATAGGTGAGAAAGATTTCGAAGGGAAAATCGTTGTTACAGTGGTTAACAATATCAGAAAGGTCTTGGATCCAGGAGTCTTTCCTTCGCTAGTGTTCATTGTGAAACACCATTCAGAAAAAAAAAAAAAAAAAAAAAAAAAAAATTAATTTTACGTTTCGAGATAGACAATGAAGTTTATTATTTTTTGAGACGATGTAGCTTCGTGTTTCCTCGTTTAATATGAAATCAGTTGGACTTTCGTTACTATGTTTTATGGTAAAGAAGGCCTCCCCAAAATTCATATTCAGTTTTAATCACATGACTGTTGTTCTTTATTAAATTATTTTAACATAAAAATTACTTTAATATAATGATCTACTATTTTTAAACAGAAGTTAAAAAATATTTTTTTTATTATTATTATTAATTTTATTATAATAATACTAGTGGAAAATCAGCTTTATGTAGAGAATTGTAAAAATGTTTGCGCGAAGAATGAACCTAAGTTTCTTTGGCTAAGATCACATAGATCTCATTGAAACCATGCATAACCGCGCCAAGATTTTGCAGAAAGTTGAAGCTGGATCAATTATTTTTTTATTTTTTATAAGGTTTATTTATCAAGTCAGTTGCAATTATTGTACATGAATTCGAATATAGTATTGATTAATTTTCAGGATGTCAATTTACTTATGACATGTCTTTGTAGATGAATTAAAATCTAACATGTAAAGTTACAATATGCATCATATTAAGAAATATATATATATATATATTAAAATTAATTGACTTTATTTCCATTTAAGAAAAAAATAATTTAAATAAATGATTAGTTTATTAATTAAATATGAGTTTGCAGATTTCATCTTTGATTTTCAATACATTAATTTAAAAAATAATAATTATTTTCCGAGATTCATTAAAACACCGATTTTTCGTGTTTATTAAATGATTGTTCCAAACGGCTTCCAAAAATTGAAGGATCATGCATTTTTTATCAATGGTTACTGAATAAATGATTTCGTTAAAATAATAATGCAAATAATTTAGTTTTTTACAAAATTGTTCCTACTGTTGTTCTACTGTCACGAGGCTTTGTGACATTTCAACACCATAGTACTTATGAAATCTTCTCCTAAAAATAATGCTTTCAACATAATCTCAATGATCATATTTTCATATTCATAGTAACATAGTACGTTGTTGTTAACACTGAGTAAAATAGATAAGTTTGATAGTGCAACTGAAAAATTGTTTCAGAACAAGATATTGCTGCAGAACTGTAGAACATGCATAGTAGTGCGCAAATTATTAAACTCAAATCAGAAATTACACTTCTCCTTGCATATCTTATAATTTTACACTATCTTATACTTGTTCACTATTTCAATTTCCAATTTCTGGGGTATAAAGAACACGATATACCTCATATATTTCAGCGAAAATTTTGTCTTGAAGGCAAAAACAGGACTTGCTGCAAATTAAATAAAATACAGAATATTTAGGATGACTTTGTAAAAATGAATGCTTAAAATTTTCAAAGCATGTGATTATATGTCTTTTTTTAGTTATCTGCATACATTATTATGTGAATAGCATGTTTATACATGAAGCTATAAAAATGTCTTTAAAAGAAAAAAAGAAAAAGAAAAGAAAAAGAAAAACGGAATATTTTTGAACGTTTTTTGTTTATAACATTTAAAACTTTTAAACCAATATCATTAAAATAATAATTAATAATAATAATAATAATAATGCAACAGTAGACACAACGCACTGTAATCAGAATATGAAAATGTTAAATAGCTGGTAAAATATGAAAATTTTTATTAAATAATTTTCATCTGCGCATGCTCAAGCGTTAACAGTATTTCTTTTTTAATAGTTTATTAGCTAAAATACTGAGTTATCCTTAAAAAATTTTTTCAAAATGCATGTTATTTACATGCAAATATAGATAATTATAAGAAGGAACATAATAACATGCTACAACTACAACGATTAACAAATATTATTTTTTTACATTGTAATTCTAAACATTCTGATCGTTGTTTAACTTGTTCCCCTCCCCCTCCCCCTTTTGCTTTCATTCAGGGAAATACTTTCGCTGAAATACACAAGGTTTAATTTGTAGACCTAGTCAGAAAAATTTTCGGAGGGGGAGGATTTAAGCTTTAGTACAAAATACTAAGTGATAAAAATAATGTATAACTCAAATTTTTTTTACAAATTTGCAACACCTCCCTTTATTTACGGTCTTAATAGCATGCTTTTCATAACTCACAAGTTTGGAAACTGAAATAATGAAACGTTAAGGACTATAGTTAGGATATATATAATTTCTGCATTGAATCTATAATTTGTATACAAATGTCGATATAAAGACTGACATGAGTGTCTATATCAATAATGTGTGGTTTGGTATAAGATATATTAATATGCTATTAATCAACAACATTTGATTTACTGATCTACATCATCCTTGCAGCAAGCTAATTCCACCTTGGATGATTTTGTTCAGAAATGACTCCAGCTCCGTCCTGAACAACCTAAACTACTGGATTCAAACACGCTATCAAAGTTGAACGCTAAAAACGTTCGCAAGCTAAGAAATCCGTTGCAAAAACTTAAAAAAACTTAAATATCTCATACTAAATATGTGAGATAGCCTCACACATTTAGTTGTCAATCCCTTTGATAAATTACTGATTTTTTTAAATAAAAAAATAAATTAATATTGAAAGGTGAATAAAAACATTTGTGATAACTTTGTCAAGGGAAAAAAAAAAAAAAAAAAAAAAAAAAAAAAAAACAGAAATTTAGTAGACCAATTTACTAACACCGACAATATTTTAGATATCTAGTAGTAGTCTACCACTTAATTCCAAAAAAGATAGTTACTTTTTTTTAATATATTTATTTATTTAGGATAAATATTAATGACCTACAGTTGATAACAAAAGTCTCCGAACACTAGCGAAAATTCCTATATAAAAAAAGTACACTTAATACAATTTTGTTAAATAAATCCTTGTCGAATCCTGTTTTTAGACTGACTAAGAACAGGAATCGACAAGGATTTATTTAACAAAATAGTATTAAGTACACTTTTTTTATATAAGAATTTTTGCTAGTGTTCGGAGACTTTTGTTACCGACTGTACATACACATGAATAAATAAATTTTTGAAATAAATATCAGCTTTGTGCTTTTACTTTTTGCAGACGGCAATTTTGTTCTATATTGAACAATATGCCTCGTCTTTTGGCGTTTCTCTGAATTTTTATTGTGTTTAGCTGATTTTAATTATTAGAGTTTAAATATACTAAATTTTATCCTCATAAATCGATGAGGTAAATATGACTAATATATATATATATATATATATATACTCCCCGACGGCATTTAAAGTGTTAAATACTAATATGCATTTTTTACTTTTTTTTTTTTTTTTTTTTTTTTTTAGTAATGCGTTGTTTTTAGAGAACGCCTAATGGCGGCTTGAAAAAGGACTTGGGTGGCTATTTTCCGACAGTCATCCATAAAGATTTATGTCCGCAAAGTAATCATTTCATAGCACATAGCCTAACAGTAACAGCTACTTATTTTAAACTTTGTGGATAAATTTTCGAAATAGTATCTCAAATGAAAACATCAGTTCTATTAGAAATTGCAACAAAGCATTTAATTAGATATTAGCTAAGTATTCTACTAATGAGATTCAAAACTTTATTTATTTATTTAATTATTTCATTTATCTATTTTGGCTTAAGAGTTCAATTACTGACCTATTGTCAACTACTAACAGATCACTTTACTACTGATATTTAATAATATTTTCAGATTATTTTATTTTGAAAATCGCAACTACAGTTGGTAACAAAAGTGCCCGAACACTAGCAAAAATTCCTATGTAAAAAAAGTACACTTCATATGGTTTTGTTAAATAAATCCTTTTTGAATCATGTTCTTAGTCAGTGTAAGAACGTGATTCGATAAGGATTTACTTAACAAAACAGTATGAAGTGTACTTTTCTATATAGGAATTTTCGCTAGTGTTCGGACATTTTTGTTACCGACTGTATATTCACAGTTGAAAATTTTGGAGATTTTTAGTTTTCGCCTCTACGCACTGAGACATTGTTGCCTTTAGTGTAGTGTAGTGCAGCATTTTTAAATGTAAATATCAACAGTTTGATAATTAGTTTTTCTTTTTTTTTTTTTTTTTTTTTTTTTTTTAACATTATTGTTAAACAACATTTATTAAATTCATTTATTACAGGCTTCTTTTCAAATAATGCGTTATGAAAATTCGTCTACATATAATAAATGAAATTGTCGTCGGCCTACAGTCATTTCCTGAACGTTAAGGCTCATTGGGACGCATTGCTATAAATGAATTTCGAACTGCTATGTGCATCCATACCTGAACCGGGGTTCAAACCTAGTACTTGAGAAATTATTCTTGACATTGTTACACAGAAAATAAATAGTTTTGTTATATAAAAATGTAACATGTGTGTTATAAGAAAAATAATGAGAATGTTTTTCTATAATATTTTATTTTGCTAAAAAAAAGTTCGATTTACAAAATATATCTATATTTAAAAAGTTTAAAATTAAAAAATTAAAAAAGATATATAAATAAATAATTAAAAGTGTTTTGAAAAAAATATATTAACAGATTTATCCATTTTTACAATATGTACATATATTGAATCTTCTTATTCAGGAATCTGAAATAAAAATAAAAAAATGCATTAAAAATTAGTAACAAATAATATATGTAATATATATCGAAAATTTGTATAAAATAATGCTATAATTTTGTGTTTGTTACACTTATTTACCATGGATTGTGGTAAAAAAGAAAAGCAATTAAAATATATATATACCAGACAATAGATAAGATTTCATAAAGTATTTTAACAAAAACAAAAGAAATTTTTGCTTAAAAAAAAAAAAAAAAAAAGGTTCCGAATTCTCTATTAAAAGATTTGTTAAAATTTTATAAAGAAAACGCATTAAATATTTTTAATTTGAATAGCATTAATTCACATATCATGCACAAAAACTGGTATGTTATGGCCATCAAATGACTTACTTTTATGTTTTCCCATACAAATTCACTCTTAAAAAATAATGAAAGTTTTTATTTATTAAAATTATCTTCCCTGAAGAATGCAGACGATTTCCAGTGTGGAGAAGTGCAACACTAAGTGCCGAAAGAAAGTCAATTTTATTCTTTGTATGGCACCTTAAAAAAAAAATGTTTTTTTTTTTTTTTTTTGTTTTCGAACGGTACCCATAAGGAAATTTTACGTCCTCGGCCCACCGTTTCAACCCCCGGGAGGAAACGATGCTTCTACATGCACACACTTTTTTTCCAAGTTTATTACCAATATTACCAATAATTCATATTGACAACAATCATGCGTGAAGAATCTCATTATGTACGTTTGTATGAAATTTTGTCCTATACTGTCACGTTAAAAGTAAAAAAAAAAAAAAATTCGGATAACAGCGCCATCTGATGAATGATCGATTTCCAAATATAATCAATATCATTTTAGATCAATGTCTGCTGCATACAAAGTTTGGTTAAATTTCGTTCATTGGTTCGGGAGATACAGCATCCAAAAATTTGTGATATACATATTTTCTATAAAAAAAGCCAAATTGTGTTCAGGACATCTCAAAATGTGTGAACCCATCGAAAACTGGAATTGAAAATTTGCACAAATCCAAAACTTTCTTCTTTTATATATATATATATAGAAAAAAAAGTAAAAATGCGTTTTTTTTTTTTTTTTTTTTTGTTAAAAACGAAAAAATCCATAACTTTATTTTAAATTATCACAGATCAATGGTTCAACAACTCATGTTAAAGGTATTGACGAACTTTTTTGAAAGATATCCATTGGGAGGGGGGGGGGGGGGGGTGAGGATTTCCTCCCAGGGAGGGGAGGGGGAGCGATTGCCTTGCATATATAAAATATATTTTTCGCAATTGACCATCACAATTGCAATTTTTTTTTATTTTTTTTTATAATGATTCTTAAAAAATAGTTTCTTTATGCACATTTATACGAAATTTTGTCTTATATTACCATGTTAAAAATTTATAAAAAGCGAGATGGCAACGACACCTGTTGAACGATTATCACCAAAAGTTAATAAACACTGATTTATGTCCAGGTGGAATTTCATATCAATTTGTATAAAATTCTGTGCATTAGTTCCCGAGATGCTGTCGCCACAAATTTTTTTATCGCACACACACCGACAGACGTTTTCTAAAAATGGTAAAATCTTGTTATAGATCTATCAAAACGTGTAAATCCATCAAAAACCTGAGGGCTATAATTTTTATGAAACCAATATTTTCTTCTATATAATATGGAAGAAACTAATAAATAAACAATAACAAAAAATAATAAAATTTAAAATTGGTAGCAAATTTTAATGTGATAATGAGTTGGGCGAAGAAAAAAGGAAGAAGATGGAAGTTTAAATTCGCACAAATGATGAAATTTTGATGACTTTTGTTAATTTTAGGTCTATTTAATAACTTTTAGATTTTGAAAAATTAAGGATTCTCCCCCCCCCCCCCTCCCCCTAGATTTTGATGAATAACTTTGCAATGGGAAAGGAGAAAATCATAAATTTCTAACATAAAAAAAAAAAAAAAAAAAAAAAAAAAAAACTTATAAACACATAAACACAGTAAGTGTTTACTAGAAAAAATTAAAATTAAAAATCGGAGAAATAGATTTTTATCATACACAGTCAGAACTGATATTTGAACCATTATTTGAATTGTTTGAATTGTTGATTGTTTGTTTGTTTGATTGAATTGTTGATTGAATTGTTGAATTGTTTGATTGTTTGAATTCTATTAAAATGTGCTTGTCGGAAATACGAAAAAGCAAACAATATCAATCACAAGATTTTGCAATGCATAAATATTCCGGAATAAATCGCTATTTTAAAAATTTAGTTTTTAACTTAAAGTACTCCTAAATCTTTCTAAACCAAATTTTCATATATATATATATATATATATATATATATATATTCTTATCAGAATTAAAAAATATTTTTGTCATTGAAACAAAGTTATACTTGTTAGTGTTTCTTTCATAAACATTTTAAAATATAGCACTTTCTGGTATGAATATTTTGATTAATACCATATTGTATTAATTCAGGGATTGATCCAGGTTTTAATTTTTGGGGACCATTTTTGGGAAAAACAAATTATTTTTGATGAAAAATAATGCTGTAAACATGGAAAAATTTTAGAAAAGAAAAAAATTCACAAAGAAAAAGTTTTCATAAAATTTTTATGAAACTAAATTTTGTGAAAGGTCTGTTTTTATAAATCTGAGTTTTGTAAAGGGACCCATTTTCTTGAATTTGAATTTTGTGTAGGGATCCATTTTAAGGATTTGAATTTTGTGAAGGGGCCCATTTTAGAGATTTGAATTTTGTGAAGGGGCAGCAAAAAGGTCCCAATTTTTGCCTTGATCGACCCCTGATTAATTGTATCTGTTTAATAGAAATAATATCATACGTGTTACAATCTGATCACGTACTCAAAAAAAAAAAAAATATATAAATAACTACACATTAAAAAAAAAAAAAAAAAAAAAAAAAAAATCTGCTACATATAGCTAAAAATATAGCATCACTTTCTTATTTTTGACACTTATTCTAAAAATCTTCATAGTTAGCAGAGCAAGAAAGTAACTGTCTCGGAAACATTTGTGAAATATGTTGATGAGTCTGTGTTTTTTTTTAAACGAAAGTCCTTAAAAGAAAATCCATAAAAGTGGTGATTTGGGGTTTCATGCTCGAGATATTGTCTGTACCATTAGCAAATTTAGTGAAGGTTTTAGGAAGTTAGCTTTAGAAGTTTTAGATATAAAATGCCCTTCAAAAAATAGATGATTTAAGGAGAAAATAACTGAGAACGAGGATATATTTTGTTAATATTTTACAACATTTTTGAAACTAAAAAACGTGAATTATTTAAAAAATAAAATTAAGTTTGAGAAATATATGGAGTATAATATTTTTAAATAAAGGGATTTTAAAAATTTCATTTACTGTGACAAGATGTTTTTGCTCAGTATTTTCTCTTAATGAGCAAATACGTGCTTAAGATATCTTCCTTACCATTAGCGAATTTAGTGAAGATTTAAGAAAGTTAGCTTGAGAAGTTTTAGACATGCCCTTCATAAAACAGCTAAATATACATGCTTAAGATATATTCCTTACCATTAGCGAATTTAGTGAAGATTTAAGAAAGTTAGCTTGAGAAGTTTCAGACATGCACTTCAGAAAACAGCTAAATATACATGCTTAAGATATTTTCCTTACCATTAGCGAATTTAGTGAAGATTTAAGAAAGTTAGCTTGAGAAGTTTTAGACATGCCCTTCATAAAACAGCTAAATATACATGCTTAAGATATATTCCTTACCATTAGCGAATTTAGTGAAGATTTAAGAAAGTTAGCTTGAGAAGTTTTAGACATGCCCTTCAGAAAACAGCTAAATATACATGCTTAAGATATTTTCCTTACCATTAGGAAATTTAGTGAAGATTTAAGAAAGTTAGAGTGAGAAGTTTTGGACATGCCCTTCAGAAAACAGATCATTTAAGCAGAAAATAACTGAGAACGAGGATAAATTTTATTAATAATTTCAAATTTTTAAAAACTACTAAATCTTAATCACTTAAAGAAATATGTTTCAGAAATACATGTTGTATGTTATTTTTAAATAAAGGGATTGTAAAAATTATGTTTATTGTAATAAGATGTATTCGCTGATTAATTCCTAACAGCAAGCAAATACATTATACATGCTTGAGATATCTTTATAATCATTAGCAAATTTAGTGAAGATTTTAGGAAGTTAGTTTCAGAAGTTTTATATATAAAATACCCCCCACCCCCCACTTAAAAAAAAAAAAAAAAGATTTAAGGAGAAAGTAACTGTGAACGAGGATTAAATTTTGTTAATATTTTGCATTTTCTTTTCTTTTAAAAACGTGAATTATTTAGAAAATAATAATAATAATAATATGATTTAGAGATTACGTTGTACATTATTTTTAAATAAAGGGATAATACAAATAGCATTTTTAGAATAAAATGTATTTGCTCATTAATTCATATTATTGTATTAATCACTTTTATTCTATAAATATTTTCAGTGAATAATTTCACTGAGGAAATGTTCCCATTTAATAGAAATATTTAAAGTATAATTTTATAGAAGGCCACTCGAATTCTATTTTATCACATCTCTTAGTCAATTTCCAAGAAAAAATGTTTTATTTTTGGTGAAGATCTGACTCTGTTTCATAACCTTGAATTTGAGTAGGAGTTCGTACGCGAATGCTTGTAGAGAGTAGATTCTTCCTAGTACAATCTAGGGTGCCTATGGTTTTCCTTTATCTAGGCATCATGGTACAACCAAATGAATGTTTTGTGCTTCTTTTAGGGAGCTTTTAAAGACCGTTCAAGATTCGTATGACATCCCACTTTCTAAAACAGTGGAATTTGGGACATGGGGTTTTATAGAGCTCCCTCAAATGGGACATATTTGTTCCCTGTTGTAATTATTTTTCCCTTAATGATTTGAGAGTTTCCTTAAATTACACTGTGCTGGAAAAAAAAATCGAGCTCTGATACCATTCTTGCTCATTATTATGTAAAATGACCTCCTGAATCCGAATATGACTCCCATTTTGCCCTGTCACCCACTGTTTTCTAGCCCCCCCCCCCCCCACACACACAATTTTTTCACTGTTCGATAATTTTATGACCATGAATTTGATTTGGAGAATAAAAAGAACTAAACGCCTAAATATATATATATATAATGTTTAATAAATAACATTAATAACAGATTAAAAAAATATAAGAAATGTAATGCATATTTTCAGTGACAAATCTCCCCTCCCCCCTAAATTTTCCTCCAGCCGCAAATGTTTATGTTTTAGGATTTTCCAACTCTGTAGCCCCTCAGAAGATATTTCACAGTTAAAATAATCCTCTTCCCCCCCCCCCCTAAAAATTAAATTTATAAACATAAAATCACGGAAAAGTGATAGGGGGCCGTTTCTTAAAAACGGTGGGTGATAGGGTAAAATGGGCATCATATTCGGAATCAGGACGTCATTTCACATAAAAATCTGAAAAAAAATGGTGTTGGGGGCGATTTTCATGCCGAGCAGTGTTATCAATTGTAAAAGTGAAATTTGGTAATAAAAGCAACCATATTTCATAAATTCCACTTTATTAAATAAAATATATAAAATTATATGAAGAAAATGACTAAAAATTTAATATAACTTTCTCAAATTGGGATAATTTTTCCTGCTGAAGTTTTTAATAATTTCTTAATAATTTATTTTTATTATTAATTTTGATAGAAAATGATAAAATTTGAATGATATGATACAAAAAACTAAATAGGAAAATAGGTAAAATATGATTAAAATAAACCAACACTGGATTTGACTGGAGACCTTTACTTTTCCAACTCAATACTTCTAATTCAACCCCACAATATCACCGAAACCACCAATTCCTAGTGCCGGATCCAACTGGTGATCTTCATTCTCCCAACTCGACACATCTTATACCTTACTAATTTTGACTATCTTTGTAGACGAATTTAGTTACATTTCATTAAAAGGTTCTTCTCTATATGACAGAGATTTAGAATAACGAGCTTGGACATTCTGCTAATATTTGTTTTTCAGCTATGTGTTGTACAGTTTTTAATCATATTGGATAATATTTTAATCTTCAGAATAGCAAGATGTGAAAAAATAAAAATAAAAATAAATCATTTAAGCATTTTATTTTTATGGCGAGATGTATAGATCCTTAAAACAAAATATTGCGAAGTGAATCTCTAACCACAGATAGCATAAGCACTTCATAAAAATAACTTGCCCTTTAATTAATGATTGATAATTAAAAGAGTGTCAACGCATATAAGGCTTTAACCAAAAGGTACAATGATAAAGTTATTAAAAATATGAAACAGTTGAAATCTCTCAAAAGCTGAAAAGTTTAATCATAATGGTCAGAAAGCATAAAAAATGCAACATTTCATACTGTAGTAACCATTTAAGTCAAATACGATCAATCTTGCAAGAAAAACAAATAAATAAATAATAATTAATACATAATAGTAATAATAATTAATAAATAATTTTGAAAAATATAAACTTTAATTAAGAAAGTATCTAAGGCAAAATAATATATATACATATATATATGTATAATCGTAGTAGTTGTAATCACTATAATAATGGCCCTAATTCATGCGTACAGTCGGTAACAAAAGTATCTGAACACTAGCAAAAATTCCTATATAAAAAAGTATAGTTATACTGTTTTGTTAAATGAATCCTTATCGAATCATGTTCTTAAACAGTCTAAGAACATGATTCCACCAGGATTTATTTAACAAAACAGTATTAACTCTACTTTTTTTTATATAAGAAGTTTTGCTAGTGTTCGGAAACTTTTGTTACCGACTCTTAAAAAAAAAAAAAAAAAAAAAAAAAGAAAAGAAAAGAAAAAAAGAAAAAATTCATTGCCTATCTCATCTTTATATATAGACTTTTATTTTTACTTTTAATAATTCAACTTTCCCAAAAATAACTTTTCTGAAATTTTACAAAATATTATTGTGAGTTTTTATTAATTCATTCTCCGAGATGAAACAACTTTATAATTAAAAACATTAAAGAAGCGATGATACAAGAGATTATTCCTTGGGATTGCAAAACAATGATTTAAAGTGCGCAAAAATGTAATTTCTTAAACAAACATTCCGCGCGCTTGTGCTATGAAATTACTAAGGAAAAATTTAAATTTCGTAAATGAATAAAAGTTAAAGAGAATTATAAATGAATATTATACCGATATATTTAAGCTACCAAGTTAAAAATAATAAAAAGGGAAAAATTATTAGTTTTTTATTTTTTAATCTGAATATCTTCACTAAAAATTTTAATCCGGCTGATAAAAAGATTTAATCAAAAGAAATTATTTTTTCTTAAAAAAAAAAAAAAAAAAAAAAAGGAATACATAAATAAAAATTAAGTTTCTAGTGTTTAACTTTTTTTAAAAGTTAAGTTACAAAGGGATTATAAGCAAAAATTATTATTATTATTATTTTTAATTATTCGTTTATAATTTTATCAAAATGTTTCAAAATAGTTAAAAGAAAGTTAAAGAAAGAAATGAAAAAATGAGCTTCTGTTGATATGTACTTTTGTATAAATATTCTTTTTTAATTTCTGAAAAAAATTAAATCTCCCAAAAGATGTTTTTTAAATGAATATTTATTATTTTCTTAATAAATAATTTTGTGATTCATAAAAAGTTCTTTTTAAAACAATATTCTAAATAACTTATTCTCTTTTAAATTCCTTTAAGCGTTAATAATTTTCCAACATAACTGTTTAATGATTCATAAAATTAATACTGCGCAGTACATGCATGAATATTTGATACTGTATACTGCAAATATTTATTAATCTTATTCTCTAGGGAAAGAAAAAAGAAAGAAAAGAAAAGAAAGAAAGTAATATATATATGTGTGTGTGTGTGTGTGTGTGTGTGTGTGTATATATAAGGTAGGTGCTCCAGTGATTGACATGCTCCTCCAGTAATTGACATCTATCCTTAAATAATTAATAAATAATAAAAATAATAAAATAATATATTTTACATATAAGAATTTTAACATTTTATATCAAACACTGGAGCATAGGGTGCTAATAACTGGTAAAATGAATAACTAGCAGTGTCAAACATTGGAACACAGGGTGCCAATTACTAGTAAAAGGAAAAACTGGCAGTGTTAATTACTGGAACATTGAGTGGGTGTCAAATAAAAATTCATAAAAGAAAATATTTGTTATCAATTGTATATACTTTAACATATATGTGGTTCTGAATGTCTTTCATACCATATGTACTAACTTAAGATTTCTAAAAATATTTTCTGATGACTAGAACATTAAAAACATCAGAGATTGCTCTAAAAGTGTCAATCACTGGAGCACTTACCCTATATTTCAAAATTTAGTCACACCAAATATTTACTTTAACCATGCAAAACGGAGAAGAAAAAAGGTATAAATGCTTAAAGTGTTTTAATACATAATATTACATTTTAATTTTCTTTAAAATTATGTAAAATAATGCTTCTTTTTTGTTATTTGTTTAGAATGGAATCATCTAAATTTAGAGAAAAAAAATCTGAGCAAGTATTATTATTATTATTATCACTAAAACTACTTCTACTGTTATTCAGTATTATTTTCAATCTCGAAATTTATTTTTGTATAAGTAATAATAATAATAATAATAATAATATTTAAGGGTAAAATAAGTTTTTTTTTTTTTTTTTTTTTTTTTTTTTTTTTTTTTGAGAAAGGGCGATTTTAGAACATTTATTTTTGATTTTATTATAAAAGTTTTTAATAAGACCTATTTTTTTCTCATTATTTTATGCACTCTTTCACTTGATATCAATATGATAAAATTATATCCATTTTTTATTTGTTAATATAAAACCTATCTACTGATATACTATGTGATAATATATTTTTTATTCAAATAATATTAGGCAGATATTCCTTCTCTATTTATAGAGAAAATCAGTTTATATATATATATATATATATATTATGTTAATAATTCTACTCCATCTTCATTAAAATTTCAATATCCCTCTCACCTTACTTCAACACATAATTTTATTAACAATAATTGCATTAATTTTTTAGATTTAAAAATTAAACTTAATGGTGGTAAAATATCTACTGATCTATATGATAAACGAAAAGTTTTTTGTTTTAAAGTAAATTTATTTACACGTTTTAATTCTTGTCTTCATTTATCTGTATACAGAAATATCATTCTTAATCACCTATTTCGCATACATAGACTTTGTTCATCTAAGTACAAAAACAAAAATATTAACCATTTAATTAAAACTGCTACTGGTATGGGTTATCCCAAGCGATTTATTTATTCTATTATATATCAATAAATGTACACTGTCTAACTAAAAAAAAAAAAAAAGTAAAAAATGTGGATAATGGGAGGGAAGATGTTTGATTAAGGAGGAAGGGTGGGTGGTGTTGTATGGCTGGTTGGTTGGGTGGGATGATGAATTTAATTATTAATATATATATATATATATATATATATATATATAGAGAGAGAGAGAGAGAGAGAGAGGAAGGATAGTATTATCGCAATTGCAGGATGCATCCTCTTTTTTTTTCTGGTTGACATTATGTAAGTTTCAACTCTTCATACTTAATGTTTGTTTAATTATTCATACTTAAGACTTCGTTCCATGCATAATTAAATTTGACGGTTTCATTAATTTTAATAAATTCTAAAATTAAATAAAAAATCTATTTGATAATTACAAAAAAAAAAAAAAAATAATAAATAATAAAATAAAATAAAAATAAATAAATAAATAATAATACTAACTAAAAAAAATGATCCACCAATATTCTGTACTGATAAGTATAAAGGATTTAAGTCCAAAAATGTCGATTTTGAGTTAAGTACACAGTCAGACCCAGAAAAAAATTCTCTATCGATTGGTATAAAGGATTTAAATCCATGTCATTTAGTCTTTGAGAAAATTCATTGGTAAAAAAAGATTCAAGTCAGAAATTTAGCATTAATCTTTGTATAAAATATTTAATTAATTTTTTTTCCTTTAATTAAATGAAGGCTGACATTCACTAAACGGTATAACGGGTATAAATCAACATAATCCCCTTTTCCTAATCGATTATTCTGATTCGATTTTATTTAGCTTAACTTTATTTTTCGTCTCCTGAAAAATCAAGAATATGGACTTAAATCCTTTATACTTATCAGTACAGATATAATCATAATGTCTAAATCATCACATGTTGGCCTTTTGATGAGATTGCTTAAGAATAAATATTAAACTAAAGTAAAAATTGTAAGTAAAATCGTATATTTTCTGTAATTACTTTATACTAAATCACTTTTTTCACGTAAGATGGCGCTTGCTCACGTTACGTTGAACGTTAAATAAAAACTAAAATTAAAAAAGATTAAAGTTAAAATTAAATAACCCTTTAAAATATCACCTTTTTAATATTGTTATTAGCTTTTAAATTTTAAAGATTAATAACTATCACTTAATGCATTCATTTATTTCATTTCATTAGCACCTAGATCGATTAATCGTTTCTTTACTTTTAATCTTTTCTTTTCACTAACGTTCGTTTTGGAAACCTGTTTATTTCTACTATCTATGTAAGGAATCGTTTACATGTGGACTTATTAAAAGTATTTATCCCATGTTTCAATTTTGGTTGGTGTTACTGCTTAATCTAATTTCTTTTTTTATTTTGTTTTGTTGCAAGATACAGACTTGAGTTGTATATTGCTGGAATTAGCTATACAGCTTTCCGAAATCTCCAATTATGCTGACAGAGTTGCAAGTTTCCTGAAGTTGAACATTTCTGGTTTTCAGCATTTAAAATTCTGTTTTTCATTTCATGAATTCTCTTTTATTTTATCGGATTCTTTTGGTTTATTTATCTCTTTACATTTCTATTATTTGATAAATATTTCTATTGGTTTAATGGTTTTTGCAAATTATCTCATCGTTATGCTTATGTGTTATGTTTGTGTCATTTCTCTTCTGCATAAGTACTTTAACATGTTTTTACTAATCAGTGTAATCAAATTAAATTATCATCGTGACAATAATTTTATTCGAACTACATCTCATTTAAAATTTCATATGATGGTATTTCCTCTATCTTTCATTTGCTGAGTGTTGCAAAGGAATTAAATTATTCAAATTATATATATATATAGATAGATAGATACATTCAATTATTAAGCATATGTGAATGCTTAACACCCTCCCACCTCTACTACCTGGGAGTGGATAGTTTCTAGTTGAGTATTTTTCAAAATGTCTCGCCAATACCTTTAAAACGAATGGATGAACTACAGATCTGTGATAATTTAAAATCGATAAGTTATGGATTTCTTTCATAAAAAAAAAAAAAAAAAAAAAAAATATCCTCAGATGTTGTATATAGGGCACAGAATTGACTTTATTTCGTCGTTCAGTGATGCGATTCTCTGGGATAAAAGTCGTGCTCATTCATTATGAAAAATAATTTTAATAAATAATACTTTTAATAAATAAATTGTACTGGTAAATTTGCACAGAAAAATATAAAAGAAAGTTTTGTCATGGCTACAAAATTCTAGGGTTTTATTTTATTTTATTTATTTTTTTAAATAAGTGCATATAAATTTTCAGTTAATGTTAGGAAATAATATATATGAATAAAAGAGCCTCAAAATTTACACAAAACTTAGGGAATATCCATAAATTAATGTTGGTACTGGATGTAGCTACTTTCGGATCGTATTGAATTAATTAAGAATTCTCTAAGTTATCGTAAAAACGCAATAAAAATTAACATTTTTGCTTATTCAATACTCTAAATTTGTCTACACATCATTAAGTTTATGTGTTGGTGTTGAAAGAAAGTTTGTGTTAATTTTTTTTGATAGAAAAAGCCGTAAAGAAAATTGTAATTATGTGGATTGCAAATAGATATATTTTTCTTATTACTATTCATGACTGGATTTGTACATTTATGTATTTTTCCTCTTTCCTCATTTACTTTTTTTTTCTTCTTTCTTTCTTTCTTTTAGAAATTATAAGAATATTTATCAATAAAAATTTATTGTATTTAATAATTAAACTCATTATTACTATAATTAAAATTCATTATTAGTAAAATATTAAAATATATTTTATTTAGTAATATTTCACGTTGTTCATAATTATGATCCAAAATAATTAAAATTCATATAATTCCATTATAATTAAAATTCATTATTATTAAGTTATTAAAATATATTTTATTTAATAGTATTCACGATTTTCTTTGATTATTATAATAATAATAATAGTTTGATAAAAATGTTGAATATTTTTTTTTCTAATATATTTCCGTAATTTTTCAATTTCGTTAAGTTCAAACCGTTTAATTAATCAATTACATCATCCATATTTCTACGCAAAAAATCAACATGTAAGTACAAAAGAAGATTTTCTTTTTTTTTTTTTTTTTTTTTTATTTTTATTTCTTTTTTATTTTTATTTCTTTTATTTTTTTTTTTATTTCTTTTTCGCGTACAAGGGGGGAAAAAATGAAAAACTATGTACACTCACAAGTATAAAAATTAATTAATTAATTAAAAATAAATAAATAAATAAATAAAATAAAATAAAATAATAAATATAATAATTATAAGAATAACAGAATAAAGCATTTTTAAATTTAAATTTTAATTGAAAGTATGTTAGTAGACAAACTGTATATTCAACAACATTTATGCAATACAATATTTTATAACAACCTAAACTATGTACTTTTTTTTCTTTAAATTTTTTTCACATTACTTTGTGATTGTCAGTAGAAAATATATTTTCATTGCATTATATAAGAAATTTTTTTTCCTTAAAAAAATACGTTAAGAGATTACCGTCTTCTTTTTAGCTGTATCATTATCTAAAGCATTTTGAACTTGTTACATCATGAGTTTAAACAGAGCACACAACACTAAGTTCTTGGCTCGCCCAACTTTTCCGTTGCCCCCCTATCTACAAAAATGTTTGGCACGTGACCTTGGATTAAAAGCCCGTATACGCGTAGTCACGATAATTAGCCAACTTTTTTTTTTTTTTTTTTTTTTTTTTTAATGTAATTCTACTGCACTTTCTTATTTCTTCATTTTTTCCCCTTGAGAAACGAACTCTCCGAAGGTCTTTCTAACGTACTTATGTATTTTCGTTTGATAATGACTCCAACGGATTTCTGGGTGATGTAAAGGAAGGGTTCTTAAGAGAGCAGTAATATTATAAGATATACACTTGTTAGCTTTTGAATTTTTCTTTTCTGCGTTTATCTAGAAACTTGAAATGGTCTTTTTTTATGTATATATGAAGAATGCATCATTAATATTTCTTTTTTTGGTGCCTATTATTAAAAATCTTTCTTTCTATCTTTACTTTTTTCAAAAGGCAAGTACCACTTACAAGTACCACTTGAGAGCAGATGTTTATCTGAAGTTACGCACGAACACCAGTTTTAGAAGACAAAATTTAAATACTTGAAAAGAATATATATCTGATACTAATAAATACCATAGGAGATATTTAAAGGCCAATTAATTTGGAAATACATATCGAAAAAAAAAAGTGGGTACTTTTCAAATTGTTCATAGAATTTGTACTATGGATTTTAGAGACATAATAATAATTTTATTAGTTTATATGTAGAAATTATCTATATTTGTAAATATTCAGTGAGTTTTTGTTTTCAAGACAAACAAAAGTGAAATAAACTTTTAAAATTCATGTTTTATCAATAAATAATCTTTAAAAAATCCAATTAAATTTCATATCCAACAGGAAAATATACCTAATTCGTTTATAATGAATTATTAAATATGTTTTTTTTATCTTGAATATAAGAAACTGATGCATATATTAAATACAAGAACTGAAAACTATGTGAAACAAGGGCATAATCCAAACAAATGAAACTAAAATAACAATAAGGAGCAGAGGCCACCATGGCTTAAACAGGGTGAATCGGAATAAACTAGCTTGTCTGCGCCCAAGTTTTCCCAAAATCTTCTACAGGGCCATAGGATATGATAGAAAAAAGTTAAAATGAAGATTTTTCTTTTATTAGGTTTAAAGTAAATTATTATTTTATAATTATAGGTAGCTAAAAATCAATTTTATACAAACTAAATCAGTAATATATATTATATTTTAAAATATTATCCATTGTACAGCTGTACTTAATGATGAAAAATCATAATCATAAAATACTAGAAAGATATCTGAAAAATGTACAGAATCAGCAAGCAGTATGATAACAGTGTGGAAAAAAAATTTAATGATGCACAAAACAAATGATATTTTGATAAAATTCTTGTTTATATAGTTTTGCAAAGAAGATAAAAGCATATGATATACGTCCTTATACATATATTTCTACCATACTATAATGTCCTATTTTGCTATAATCTACTTTATGCACATGTTTTAAGTAATAAAATCTAATATATATTTTTTAAATAAATGAATTAACAAAAGCTATTCCACTTAGTTTTGCTTTCGTTATGTTCTTCAACTTTCGACATTTTAGAGAAAATGACGCCTTATTTATTAAGAATTACATTGAAATTTATAAAAGTAAAAACTTGCATTAATTTTACATTTTTTTTTTTTTTTGAGAACTTCTGTACTTATTTTATTCAGCATCTACTAAAACATTAAAGTTTTACGTTTCTCGAGTACATCTGGTAACCACGACTTGGCATCAGAATATTTAAGCTAAGGAAAAACAAGACGGAAGATTGTTGACATTTCCAAAGTAGTTTTGCGTGACTTTTTTTATTCATGATAAATATTTAAAAATGCTTTTAAAATACAGAAAATAAAAATGTTTAAACATCTCCTAATACACAATACCAGTTTTTTTTTTTTTTTTTTTTTTTTTTTTTTCTGGGTTTTTTTTGGGTGAGGGCATAGCTGACTACAATCTACCAAATTACAAAAATTTAAATGCAATTAATGCAATATCGAAAAAAATCGGAAGGATTGTAATAATTGGTCTTAATATTTAATAATAATAATAATTATTTTTTTAAATAATGTAAATAACATTAAATATATTTCTTTTAATCAGGGACCGACTTAGACTACCTGGAGCCCCGGGGCAAGCCTATTCTGGGGGCCCCTGTGCAGTGGCATAAGAGCTCTTTAGGCTGCAGAATTTCTGCATATGCCTGTAGGGGGGCCTCTTCCAGAAGGGGGGCCCAGGGCATTTGCCTCGTATGCCCTGCCGTTAGTCAGGGCCTGCTTTTAATGAAATAATGTTGCATTCCAAAAAAGCAGAAAGTTAACAATTTTCCTTTAATCGAGGCAATCTAATGATTAAATTAAAGCATCTAAAAGACATTTTTATAATTTTAAGTCAAAAATGAAGTGTTGTTGAAACAGATAAAGTAAAACTCTCTATTGAAAAAATCACCCCGAAGTTTATTTATTTATTTTTTACTGATAAAATTTATCTAAAGGGCGAAATGGAATACGAAAAATCCACAGAGAGAAAATAAAATGCCTGTTTATTATTATGTATAATTATTTGATTAAGAACAATTTATAATGAATTCGTAATTGAAAACAAAATATATATCAGAAGTTTATTAAGAAATATTGAATTACTGAATTGTGCATACATTTCGTCCACACACACACAAGTTTCAGTTCTCCTTTCCTAAAATATTTTCTTAGGTCTCTGAATGAAGTAGCAATCATGTCGAATTTAAAAATCCGCTAAGCATACAGTGATGTCGTTGAAAAAAAAATGATAAAATAAACTTGTCTTTTAAATATGTTAAAAACCTTTACAGTTTTATTTATTATTATTATTTTTGCAAATAACATATGTTTAAAACACAAAATGGATTATATATATATATATATATGTATATATATATATAATCCTTTTATAGTAAAAGAAAAGAATGAGAACGAAGAATAGTCAGTCAAATAATTCACTAAAGAAACATACACAATCCAAACAAAATAACTAGATATCTTAAATTGGTTTAATTTTTAAGATTATTAATAGTACTTACTTTAATTTTTAAGACTACAATACCTGATGAAAATTAAATAGGACCGTGTGATAATATTCTGAAGAAAAGAAAGTTGACACTAGGATATTGTTTTAAGGGAGGGGAAAAGAGAACAATGTTATGGAATGAACCTATTAATCTTGAGATGAGGAAAAGAAGATCGGACCAAAACAGAATAAAACTAAATTTGTGCTTAAAAGCTCATAATGCTATAAGACGTTGTCAAGTGCTATCCTCATAGCATTGAGCGAAGAATTGTACAGGTTTTCTGTATTTGATATGCATTTTAGCAAAATATCAAATGATAGCACAAACCTACAAGAAAAATTAACCTGAAATGAATTAGATGAAATAATGACAAAATATTTTTCAGAGAAATAAAAACATAACACCTTCCTGAGAACTAAAAACACATCATTAACCTTGAATTAATAACGAAAATATTAACTGAACCTTCAAGAGAAAATTACCTTGAATTGAAAGAGATGTTATTTAGGCTTTATTTAGCCTGATAGTATATATATATATATATATATATATATATATCCGTTTTTGTGGTTCGGGCTAAATTCTCTATTATTTTCTACTACAATTCGATTTCTAATTCTTCATTTCCCTGTGAATTTCCGCATTGAAAACAAACATTTCCCAATAGATTTCAAGCATTTCCCTACACAATATAAATACAAACTTATTATAATGTTTTTTTCGGAAGTTGCAACGTGTGAAGGGTTTTATAACGTAACACAGACAAAGCACATTATGGAATTAAGCGCAATTTATTATTAATCCGGAGTCGCAAAAAAAAAAAAAATCAGTTATTGATTTTATTTAGAAATATTGGAATATTCATAAATTTGGTCAATTTCGGCTTTCCTCTCCCCAAAATTCCCTTATATCTTTTAAAGGAGTTACAAATCATGGCAAGTAAAAATGCATTAAGCAAAGTACATTGATGTCTTTGAAAATAGCAACGCATTGCTATATTCTCAAAACGTAGCCAAATCTAAAAATCTATTCAAAAATCTATATTTTTACGTAAAATGCCCGCTCTTTTTCCCGTCTTGCATTTTTATTTAAATAGCATTTGCTGCAAAAGGCAGTTTTGGAATTTATTTGCCCGTTTACCATTTCAGGCACTCTGAGACGTCATGTACAAAAGAGCAAAGGAGCGAATTTTTCATCGAAATTCTTGGAGCTTGAGTAGAAACAAAAGGAGACAAAATTCTATCGATTCTGACTTGTAAGGAACAAATTTTTCTCTTTGCGAATGAAACAATGATTCGGAAGAAACGAAAAGGTTTAAATCCTTGAAACGAATCATTTCTTCTTGCATCCCTTTCTTTTTTTTTTCTTTTTTCTTTCCAGATCTATATTCCTTTTCTACTATTTTCAAAAACCCGCTTGCTCCTTCGCGTCATAGCATCCGCGTGTGTCTGTTTTACCTTCTCCTTCTATTCAAATCCTGAGAAAAGTTAAAAAAAGAAAAAAAAAATAGAGGATGGAAAAAATAGTGCGCGCTGTTGCCATAGCAACAAAATGATGAAGTGAATGAGTGTCAGATATTTTAAATTATCTCTTTCTTGGCGATATTTTGAGGCATTAAAAATGAAAGCTTGGTAACATGTACGACATTCATCCGATTAACTAATTGATGAATTTGGTTTTCTCCAATGAGGATAAAAACATCGACTATTAAAAGGTCATTTTTTTTTACAATTGTTTGACTTCGTGAATGTTTACCGTAGAAAAGATAATGTTGTATAAAAATAAATTATTGTGTTCTGAAATATATATACAATATAAGAACAAGAAGATAGAAAACTAGACCATAAGACATGAAAATTTCAGAATACAATTCATTTAATGTAAAATTTATGTGTACAGTAATTGTGTACAGTATTTTTTTCCCTTTCTTAAAATAAAAATTCCCGTCTTTTTTATAATAATAATAATAATAATAATAATAATAATAACTATAATAATAACTATAATAAAAGCTTGAATTTTTAATTATATTCGATGTAATAAAATTGTTCTAAATTAGCTGATATGAAGCTGATTACAATAAATATCTTTTTTATATTTATGAGTTGGTTTTTAACTTTTTCTCATACTTAATAATGTTTTTTTTTTTTTTTTTTTTTTTGATAAATATACATGAAAATATGTATTATATGTCATTATAGATCACACTGCTAATAAAAGACTTTAAAACTAACGTTATAAAATAAAATAATAGATTAAATAATAAAGTAAAAATTTATATAAAAAAAAAAGAAGTAAAATACTCTTATTTTATTAAATCAATTTAAATTTTACAGATGTATTTGAATAGAACCTGAAATGTTAGTATTATGTACCTGAAATGTTAGTATTTTTTTCCTACTTAGTTTTTAATAACATTTTTAATTTGATACGTTGTTTTTTAACTTTTTTTTATGTTTAATAATGTTGTTATTGATAAATGAGTATGGAGATATCTATTACACGTCATTATATAAAACGTATTACTAACGAAAAGCTTTAAAGCTAACAATTAACATATTAAATAAAAACATTTATTTTTCTTTTTAGAACGGAAGACTATTAGTTTCAATCTGGGTAAAAGCGTCGTCGTCAGTTTTTTGTACATCAGTTTTGTGTAACACCAAAAAAGGGGAAAATGAAAATAAATTAGAAATATCTATCCTATCGTTACAAATTCGGTACCAAATGAAAGAGGCAATTTTTCTGAGTCCAGGGAGCAAACAATTTTTCGACACGACAATTAGATTTTTTAAAATTAACTAAAGTATTAAATTTAGGTGGCAACACTCCATTTTAATTCATTTCAGTCATTTTAAAAAGTACGTGGCCCAGTTTTACTGTCAAAAAACGAGATTAAAAAAAAATTAAAAATTAAAAATAAAATTTTACAGATAGATATTAATAGTCCTCCGCACTAAACTAAATTTTGTCTTTGACAGATTTTTTACTTATTTTTTTTTTTTATTTTTTTTAATAAGTTAACTTAATTTTTACAAAGTAGGAGTTAAATTTCTATAGCACTGTTTAACCAATTCATGCACAAAAAAAAAAAAAAAAATATTGTTAAAAAAAATGAAAAATGAAAAATTATATAAAATAATATAAAACCCACTTAATAAGTTAAAACTTTTAGGCGTAACTAAGGAGTCATTTTTAATCAAAAATAGACTGATTTCAGAGATGTTGTTTTTGAGAGGTCCAAATTGTGATTTCCAAAGCATTTTAGATGAAAAGTCATCCCACAATGCTAGAATTAATAAGATTTTCTAGAAACTTCTTTCAGATTATAGAAAGATATAAAGTATCATCGCCTTTTTAGTTATCTGAATAAAATTTCTTTAAAACATTTTTTAGTTCACGACAATAAATAAATAAATAAATAGTCAAAATTGTGACAGTTTCAGTTTAAAAACGTTCTTAAATATGCTTTGTCCTAAACCATACTTTACAGCATTTAAATGAATTAAAATTGGCCACTTTCTCTGAGTGTATTGATAATGCCTGTCTAACACATAAAACTCTGTTTTCTGAGATAACAATATAAATTAGTGATGTACACTATAAAAAAAAAAAAAAAAAAGTAAAATATTTGGGTAAAGAAATGTTCCAAATTGGAAAGTTCTGTTTATAACTCAAATTTTCAACCTAATAAACTGGATTCGAGACTAATTTGGGATAGAATTGGTTTGGGGTTTATTTATTGTAGTGTACATACGTATACATACGAAATGTTTACATTTTGTTTAGATTATCTACGCATGTTAGGTTTTTTTTTTTTTTTTTTTTTTTTTTTAATAAGAGGTGAGTATATTACTTGCACACATATTACTTACAAGTTCTGCAGAACTTGTAAGTAAGTAATATGTGACGAGTATCGGACGTATGTGTGTTGTAAAGTTATACATATAATATGTATATTTTTAAGTATGTATGCGCAAAATATGTTCGGAAAGACTAAATGATAAATAATGAAATGTGTTAATTTTGACGATTTGAATAATGAATTAAAATATTAGCTAAAATAAGAAATTTTGAAAACGTATTTAATCTTATTTAATTTCATGTAAAAATAAATACTATACTTACGCTATACACCTTGTTAAGAAATGCGCGACAAGTATTGGGTGGATGTGTGTTGTAAGGTGCATAAAATAAATAGAATAAAATCAAAATGTAAGGTATTCTTAGGCATATATGCGTATAATACGCTCGAAAAGACTAGTAGTGAATAATGAAATGAGCTAGTTTTGACGATTTGATCAATAAATTAAACAAGAATAAAAAAGCTCCGTTTTTTTGGGGGGGTGGGGGGTGGGGGGTGGGGGGCATTAGTATTTTCCTAAAAAATTTCTACCCTTTAAAAACACTAAAATTCTGTATAGAAATAATGGTGGTGGAACTGTTTCATTCCTGATTAAAGTATTAGTTCAATAAACGAATTCCTCCAATTTCTTGTAAAAATAAATGCTATATGTATACTATACACCTAGTAAGAAATATGTGACAAGTATTGCGAGAAAGTGTGTTCTGAGGTGTGAAAAAAATAAACAAATAAGTAAATAATAATAATAAAGTAAAATATTTTTATCTATGTATGTATGAGTAGAATATGTTTCGAAATACTGAATGATATGGATAATCAAATGAGCTAAATTTGATAATTTGGTAATAAATGAAAGTATTTGCTCAAATAACAAATAAAAAATATATATATATATATTTATTTATTGCCAATTTCACGTAAAAATAAATTAACTAAATAGAAATCGTTTTAAAATTTCCTCTTACATCATCAAAACTTGTTTAATAAAATATATTACTAACCAAAACAAATCGGTATTTAATAAATTGTCCGAGTAGAAAAATACATTTACAATCAGACAGGTCTAAAAAATAATTTCTTATTTTCTGAATTGTTTTTTTCATTGTTTATATTTATTATTTTTTTCATTTAATTTAGATTAATAAATGTACAATTTCAATTATAATAGAGTGATGGCGATTTATTTCATTTTCAGTTATACATTAACACTTATTCTTTTTTTTTTTCTGTTTCTTAAGTATGCTTTCTTGATAATTATGTTTTCTTTCAAAAGTATAAATGATGTAGAAAATTTAAAAAACGTGCAATATTTTTTAATAGTATCAAAACCAAACTGATTCATTTTGCAATGCATATTCCAATAAACTTTGATTAAACTTGTTAGACAATCAAATTTTCTTGCTTTTACATTTAATAATAATAATAAAAAAAAGTTGAATTTGTTTAATTTCTTTATTTTCGAACTATTTAAATGTAATTGACTTTTCTTTCTTTCTTTTTTCTTTTTCTTTTTCTTTTCTTTTCTTTTTTTTTTTTTTTTAATAATATGTACTATAGAAACGCTGATCTATACTTGAAAATGTCATGTATGCAAATATGACATTTTAAAAATTAAAAAAAATTATATTGCTAATGTACATAGCATTATTGTTTTATATCACGCGTACTAATTAATTCTAAACGTGAGCAAAATTACAATTCTGATGTAGGACATGAAATATGAATGATAAATAATTGTTTGAAATAATTACAAATTTTAATCTGTAAAATACGTTCTTGTACTCGATGAATAAATAACTTCAGTGAGAGAATACGAATTTTTTTTCTAATGGATTTCTTTTTCTTTCTTTCTTTCTTTTTTACTTAATGGCATATTATGGCTTTAAAAACTAGTGTAATTCATTGCTTAGAATTTCGCATCCGAACATACTCGACTTCAGTTTGTGGAGATTTCCTAAATTGATACATTATAAAATTATTTTTGTATTTTTATACTAATCGCAGAAAGGTTGTGAGAATGTCTGCTTATGCTGAGTAATTTCTGCTAAATAATGGTGGATAAGTGCTGGTAATTGCCGCTTACGTTGACATTGTATGAAAATTGGGGACTTGTATTGTGAAAAATTAAATAACTATTTGTATTATGTAAAGATAGTTCTAAAAATTCTAAAATGACAATTTTGTACATCAAACGAAGCATTTTTTTTTTTTTTTTTTTTTTTTTTAAAGAATCTGACGATTTATTGAAGATTTTTTAGAGTTAATTATTAGTGCTTCCTTACCTAGATTGTGGATACCAATTTAATTTACACTAATAGTAAAAAGAGTGTTAAAATTGAAATTGGAAAATTAGAGATATAATGACCGATTTAACTATAAGACAAATCAAGTAAATTGAATAAGAGAAAAATGAATGGAATCCAAAAATAATAAGAAGATAAATTTAAAACTTAGAAGAAAAAAAAAATCAATTACTTACAAAAAATATTCCTCTGCATAAACTATATATGTATGAATGTATATGTGTATGATAATAGTAATAAGCAGGGCCCGACTATGACATGTGGAGGTCGAGGTCCTGGGCACATCTTTTATATAGTGCACCCCCTCCCATAGATATACAGTTAATTTATTTTATTTATTTATTTATATTTTCCGTGTATTATATATCATACGACTTCTAGAGTTAATAGATATTTCGAATGATATAAATAGAATTAAATTATTATGCAGCACTCGAAAATATTTTTTAACGTAATCTCTGAGAAAAACAAAATTGAGGAATACTTAAACAAAATGCCGGATTTATCTAAATATGCAGTGATAGGATTAGGATGCATTTATATGGATTTTAAGTACTACATAAATGGATTTTAAGTACTACATAAATGGATTTTAAGTACTACGAGGGTTGTAAATTAAATAGTGGCAACTTAATCTTGAAACTCGCAGAAGGGCGGGCATGCGTAAATAGGATATGGGAGCGGTGAGGTGGCGCTGTTGTCGATATGTAGAGTGCAAAAAACAGTCGATCTGCTAAGAAGGGTAGTTGTTGTGTGGCGTTAAAATGACGAGTTTCGTTTCCATCGCTCTAAAGCATGTTTTCAAAAGGTGATCAGCGGTCGTGGCTTAAAATCGAAGTTGCCCGTGGCAAAAATGCAACAGAATGCTATCGAGGATTAGTGGAAGCCTGTGGCACAAATGCTTTACCGTATAGGACAGTAGCACGATGGGTTCAAGCATTTCGTTCGGGTCGGAATGAGACTGCGGATTTGGAACAACAAACATGCGTTAGAGAGATGGAAACGAAACTCCTCACTTTAACGCCACACAACAACTACCCTTCTTAGCAGATCGACTGTTTTTTTGCACATTACACATCGACAACAGCGCCACCTCACCGCTCCCATATCCTATTTGCGAATGCCCGCCCTTCTGCGAGTTTCAAGGTTAAGTTGCCACTATTTAATTTACAACCCACGTACATTTTTTGAATTTTCTAAAATATGGCAAGCAGCATGGCACATTTCCAAAATTAAATAAAAATTCTGAAAAACCCAAATTCTTTAAAAAAAAAAATACATGTTTTGTTTATTCTCTGGACCCTGAAAGGAGGAAGGAGATGTTTGTGTTTATTTCTTATCCTATGGCAAAGAATAAGTTCCCATAGTTAGCAAGATATCCTAATGCAATCCAGATAATAATATAAACATGTGTGAAAAAAAGCTATTTTTTCTTTACCACTTCTCTTATTTTAAGAACTGCATAGTTTCTTTACATTTTTAAATAGAACACAAATCTAATGGCAAATTTTAAAACTTCATTTATAGATTTGGTGCCCCCCCCCCCAAATTTGGGTGCCCTGGGCCAGTGCCCCATGTACCCATGCCTTCATCTGACTTTGATAATAATAATAAGAAGAAGAAAAATGCATCATTATAATGATCAAACACTGGAAGACTGGATAAAGGAATAAATGATTACGTATTGTAAAGGTTAATAAATATAAAGAAAAATAGCTTTGGAGTTTGTGCAGTTACATCAACAGTATAATAAAATATTAGTTGTTTCCGAGACAGTGATATGTGAGATCATACCAAATAACTATCACACCTCAACAATTCAAAGCTTTCAACAATGAATTTAAAGACATTTAAAATGTGGGGGAAAAAAGAAGAAAAAAAGTCATCAAATATTTGTAAATTAATTTACATAATGCAAAAACAATTTAAGAGTGATATAAAATTAATTTATATCACAGTTAACAAGAAGTGTTTCTTTCCACAAGAAGTGTTTCTTTCTTTATACTTAGCTACAGATGTAACAGTGCAGTGTGATTCCATTTTATGCAGTTTATTTTTTTTATTAAATGTATTTTTTTCTAGAACATATGTAACCATGCAATATAAAATAAAAATATTTTTGAAAATTCTCTCATATTATTATTATTATTCTTTTTTTTTAAATAAAACTTTATAACAAACATATACGTATAAAGATGCAAATGTTTGACATTTTAACATTTTTTGTAGCTAATTCTAGAACTGTACCAGATGAAAGTTTATGACAATTGATGCATCATACACAATATTTACTATTAAATATTTAACATACATTTTTTTCGGAGGGGGAGGGGAAGGGGGGAATGGGGTATTCTCTCATGCAGTGTTTTGATATTCTTCTGTAATTATACTTTTTATAAATCTTTCTTCGCAAACATACGCTAAACCTGAAAATGTCTTTAACAAATTAAATATATAAATTTTCTTTCCATTGGACCATTAAATTCAGACTTTAAATATCGGTATTTCATAATTAAATATTTAAAATAGTACGTTTATTTCCTCTATTCAGCTACCCTCAACCAGAAATTTATTTCAATGTTACAGCGAAAAAAGACAAGTGAAACAAAGTGTTAAAATTAAGTTATATTTTACATTCTATGGTCTAAACTAATTCCTAAGATATATTAAATCTACGAATTCTTATTATATGCTCGATTAAACACATCTCGAAAGATTCCATCGCCAGTTCCCAAATTTGAAAACTTCGCCAGCGCGCCAAACTCAGTTAAGTCTGGGAGAGAACACGGAATTCGAGTCCCTTAGATCTGGCAACTTCCGCTCTAAGATTGTGACGTCACTCTTTTGCAATTTTTTGACGCAGAAATCCATGATATCGAAAGAAATAAAGGGGGAGGCAAAGAAATACCTTTTCGGTTCGTACCACTTGTTCGAAGAGAAAGAAAGCAAGGTCATACCGATTGGGGATTTTTTTTTTTTTTTTTTTTTTTTTTTTTATATAAGCAAAAAATTTTTCAAGTAAAAAAAAAAAATCGATGAGGCGGTTCTTCGGATGTCAAATTTAATTTTTCTGCCTGCGAAGTAATGAAGATGCACGCTAATAAGCTGTAATGTAGGACTATCGTACCAATTATTATATTTTTATTAGAGAGGAGAAAAAGGTTGATATTAAATTGGAGCTTTTTATTCCGACAGTGGCAAGATTTACTGAATCGTAAAAATGAATGAAATAAAATAAGACGATGAAAGAAAATTGGCTTTTAAGGTCTTTTTTTTAAAAGGTACACGATACCAGATTTGATTTACGCTAGAGAAGGCTAATTACTGTAAATAAAGTACTCTCTCTTTTTGAGCATAATGTTTACGTGTGTGTATTAGAAAAAATTGTTAATTTTTCCTTTCAGTATTGTTAATTAATTTTCTTTTTTCGTTAAAAAGGTTATAACTTTTTTTATGTTCGTATTGTGTTTTAGTAATGTAAATTTTTAGTTTAGTTTTAAATTTAAAATTTTATGTTTATTTATTTATTTATTTATTATTATTGTTATTATTTAAATATTTGTAATCGAAGTGAGTCATTAATTGTTCCATGTAATATTTCATATACAATTTCCTTGCTTTAGTTTTGCTCCATCTTTTCTAAAATAAGCCATACTTGGAATAAATTAAGAACAATGGATTATAAGGACCGAAAAAAAAAAAAAGTGTGTTTAAAAAAAAAAAAAAAAAAAAAAAAAAAAATATGGACGAAAGATGATTTGGATTTTATTTTATTTTATTTTATTTCATTTTTTGACTTGCTTTGATTTACTTAAAAAAGTATTTAAACTACTAGTAATGGCGAAAACAACTTTTACGTCTGCAACCAAAAATACCGTTTCGTGGGGGATGTGACATGGGGGATGAGAATTTTCTATTTAGTTTCAATTGAAACCTATTTTAACGTTTTGAATAATTTATTCGTGTATTGAGTATTAATCTTTAATAGCTGCTGAATTCTATCTCTCAATTTGGCTTATTTCATTCTTATTTTTGCTAACTCATAGTCTAATTGCTGTAACGTATTTTAATCCTTTAGTCAAAATATCCTTGTGCAGAATTAAAAAATATTTCTATCTTGAATACATGTGTAATTCTGCGGATTCTCAATTCTCATGGCTAAATTTTGACGAAATTCTATAGTCAATGTATATGACACTTCTATTCAATAGATTCAAAGTTAATAGTTGGTTGATTAGTTGGATTTTACGTCGCACTAGTGCTGCGCAGATGGGCAATTAACGACGGTCTGGGACACACCCCTAGAGGTGGTCCGGAGACATGCATCACAATTTTGATCCTCCACGGAAGGGATGGCTCTCCCGTTTCGGTGACCCCCAGAGGTATAATTTTTTATGGGAACATTCAAAGTTAATAATTCGATTAAAGTGCACCATATCTTGAAACCGCTCTTGTTTTATATGTTCTTGTGGCAAATAAAATAAATGCCAAATGTTACTCTTCACTTGAATTGGTAAAATTATGATCATTCTCTTCTGACCTCTCTTTTAATAAAAAAGCTAAAAATGTGAGCCTGAAAAATATCCGATGTGGGACATCCCCCCCCCCCCTTTCTACTTTTTTTTTTTTGCCAGCAGCAACATTAATAAAGTAATTTGTGCACAAGATTGGATTCTGCTTTATTTATTTGTGAAGGTTGCTTTTTAAAACTTTGTTAATACCTCTGGGTTACCGAATCAATTGGGTATTTTATAAAAGGGAATCAATGTAATGAACATAAATTAGATGTCTTACGGTACACAACGTATATAGAATTTATTCTCCAACCCCCAAAAATAGGTTTCGAACTTTTATCAATGAATAAATTTATTAGAGAGTGGGTGGGTGTACACTATATGTAAGCACAGTATATGTTAAGTTTAGTAAAAGAAAAACAAATTTTTTCTCTTGTGGCCATATCCGGGTCGGGATTTTTCTTTTCTTTAAATTATTTTCTGGGTCATTTTTGGGTCGGTTTGACTATTTATTTTCTTCAGGGCCGTGTTTATTGATTTTTTTTAATTTTTTTTTTCTGTGGGTCGACTTTTGATCGGGTATGGGTGTTGGTGTTGCTGTAGGGGAGAAAGTCCTGATGGTGTTGAGGTCTTTTTATGGAATTCCAGCGTGTACATTTATGCGAGTTCCGATGAAACAAAGCGTCGGATCAGTAAAATATGTTTTTAGGGTTTCAGGTTGACTTTAAATTTAACTGTCGGGTTCGGGTGACTCGTACATAAGTTTAAAATTTACGCATGAGCATTTTCTTTACAACATGAAAGAACGATTAGAAACACGAAAATTATTACTATTTACTATGCTTGAGTTAAAGTTTTCACATTTATCAGAGTGAATAATAATAATAATAATGATAATAATAATAATAAAAGGGAAATATAACTAAAAAATTTCGTGTGAGGGAGAAGGAGAGGGGTGTGAACCTCCAAAGTGTCTCTTGGCTACGGGTTTGATCTGCGTATAACACATATATTTATTCATTTGCTTTTTTTCATATAAATGACGATAACTATTTATCGTGTTCTGATGCTGTTTTAAAATACATATGTTTTACAAAAACTGCTTCTAAATTTTTATGTTTTAAAAATATTCGTTATCGAAGTATGATACAGTACGGAGATAATTTAAGAATGCAGATATATTGAGCTTGTGCAGAATTATATTATATTGTTTATATTATTAGGATTACATTATATTATAATATTATTAATTTGGCAATAGTGATAAGATAAAAGTTTTCTTTATTAATGTATCAACTTGCTATCGCATGCAGATTTATTTCTTAGAAGAAACGGACAATTTTATGTTTTGTACGGAGATTATTGTTTCTATTTTTAAAGTTCGTCTACTTTAACCGTTAAATGCACGACTTTTTATTTTTTAATAAATAAAATTCGAAATCAACCGGGAAATGGGTGTAGTTAATGTGAAAATAATAATAATAATAATAATAATAATAAACATAAAAGTAAAAAAAAAAAGCTACATTTTTCTTGCATAAATTTATCAGTGTATGCCAAAATATAAATATTATTTGTTACTCTTATATTGTTTCTATTCGAAAACAATTTTTCTTGAATGTTTTTGTATTTTATATAAATAATCGTAATTCGTAACACCCACGCCAAAATGAAATCGTACTCAGATAGCACGCCAACTTGAGAACAATGAAAATTGTCACCGATAAAGAAATAAACTGTTAAAGATTCTAGCTGTGTTCGAAAACGATAAAATAGGTTTGGTTTAAAAAAAAAAAAAAAAAAAAAAACACTATGAAAAGGTTTTTACATAAAGAGATATAAGGTTTTAAACATACGATCCAGATCTGCATCGCTATGCGTTTAAGGGCTAATATAAAAATTATATTCTAGGTCTTTTTAATTTGAATATTGTACGTATTAAAAACAGTCCACAAACGGTCCCATGAATGTGTGTGATCTGTAAGGATAAACGATTTCTTGTTCAATATACATGTTTAAAGCTTCAAGCGATTTCATGCGGTATGCTAATTTGAATTATCTGTGTTCCACTTCGCGAAACTAGAATAAATATTACGAAAAAGAAAAAAAAAAAAAAAAAAAACAGATAAAATATCATTCCGTTTTCCAGCTCTCTGAAAAATATAACAGAGTTTTTGATGGGTGGAATGTCTTTTACAATAGTGTCGTTTTCAATAAGGTTTATGGAAACGATTATATTTCTGTATGGAATTAGGATAAATATCATAACATAAAAAGTACCAAATTTCAAATAAAGATTGATAATTTGAGTGTATGTTTTTTTTTTCTTTTAATAGAAAAAATCTATATGTAGAAGAAATACTTTTTTTTTTTATATATAATATTAATTTAGAACAACTAACCTTAGCAAAATGTAATCGGCCTTTGAATGGCCTCTTATTGACAACCGATGAACTTGTGAACGGCCTATAATCGGAATCTCATCAAGAGCGATGAATCTCATCGGGAGTTCATCCAGAATGTGTCATCGGGAATCATAGAATCCGATGATCGGAACCCGATGAATTTTAGAAACAGATCCAATGAAAATCCTATGGAAATCCTATGGAAACAGATGATTTCTAACAAGTTTTCACATGATTTGTCATCGGTTCGATATCTTTTTTCGGTGAAATATTCCTCATCGAAAACTGATCTTAGATACTGCTCTGAACTGTCCATGTTAATGCTCGAGCAAATTTCGGGGAGTCGATGGAAGGCCGAGCAAAATACGATTGATTAGTGCTGTTAGGGAACATTATTAAACCTGGGTAGGAAATGTAAAAATTTAACTGGTTCATCAATAAAAAGAAGAAAAGAAATGTTCAGTAAGAAGTATTTCATATAAAAAGTTTTAAATTAATCTTAACGATGAATGAAGTATTTGTAAAATAACTATAATAAAAGTAATAATATTAAAAATAATAAAAATATTAATAATAGCATAGGTATAACAGTAATAATAATAAGATGAAGATGAAGAATAAAAATCTTTTAGCTGCAAGAAAACTTTTTGGTAAACTTTATGTTTTCGGGGATTATGAATGTAAAAGTGTATTTAATTTTTTATGCCCTTTCAAATACGCCTCTTTTACCATTCCCTCCTCCTCCACCAATATCACCTATTTTCCATTTTGTATTATTTATTTATTTATTCATTTTTACATTTACTTTAATAAATATTGTCTTAAAGTAAGAAATAAAATGATTGAATATGATTTTTATAATCAACATTAGGATACAGATTTCATGCTTTTACGCAAATTTAAACTAAAAATATGAGTTTTGAAAAAAATCAAGTCCTTCCGGTTCATTCGAAAGGGTAGGTTGATTTCTTTTTCCGTATCAAGTAGACGTCATTTTGTTTCAAAATGGCGGCAATAAATTATTAATAGACTTGGTGTAAATATTGATGTAGGAGTATAGAGAGTTTTATAGGGGATATAGAGTTTTAAGCAAATCGGTTCACAAATACCTTTTCATGTGAATTTAAAATTTTCAAGTGGCCAGCACTTGAAAACAAACTGGTGGGTAAAGTTGGCAAACAAATATATCAAATGCGTTTGTGAGATAAGTCCATTGTGAAAATTTAGTTAAAATTAATTAAGAATCTCAAAAGTCATCGTGTTGAAAAATTAAGTGGCCGCCACTTGGATCAAGGAGCGCGTTGCACAGTAAACAAATTCAAGATATTTGTAAGATAAGTCCACTATCCAATTTTGGTTCGAATAAATTCAGTATTTCAAAAGTTATCACGATAACAAAGTCTCAAGTGGCAGCTTTCAAGTGGACTCAACTTGGAAATGAAATTGAAGAGAAACTTGCCCACGGAAATTGTAGATGTTTGAATGATAAATCCATTTTTCAACTTTGGTTTGAATTTATTAAGAATTTCGAAAGTTACCGTAAAACAAATTTTCAAGTGGCCGCCACTTGGAAACAATGGAACAAGTTGCCCAACAAACTCATCCAAGATATTTGAAGCATAGGTTCCACTGTCTAACTTTGGTTCGAATCAGTGCAGTGTTTCAAAAGTTATTCTTACGACAAATTTTCAAGTGGCAGTCTAAGTGACTTCAACTTGGAAACAAAATGGCGAAACAACTTGCCCAGCAAAATCATCCAATGTATTTGAATGATAAGTTCATTGTCCAACTTTAGTTCAAATTAAATCCGTATTTAAAAAATTATCATAAGAAATTTTCAAGTGGTACCATGATTTAAAGTGGCCATCACTTGAAAAAAAAAAAAAAAAAAAAAAACAGAGTGAGATGCCCAGCGAACTTATCTGATGTATTTGAATGATAAATTCACTACCCAAATTTAATGCGAATTTACTCAGTATTCCAAAGTTATCATAATCACAAATTTTCAGTAGGCCGCCACTTGGAAATAAAATTGCGGATTAAGTCACCAAATGAATATTTGAACCCTAAGTTCACTATTTAACTTTTGTTTGAATGAGTTTAGTATTTTAAAAGTTATCGTGATGGTACATTTTCAAGTAGCAGCGTAATTTCAAGTGGTTGTAACTTGGAAACAAGATGCCGGAACAAATTGCCCAGAGAACACATCCAAGATAACTATATGATAAAATCACTGACCACTTTTAGTTCGAATTGAATCAAAATAAAAAAAGTTATAGTATTTATAAATTTTCAAGTGGTAGCCTAATTTCAGGTTGTCTCGCTTAGTTCATAACATGCGCACTTTTTAAAAAATGGCGGACAAAATTCATCAACAAATTCAGTTGTGATCCTGATATAGTCCATGTATACATCAAAATTCAAGCAAATCCAGTCTTTAATACGCTTTTTACAGTGTGAATTTGAAATTTACAAGTGGCCTCTACTTGAAAACCAAACTGCGGAGCTATTTGGTTAACAAATTCATCCAAGATATTTATAAGATAAATTCACTGTGCCAATTTGGTTCGATTTGGAGTATTATTTCAGAAGTTATTGTGAGAGATTTTTAATTTTCAAGTCGCCCCGCTTAACTTAAGATATCCGCCACTTTGTTAAAAATGGTGGATAAATTTTCTTAATAAACTTGATTGAGAAACTTATGTTGTCTACATACACATCAAAATTCAAGAAAATCCGGCCTTAAATACGCTTTTTAAAGGTAGATGTGAAATTTTCAAGTGCACTGTTAAAAATTTCAACAGAAAACTCTGTGTAATCTATTATCTTAAGTCTTACGTAAAATTACAGAGAAAAATAAACGGAGATGTTAAAAAACTTATTTTATACATTCATTTTAATAACTAATATTAATTAAATTAATTATTGTGAGAATATATTTCGAACTTGGAATGCTTTTTCTAAAGTAGAAAGAGTCATTTTTAATTTTAATTAAAAAAATTAAATAATAAAATTAGGTAAAAATACAGAATAGAGATTGAGAATCTCGATTATTCACTTTTAACTAAGAACTAATGTAAATTTACAGAGACTCTGGACAAATATTTGCATTAAATTTACAGAAATTTTTAACAGTGTGGCCGCTGCTTGAAAACCAAAAGGCGGAACAACTTGGTTAACGAACCCATCCAAGATATTTATAAGATAAGTTAGCGTTCCAAATTTGGTTCGATTTGGAGCATTATTTCGGGAGTTATCGTGATGACAAAATTTTCATTATATTTAGATATATATAGCTAAATATATCTATTAGGGATATAATATATCTATTATTTAGCTAATATATCTATTAATATATCTATTATTTAGGGATATAATATATCTATTATTATCTATTATTTATAATATATCTATTATATATCTATTATATAATATATCTATTATTTATTATTCTCCCTTGAACCCAGAAAAAAAAAAAAATCAACATATTTGAATTGACGTAAACAATGAAATTTATATTTTAATACATTATAAGCATCACAAACTGGCATTATAATGCAATAATGCATTAAAGTCCACCAATTGTTATGTGTGGAATTTATTTGAAGATTTCTGACAGCCTGTTAATTGCAAAAATAATTCTGCAACAAATTTTTAAATGAGAAATTATACACACATAGCTATCTTAATATCCTCGTACTGTACAAATTTACTTATTTGTTGGTACTTAAACAGCTGTTTAATATTCAGGTTATTACATATTACATTTATTTGATATCACCTAGCTATTTTGTAGTTTTATTTTAAAACCGACCATTTTCCAAATTAAACAATTATTATTATTATTGTTATTATTATTTTATGATAAAGTTCCGTGACTATGAAATTATCATTACATATTCTGGACTGAAATATAAATTATATATAATTTTGTAACAAATTTAATATCCATCTTCATTTGTCAGTGATATTTATTATTTCACACGGAAGATAAATTTATCTGAGTGGTAGAATTACTCGTATCAAAGAGTGATATAATTTCAGATTCATTTTATAAATGTGCCTTTTAAATATATATATGTATATTTGCATTTCGTATGGTCATCCCATTCATTTAGCAATAATAATACACAGTTATACATGTAAGAATCCTATAAACCAGGTGCACAGGTGGCCAAAACGGAATTCAATAACAGACAGGAAGAAGGTTGTTGAAGTAATTACCGTTTAGTTAGACATCACCAGGTGATTTGTCTTGAAATTGGACAGTAATGTGACTGAGTCATTGTGTTTGGACTCAGAGTGACTGCGTTCATTTAGTTCTGAAGTAATAATCATAGTTATTTTGAAGTAATTTGGATTTCCTTTTGAGCACGTTATTTTATCTAATATAGACATCTGGCTTTCCATTTTTTCTAATGAATGAATGAAACTGGCAGAATCATTAAGTTTTTGTGTATATTACAAAATTTAATATTTTGTAAAATTGTTTGCAATAAAATGAAACTTATATCACTATGACAGAAAAAAGGAAAAATTCAGTTTTTTAATAACAATAACTTTTAAAAATTACTGTCTACAAGTATGTGCAGTTGAGAAAGAAGTATAGAAATAAATAAAAAAAATGCCTACTTCTTATGCCACATTAAATATAACAATGGTCTTTAAAAATTACTGTCTACACACAGGTACTTTAAAAAAATAAATAAAGAATTATATAAAAGAAATGTATAATTCTTATACCCAAATAGAAATTAAAAAAATTGATTCAATGAATTTAAAATATGTATTTATTAACTTATTTATAATTATTTATACATTTTTTCCCTCATGTATGATTGAAAAAGTATTATTTTAGAGTCATATTTTTGAAACCGAGTTTTTGATATATTTAAAATTTTAAGGTCCTCTAACTCAAAAATCAGGTTTTTATCGGTTATTTTATGTGTCTGTGAGGAGTCTGTCTGTGAGTCTGTTATTCACATAGCTCAAAAATGTATATTAATTGGAAGTGTAAACTCGGTATTCTAAACTTGCATTGTATGGAGATCTTACTAGAAACTTTTTATAGAAGTCAGGCAAAAAGTTTGTGTACAGGTCTTCTAAATTATTTAAATACATTACGTCTATGGGTGAAATTTTTTATGAGTACATTTCAACATCTTTATATTGCAATAAACAAAACAAAATATAATCGTATAGTTTTTCTGAGCATATAAGCATGTTTAATATAATATATCTGTACTGATAATTATAAAGGGTTATGTCCAAAAATGTCGATTTAGAGTTAAGTACATAGTCAAACTCAGAAAAAAAAAATTCTCTATCGATTGGTATAAAAGATTTAAGTCCATGTCAAATCTTTGAGAAAATCCATTGGAAAAAAGATTCAAGTCAGAAATTTAGCATTCATGTTTGTATATATTATATACGTATAATATATTACAGTAGACTCTCGTATAACGCGGGGGATACGTTCCGCGTAATAGAAAATCGCGTTATAGGAGACATACATTGAGCAGACGATTTCATTCCGCAATGAGGCCAAAAGCGTCAGGTGTTGGCATAGTAACGGAGCAATCCTTCCTTGAACAGGTTGAAAGTAGAAAAGATGCCATCACGTGCTTCCTTTATTTCACGCGTTATACCGAGACTCTTTATCGCGTTGTATGAGTAATAGTCGCAGATTTTTTCGTCGCGTTATGCGAAATCGCGTTTTGTGGGAGCGCGTTGTATGAGATTCTACTGTATATACGCAAATCTGTTAAAAATAAACAAACTTCAAAATTAATTGTATGTATAGTTTATTCACAAAATTGTATATTATGATAATATCCTGGTTAAAACTGTATTGAACAGAAGTTTTTATACAGAATTTTTTTTAAACTTTATTTTTCGTCTCCTGAAAAATCAAGAATATGGACTTAAATCCTTTATACTTATCAGTACAGATATAATATATAATATATAATACAATTCCTATTCTTTAATAAGGCCTCCAAAAAAAAAAAAGAAAGAAAGAAAGAAAGAAATCGGATTTATTAGGGGATACATTTGGAAGTTTACACGAAATGCATTTCAAATGATGTTATGAGTTTCTGCTACTGTGCTAAATTTATATTCACTATTTGCTGCGTATACCATATACAGACACCGTAGAAGGCTACCAAAAATTACCTTCTTTTGTGTTGGTTGTAACTTGTAAGTTATGAAAGTGCTTTAACGAGTTATATCATGTCTAGCGAAATTACCCATGAATAATAATCACATTTTCTTACTCATATGAAAAAAAAAAAAAAAAAAAAACTTAAAAAGAAAGAAATAAAGTTCAAATTTCGTATTTTGAACATCATATGGGAATGCCACTGGTAAATTTTGAGCGAAATCGCTTTCTTTAAAAATCTGTTGGTAACAGTTCTTTGAATAGCTTGAAATATTTTATTTTTAATTTAATAGTAACTTTAAATGCTTCATGCATAAATAAGGTAAAATGTTTAAACGGGGAGAAGGTGGCGTTAGCCCCCTTGATAAAGAAATGTATGCCAAATAACACAGCTTTCTGACTAGCAGGGTAATAGGAAGTAATGTGTGTGACATACGAAATTATTATTATTATTATTATTGGTAGTAGTAAAAGTATTTAATTTATTTTTTATCTAATTTTTACTTTTTGTATTTGGAACAAATTAATGTACAGTCGGTAACAAAAGTGTCCGAACACTAGTAAAAATTCCTATGTAAAAAAAGTACACTTCATACGATTTTGTTAAATAAATCCTTATCGAATCATGTTCTTACACTGACTAAGAACAGGATTTGACAAGGATTTGTTTAACAAAACTGTATGAAGTGTACTTTTTTTACATAGGAATTTTTGCTAGTGTTCGGACACTTTAGTTACCGACTGTACTTTCATCATACAAAAAGGTAGCTGCGTTATTAGGCAGTTGGTAACCGTCTGAGACTCACCCTTAAGTTTGGTTCGGAGGCATGCTATCACAATTTTATCCTCCACAGAGGGGATTCATATAGAAAGGAATAGTAAGTTTAGTTTTTCAATACCAGTCTCAAAAATTAATGTTACAGAAAAACATTCTATAGTGAAGCATCCACAATCCGGAATTCTATAATCCGGCAACACCCATAAACCGGCACTAATGTCATTTCTGTTTTTTTTTTTTTTCTTTTTTGTTAAACTTCCGCCTGTAAATCGTAGTAGTATACTCAGTTTAATTCGCAGTATGCTTGCCAACTTTTATGGATCCTTAGTAAAGTTTATGGATCTTCATTTAATTTTCTTGATTTACGGATTAGCGTGAATTTTTTACAGATTAATCAGGATTATGGCAAAAATTCCGAAAAAGAACAACGAAATATTTGTCTCGCTATTGCAAATCCAAAAGTTATAAATAAAAGATATCGTTTCTATTCCTGATACCGAAAGTCAAAATAAACACGACCCCCCTAAATCTCAGTCAACAGTTTTTTGACGGACTTGAAAAATAGGATTTTATCAGCGATAACCAACAAATGAACGTGCATACGTATCTCAATGACAAACTGAAAAAAAAAAAAAAAAAAAAAAAAAAAGGGAACAAATGAAATTGACATATTTAATAGAATGCAGCAACGTCAAATTCCTGATCTTATTTGTCGTTAAGCTAGTTTCAATATCAAAATTTTTTTAAACTATTATTTGTGCAAAAATAAACGATCTGTATTACTAATTTATAATTGTTATTTTAAATTTTTTTATTTATTTAAAATGTTATTTTAATTATTTTTGTTTTTGATAAGGATTTGTATACATTTTCTAAAGCTAATTAAAAAAAATATATATATATTTCTTTAGATGCTGTGACTGACATGATTTCTATGTACATTTTCGGAACAATTATAATCCGGAAAAATCCGTAATACGGCAATATCTATTTCCCACCGATGCCGGATTATCGATGCTTCACTGTACTTTCCTTGTTTAAACTAAGGCCAAATTTCCCATTGTTTTTACGAGCAATTTAATAATTTAATTATGCTATAAAGAATTCATAACAAGAATTCTCATTAAATTGATCTCGGTCTTACTATTATAACATAAAATGTTTCTATATAATATTCTATGCTTTAGGAATGATTCTAATAAAACTTATTTCCCTTATTTAGATCAAAAAATAATTTTTCCGATCTTTCGACGATTAATTAATGTTCATCTGTATTACAAAGAGCCGATAACAGGTGTTATTTTGTAATTGGACTCAGAGTGATATTGCATAATCATGGTACATAATTCCCCTATTATATCATCTCTTACATATTACATATACGATGTATTTTTCTAAGGATAAATAAATTGTAATTTACCTTCCTTATTTAGACGAAAACAAAGTTTTCTGTGTGTGTTTATGATTTATTTGAGCGTTCGGTTACGTTATATAAAGGCGAATAACAACAGTTCTCTCTAAAAAAATTTCAGCGATTAAGTTTAATAATCATTCTGTATCATTTTCTATAGAGCATTATAATAATTTTTAAGAATAACTAAAGTAACCGAGATAAAAAATTTGAATTTTTTTTTTTACATGTGTACCATGCAAGAAGTATTAGTTAATCGAATGTCAGATAATATTTTATAGGTTTATTTAACATAATTAAATATTTATAAAGTTAAGATATATATGTTTATCTTCCAATATTGTATGTTTGCACAGCAATATAACATAATTAAAATATATAAAAGTAATTTGATGTCAAAAAGTCAAAACTTTGAAGAATTAATTTGAAATGTTTAAGCTCAGACGACTTAAAATTTGACTTCATGGTATAAACTTAAACTAAAGTAATAATACATATTATATAAAAATTGAGGATTGTTTTTGAAATATTAATAGTAACTCCAAACTGGATTAAATTCTGGACGCTCGGCAGGAATTTTAGGCTTGAATTAGATGCTATATACTCATTTTTATTGTTATGGCATGATAAAAAAATTATTAGTTTTTTAACTTTCTCTTATCCCATGTAATGGTAGAGAAGTCGAATTTTCGAAATTGACTTTTTATTTTTATTTTTTTATATTTACACGTTTTAAGGTCCATTGAATTCGGAAATCATGTTTTAGCGGTTGATATGTGTGTGTGTGTGTGAATCTGTTATCAGCATAGCTCAACAACAAATATTGGAAAGCTGGCCACATTTTAAATCTTTATGATGTAGGAATGCTACACTAAACTTACTTATAATTGACATCGGAAAAATAGCTCGAATACAGGGACATCTAAGAGAATTCACGTAAAATTTACGTCTATAGACGAAATTTCTGATTGGTACGGTTTAACACTTATATGCTGCACTAAACAAAATGAAATGAACTTATGTTTTTTATATGCACAAAAGCATTTTTAGTATGGATGGGATATGAAAACCATTCACCATTTGTTTACAGAATTGCACAAAATAATTCGGATGTATTAAGATTTGGAATTGATTTAGAATTAGAAATTGCTTGGAAATTGATTTTTCATGTTATGTTACGACATTTTAACAATATGCTAAATTTAAGCAACCTATGTGATGTTTACATAATTAAAAAGATATATACATGCAAGGCTCGATCCAGGTAAAATTTGGGTCCCTTTGAGGATCCTTCACAAAATTCAAATTCAGAAAAAGGGTCCCTTCATAAAATTCAAATCCATAAAAAGGGACCCTTCCCAAAATCCAGATTTACAAAATGAGCTTCGTTACAAGATTTTGTTTTATAAAAATGATCCTTTTATGAAATGTTTTCATGTTTTCAATATTAGTTTTAATTAATGCCATAATTTGGCTCAACGAAACTATATTAACTTGATATTAAACATTATATATAATGATTGTAAAAATGGAAAATGTTACATGTTTCCACAAAAATATTTTATTTTTCATAAAAATAAATGAAAATTTCACAAAATATTTTGTTTTTCACGAAAAAAGGACCCAAAAATGAAAACTTGGATCGGTCAATGACAAGGCTACCGAAATATAAGTGAATACATTTTTTTTTCTACTGAATGTAATAAATGCAAGTGTAATTAAACTACATTTCATCGTGTTCAGGAAAGCTGCTCAGAAATAAAAATTAATTTCTCATGCCCATACGTTAAACAATGTATTATTTTTAAATTTAGTTTTCTGCGTTGATTTTTTGTTATAAGTACCCTTTCTGAGGTCTTCTGAATACGAAAATCAAGTTTTTAGCAGTTGATATATTTGTATATCTCTTATTAACATAACATGAAAATAAATGATTGCAGCAGTAAATTGAAATTTGGTAATTAGAAGTTCATATGAGATTGCAACTTGAAAAGTTTCATTAAGATTGGTAAGTTTGAAAGAATACTGCAAATGAAAATAGTCTGAATATAATTGAATAAACTTTTAAATTTACTAACATACTTGAATTATTTATAAATATGTGTACTATCTTCAAACGGTAGTTTGAGGTGTACGGTAGCCCCCTCAACCCCTCACAGAAATATATCCCAAATAAAACTGTTGCTAAAACTATTTTGAACTTTTTTACAAGTACTGTATTCATAAACAATAATCTTCATTTTAGCCTTAATTTGTAATTTATCTTTATATAATGTTCAAATGCATGGTAAGAAAAGAAAGTTGTGTGGTTTCCACACCAAATTATTTAAATAAAGATCTAAAACTTTTTGTAAAATTTAGATATATTGTTCAGATATATTAACCTAAAATTTTTTTTTCGCTATTTTTACAGGAAATATAGTTTACGAAAAAGAATTTTTGAATATTATGGAAAAAAAAAAAAAAAAAAAAGCCCAGTTTTAAAAATTTGACCAACTTTGTCTTTATGTTTTAGTAGTAAATAAGTTTAGAAGAAGAAAAACAAAACAATACAAAAGAAAATAATTATAAGCCGTCGTCTATAGCATAGCAGAAGTAACAACAAAATGATAAACTAAAATATTATTAAATCGATATAATTTATATATAATTAATGCTTCTAAAATACAGTTATATATCAAATAAAAATGTTTTTAACCGTCGCATTTTTACAATTACACTGTAAAATTTAATTAAGCAGCATGAAAATTACAAATTACCATATTTACAAAATCAAATTGCTTCAATTAAATTTTGAATTAAATATAGTATGAAAAATCAATATATTATTTCTTTTAAAAAAGGTAAAATATTATTCTTATTACTAGTATAGCTGATATAGATACTTACAATTTATCACCAGGTAATCATTCACCCAACTATACTATTCATATTTCTGGTTAGGAAACCTAAAAACAAAATAAAATAAAAGAATATTTTAAGTAAAAAACACGGATTTTGGTTAAAGTAACGATAATATATAGAAATCGTAATGAGTATATAATCTGTCAGTTATGTACTTCTAGCTAATTATTTGGCTAGGAAACTATTAATGTATGAATTTTAAGGTCATAAAAAAAGGGGAAAAAAATGATTCTGATCTCTAAAATAAATAAATAATAAAAAAAAAAAATTAACTAAAGATTATCTTTAAATTAAAGATAAAAATATTTAAATTACATTTTGTACAATGACAAAAGTTTAAAATAAAAAATATGCGAAACTTCGTAAAAACGCACATAATTATTTTTTAAATTAAATTAATTTTTATTTTTTAGATTATATTTCGAGATTTTTTTCAAATTCGATATTGATATTTTCATATAGCATTTGACTTGAAAATAAAAGAAATTCATAACAACTTATTAAACCTGTAATTTTATTTGAAAAAAAAAAAAAAAGAGAGAGAGAAAAGGAAAGAAAATAATTGGAATAAATGTACTTAAGAATTTGTTCATTAGTTTATCGTACAAGTGTAATAAAAAGGATTATTATTACTATTATTATTATTGTTTAATAACCTATTATGTGAAATTTAGTATTGCAAAATTCTTTTATTTATTTATTTTTAATTTTTTAAAATTTTTAACAAAATTAGCTTCTTTTTCTTTCAAAACCGTGTGTAAAGTTATGTAAGGTTGGCACTGCTAGAAAAATATTAAATTTTCCTTTCATGCAAATGTTAATATGCGATCAAAAAATTATCGATTAGATTCACAATTGATTAAAGAATCAATTTTAAAAATTCAACAGCTCCCATAACTGTCCCTCATCCCATATGGACGTAACTCATGCAAGTTCATTCACCCTTTTTTAACCCTTATCGGCCATGAAAATGGAGGGAAGGGGGAACTCGAAGGTCGCCCCCTGCAACAGCCCCTATTATCTGTTTTCCCTGCATGCGGAAAGGGCAATGAAATCGTAAATGACGTCACCAAGAAACCACGTGATGAAAAAGTTGGACCACTGACACAGTTTTGATATGTTAACTTCCTGTATTCATAAAAAGTTTTCATTTTAAGGTATTACTTATTAATTATTATTCAACTTAAGGAATTAAAATTACTTTGAAGTTAAATATAAAATTTTTTAATGTTTTGAAATATACTCAGGGTCCATACTGTGATAATTAATGCTTTTGTTATATGACTATATATATATATATATATATATATAAATATTTTTTTTTTCAATTAATGTTTAACAAAATTTAAAAAAAGATAATAATAATAGTAAATAAATGATAGGTTTGTTTTGTTATTGATGTAGATCATAAGGTAGAAAGGTAAGGTGTTATAAAATTTGGCAAAACAATTCTACAGTTTAGATTTTCTTAAATAAATTTGAAAAAGCTTTGTGACGTGTGTGACAAATCATGGATAACTTTTATACATTTTGTTGTTTGTTGGACTATTTGCTTTAGATGTGTTATTTTTGTTGATTAGAGAAGCAAAGGCAAATAAAATTTGCTTTTACCTTGTCACAGAATGAATGTTACATTTGAATAATCGTAAAAATTGTAAATTTGTATTAAAAAATATTTTATTACTTATTTTTCATTAAATGTGTTAAAAGATAATTAGTATACATTTTTATATTGTCTTTTTTTTTTTTTTTTTTTTTTTTTTCATTATTATTATTATTATCGCACAAAGTTTATGCCTTTAGGGAAACAAAAGAAAATTATTACAATCGATGCAATTAAAAATATATAGTTTGTTACTTATTTTTCATTAAATGTGTTAAAAGATAATTCGTATGCATTTTAATATCTGTATTTTTTTTTTCATTAATATTATTATTATTATTATCATCTCACGAAGTTTATGCCTTTAGAAAATATATATTAAAAATATATAGATTGTTACTTATTTTTCATTAAATATGTTAAAAGATAATTAGTATACATTTTTAATTTTTGTCTTTTTTTTTTCATTATTATTATTATTATCATCATCATTATTATTATTATCTGACGAAGTTCATGCCTTTTGTGAAACAAAAGAAAATTATTACAATCGATGAAATAAAAAATATATAGATTGTTTTAAGTTATATGAAAGCTTTTAAAATAATTCATTCAACAGTTCTTTAAATAATATGTTAAATTTTTACACAAAATTTAAAATTTATTTTTCTTCGGTTTCAAAGTTTAAGAATAACCAATAACTCATAATGCTTTCTGCGCAAATCTTTGTCAATATCTATAGTTTTAAGCTCAAAAATAGTTTATGTTCTTTTTATTCAAGAAAATTTATGGACTTGAATTTTGAAATTGCGTTGCCAATCTTCATAGTTTTAGATCAAAATAGCTTACTTATGTTTTATTAGTATTATCTTTCTTTTCTTTAATTTCAATTAGATTCGATTTTTTATTTATTTTTTATTTATTTAAATAACAATGTTTATGTTTTTAAGCTTATAAATTTCTCTGTCAATATTTATGGTTTTCTGTGGCTTTATAAAATATATTCAAAATTGCTAAAAATTTTCTTATAAAAGAGAAAAAAAAATGAGGATAATAATTCATGTTTCAGAACAATCAGTTGTGGCAACTTTCTGCGAGGAGTAAAAATGTACTTATTATAATGCATAAATTATAACTACTCTATATATGGAAAAAATATAAAAAAATAAGGACTGTTGTAAAAATATTAAGCTCATTATTTTCCTCCAAAAAGACATTTATAAAATTTATATTTGAAAGAAGAGTTTGATTTACAAATATTCTGTTTCTCATACTAAAATCTTTAATAGTTTTATATAAAAAATAATATTTATAAAAGGCTTTTTAAGCATTTTAAATGACATTTATATGATATACAATATGATATATCTTTATATATATAAAGATATGATATATCTTTAAATGACAATGATGATAATGTGATGAAAAAATGTCACTTTACATGCTGCTCAAAAAGTTTGGTACTTTCTCAGGCACATTATCCCTAACAACACACTTATCCATTGTATTATGAGGATGTCCGAGGGATGTACTTAAATCCTCATGATATTCTGAGAATGTCCTGGGAAGAAGGTATGCAGTTAGGGATCATAATCCTTAATTTCGAATGAATTTGTAAGTTGGTCAGATTCTTCAAATGAATAAAAAGAAAAAAAAAAAAAAAAAAACGATATGAAAAGAAATATAAACTGTAGGTTATTCAAAGTGTAAATCTTAATTTAAGTTAAATTTACAATTTACTTTTCTGTTGACACAAAATATGTTATATATGTATATATTGTGATAATGATGAAAAGAAAGAACGAAAAATAAACAGACGACCACAAAACCCCATATAGGCCAATTTGGTAACTAATTAACAAGAAAAGTTTTAATTATTTTAATTTATTTGGAAAAAGAATAATATTACTTACTTAAATTTAATTACTTTAAGAATGCCAAACACTTTGAAAGATAATTATATGGACCAAGACACAAGTAATTGAATGAATAATAAATAAAATGGCTCAGAATGCTGAGGTAGTTCGTCAGGAGTTACCGCCATCAGCATTGAGCGAATATATGCAAATTTTCTATTTTTGGCAAGCGATATTATGCAAAATACCAAAAATTAACTCCACCCTGTATTAAAAATATCACCTTGAATGAAACAGAAGAAAATAAGAGAGATTACAACCTGCAATTATAACAAGCGAATTTTGACCAGAAATAATTATGTAAAGCACAACAAGTGTTAAAAACATACTTAACTGAAATAGAGTGAAAAATAAACAAATATTAAGTTTATTTTTATTTTTCCTACCATACCAAAAGAATTAACTTTATCGATTTAACTTACTTTAAAAAACTTTGATTAATTTTTATTTTTATTGCTAAAACGATTGATTTTATGCAAGGATTTTTTTTTTTTTTTTTTTTTTTTTTTTTTTTATCAGCACAATGAATATTATTTGAATATTTTAAACCATTTATTGTGATAATTACATTATTACTATGTTATAATTGTTGTATATATGTGTGTATATAAATTGCTGTATAAATGTCAGAATACTTTTACAATATCATTTAGGATACTGGCATGAACATCCCTGACCGTGAATTTTTTAATTAAAAAATTTCGTAAGTTATTTGGAATTTACGATTCACTTAACATGGCAGAACAGGGCAAAATTGAACATAAACGTCCATTTTGAGGATCATAAATACATCAAACGATTTCAAAATAATATTTATGATAGAGTAGGTGCTCCAGTGATTGACATGCTCCAGTAATTGGCATATATCCCGAAATAATTAATAGATAAGAAAAATAATAAAATAATATATTTTACATTAAGAATTACACAAGAATTTTTACACAAGATATATTTTACACAAGGTATATTTTACACAAGAATTTTATCATTTTATGCCAAACACTGGAGCCTAGGGTGCTAATAAAAGGTAAAAGGAATAACTAGCAGTGTCAACACTGGAAAATAGGGTAGCAATTACTGATAAAAGGAAAAACTGGCAATGTCAATTACTGGAACATTGAGTGAGTGTAAGATAAAAGTTCATTAAAAAAAATTATTATCAAATGTATATATTTTAACATATATGTGGTTCTGAAAATTTTTTTATGCCATACGTATTAACGTAAGATTTCTAAAAACATTTTCTGATGACTAGAACATTAAAAACATCAGAGATTGCTCTAAAAGTGTCAATCACTGGTTCACTTACCCTATTTGTTTGAACATGATTGACTACAAATATTCTAATAGGAAAATTTCGTAAGTTATTCTTAATTTAAGATTTTATCAACACAGCAAAACTGAACAATATACCTTATAAATATGCATTTTGAGGATCGTTGCATTGGAAATAGTAGCATGAAAACTAAACTTCTAAACTCACCCTGATAAAATAAATTAATAGATTAGAATAAGATAAATATATCGAAGTGGAAGGTGGATAGCCTATTAGGCGGGGATTTCATTCTGTTCCTGTGTCAGGCGTTTGATCAAATTCATTTCTCTTAACATGATTATAATATGTCTTGCATTAGAAATGTATGAGAACATATATATGATGGGGAATTGAGCAGAGTCTACCTATGCCAACTAGTTTTTATTAGCCTTACTAGCTTTACTGAAAATAAAAGACAGAGTATAAGGAAAAAAAAAAAACGCGTATGTTAAAATTGAATCTCGATTAAATTTCTGCATTGAAACCTACTTCTATTTGTAATAACGGAGCCAAAAGAATTTTTATGATTCGACTCACAGTTAATTGTTTTCCCCCTAAAAATACATTATTTTTTAATGAAATTGAAAAGAACGCCCTTGTTTAAGTGGATCAAAATTATATTGAAATGTTTGTTTTAATGAAATTATTACCACCTTTTAATTGATGCACATTGTCAAAAAGCAAAAAAAAAAAAAATTAGTACAAAGAAATTTAACATCACATATGAACGGTTTGAAAAGGACTTGAGAAAATTTTGTTTTAAGTAATAGTAGTAATAATAATAATAATAATTTTAAATTTTCATTTTAACATATTTTTAAAGTTATGATGGATTGAATTTATATATCAAAAAGAAACGTTTTGATTTTTCTTCTTTTTTTAATGATACAAAAAATTCAAATATTGGCCTCAAAAAATGACAGTGATTGAAATTTATTTTATTATATGCAAAGGTGTAGATAAGTAAGAATAATACAAATGTGTACTATTTCAGTTCACTATTATTTCAATATATACGTTACCTTATGGTAATACACTATCTTAATGCTTATATGCATTTTGATACACATGCCATGAACAGAGTTATAAATTATTTCAAAACTTAAATTTATTAAATTTTCATAATTTAACACTTATTTTCTCAAACATGCTTTTTCTTTCATTATCTACGACATTTTAAAAACGTTCATTGCTTTAAAGTTTTGCACACATATTTCTATAAATTAAATTAATATTTAGTAAATCTAACTATTTAATTAAATATATGTTCACAAAAATATTTGAATTTTTTTTTTTAAATTTTTAAACTAAAAAAGTAAATTATCAAAAATTATCAACTTCTTAATTTAGTTTATGGAGTTAGATGTAAAAATATTAAGTCTATTAAAATTCTAAGGGTTAAATTTGTGATAAAATATCTTGCAAACTTTTCCTTCAAAAGAAAAAAAAAAATTATATTTTACATAACTGCATTTCTATCAAAATCTATTTAATGTGAAAAAGTTAGTTGGCTTTTAATTTACTTATGAGTAACTTACTAAGAAGATTACTAATTCCCGTACATGTACTTCGACTATATAGTAAGAAAGATGCATCTATAAAATATGCTTTTATATAAATATCAAAATATGGCTTTTAAAACTCCCCTAGACCCCTTATTATTATATTATTATATTACTATATTGACTAAAAAAATATCTTCTGATATCAAAAAGAAATATTGGTTAGTTTAAATAATAATAATATTATTGTTTAAGCAAACAAACTTTTTAACTTTTGAATAAATATTAATACAGCAATTTTTTTTAATAATATTTTTTGTATATAAACAATAACATTTGGGCTTGTTAGAAGATAAAATATAAATAAATTAAATGTAAATATAGAGATCTTTTTTATTATATATATATATATATATATATATATATATATATATACGCTTATCGTGAATGTTTATATAATTACATAACACACATGTATACAAATGTTCGTGTGTATACACACATGTATGTAAGTATATTTATTTGTTTATATGTAAAACTAACGAATTTTTGAAGCATGGGCGACTTAGTATCTGAATCTGTCATCAAATTTAAATGAGGATTATTATTTTTTTTTTATAATCCTTTCCCCACTTTTTGACCCTGAAAAAGCGAGTATCATTTGAAAAGTTCGTTCACCCTTTTTTTATGCGATGGTCTAAAAACTGAATAAAAAAATATTCCCGCAAGGTCACGCGGCCTACTCAAACTGACGTCACTTCTTGTTACTGAGGTCCTGGGGTCCACATTTAATCAGTGAAGTACGCAAGGGCAATGAACACTGAGTATCTTTTTACATTATGTTGTTGTTCTCGTGGATATATAACAAAATAAATAAAAATCTGCATTTAATAAAAAAAAAAAAAAAAGAAAGGGAAACATTTTAAGCAAGAACAATTAGTTAATTATTAAAGTAATTATATACTTCAATTAAAATTTAAAAATGAAGTTCTGAAACAGTATAATTATTTATCAGTATTTACATTTTGCATAATATATCCCGTAAGAAAGTTTTAAACCAGATACTCTAAAACTACTATAGGTATTTTAGGATTAATGTTACTCCTGAATTCTCTTTCTGTAATTAAAAAATCTGAAGTGACTCCACTCGACTTTCTGAACATTAAGTAAGTAATGAACGTGCGTGTAAATAAACTAAAGTAAGACAAGTCGTTAAATAAGCAATGGGAGGTTGAGCATTTTACCCCATTCTTTAATTTTACGCTATTGCACTTTATATAATTTTTGCCCATGGATCATAATGGTATAAATTTTTTCGTTGTGTCCTCGATAAAAATCGATAAGAGCTAGATTCACCAAAATCTATACAATTCGTGCCACGGTAATCTATAACATGTGTATAGATTCCTTATTCGATTTCGTATGTAATATTTGTATGCCTTATTCGATTTTCAGCTCAATCGAATAAGACATTTAAATGACACCGCAATATATGTTTGGAGCCGTAGAACATAATGATAAAGAATTTTTCTTTGTCCCTGTAAAAAAAAAAAAAAAAAAAAAAAAAAAAAACTATAAATGCTAGAAATGCCAAACTCTATACACTTCATGCGACGGTGATTTATAACACGTGTATAAATTTTCGGCTCAATCGATAGAGGCGTTTAGGCCCTATCGTGTTCAGTCACACACGCACATACATGATAAAAATAGCAAAAATAGTAAAAATAGCAAAAATGAACTCATGGGACCTCAAAACGTGCAGATACATCAATATCTCAAAATAAGGTTTTTGACAGGATTACAGCACTTTCCTTATATATGTATGTTCGGAAAGTAAAAAGAAAAAATGTTAAATTCTCATTTTTGAGTTGACATTATATTGAATAGCCCGCTACTATTGAATTGAATAATTAAAGCAATCTTTCTTTAAAATGTACATCAGGGCTGTTACAGGCGACTTTTATTATAATTATAATTATAATTATATTATTATTATTATTATTATTTTCGTACTACTATTTCCCAAACACAAAATTAAAAAATAATTATGCAGACAAAGTGCAGATTTACCTGTATAAATATATTATAAATTTTGGAAATAAGATTATGAAAAGATAAAAAAAAAAGTCGTCTGTGACTACCCTGGTGTATATGTATGCATGCAGGCTCATTTGCATTATTTTAGTTTTTTCTTTTAAATCCATTTTGGTATCTGTACGTTTGATTTAATTCATTTTTACTTTCTCTTACCCATAAGGTAGAGAAAGTATAGTTTTTGGGTCAAATTTTCGAACGCGAGTTTTTGTTATATTTACATGTTCTGAGGTCCCCTGAATACGAAAATCATGTTTTTAGCAAATGGTCTGTGTGTATGTGTGTGTGTCTGTGTGTGTAAGTCTGTGTGTCTGTCTGTATGTCTGTGTGTCTGTCTGTGTGTTTGCCTGTTATCAGCATATCTCAAAAACAAATTATGGCAGAAAGTTCAAACTTGGTATTCGAAATGTGTATCATATAGGGATGCTACAGTAAGCTTTTCGTTAAGATCAAGCAAATGGTTCGTGTACAGGGACAATCAAGAGAATTCTAATACATTACGTCTATGGGGGAAATTGCTGGTAAGTAGAGTTTAACGTCTATAGACTGCACTAAACCAAATGAAACGCATATATATTTTTTATAATAGAGATAGTCAACTGGTAAAAAAAAAAAATTGTGCATGTAGGAGCGTCGCCTCCCCTTCGAGGGGAGTAAATTTTCATGATGGGTATCTTTCAAAAGAGCTCGCCAATGCCTTTAAAACGAATGTTTGAACCATCGATCTGCGATAATTTAAAACAAAGTTATCGATTTTTTTTTTTTTTTTTTTTTTTTTTTTTTTTTTACTTTTAACAACAACAACAACAAAAAAACTTGGAAAAAAAATCGTATTTTTTTTTTTTTGGAAATTTGGTGTTATACTACTTCTCTAATATGGAAATCGTCTGCATTGTCATAAAAGATAATTTTTTTAAATAATAATTTTAATAATTTTTTTTTAAAAAACAGAATTATTTTTTAATAACCGAATTAAATTCTATATAAATGTAGGCGTATTAATGAAACGGGGGGTTGAGGGGGGTGGTAGCCCCCTTCATACAGAACTAATTATCATATAAAACTCTCCCGAAGCCTAATTTGAATTGTTTAACATAGGTTTACAGATATTCAATAAATGTAACTTAAATGTGTCATAAAGTCAATGAAGCAATGATATAAATAATTTTCAACATAATAATTGAATTACGTAGCACCCGATTTTTATTGAATCTTCAGGAATGTTAGAAAGTTAACATTAACTCTCTACTCAGCAATTTAAATCGCAATAATAATAATAATAATAATAATCTGAAGTCACCTCAACTCGATTTTCAGAACATTGTATAAATAAATTAAAGTAAGAGAAGTCGTTAAATAAACAAAAGTGAAAATTACAATAGGGTGTTTGAGTATTTTTTTCCATTGTTTAATTTTACGCTATTGCATTTGAAGGCATATATCATAATGATAAAGAATATTTGTTGTGTCCCTGTAAAAATTTGTAAGGGCTAGATTCACCAAAATCTGTACAGTTCGTGCGATAGTGACCTTTAAGATTTGTATAAATTTTCAACTCAATCGAATAAGGCGTTTACACGCAATAGCACTATAAAACAAGTCCTTCCGGCTTATTCGGAAGGGTAGGTTGATTTCTTTTTCCTTATCAAGTAGCAGTCATTTTGTTTCAAAATGGCGGCTACAAATTATTAATGCACTTGGTGGAAATATTGATGTAGGCTATGTACATATGGAGTTTTAAGCAAACCGGTTCATAAATACCTTTTTATGTGAATTTAAAATTTTCAAGTGGCCGGCGCTTGGAAACAAAATGCTGAGTTAAGTTGACAAATATATCAAACGTATTTGTGAGATAAGTCTACTGTACACATATAGTTCGAATTAATTCAAAATCTCAAAAGTCATCGTGTTGAAAAATTAAGTGGCTGGCACTTCAATCAAAATGGCAGAGAAAGTTGATCTAAGATATCATTGCACATTTGAAAATAATTTTTTTTGTAGAAATTCTTTCAAAGAGGCTTTGTAAGTTGATAAAATGTTAGTTTTCTGCATTTCTAGTTTGTTTTAGCATTAAAATAGCCTAATTTTTCCTTAAAAACGTATTAAAAAGATCCAGTAACACAGGTAATGAATTTGGCACCAAATTTGGCGACTTTCCCCTATGGCGACTTTTTTGAATTTTTCAGATTTTTGTCGTTTGAATGATAAATCCATTTTTCAACTTTGATTTGAATTGATTAAGTATTTCTAAAGTTACCGTGATAACAAAATTTTAAGTGGCCGCCAGTTGGAAACAATACAGTGGAAAAAGCTGCCCAGCAAACATATCCAAGATATTTGAAGCATAGGTTCACTGTCCAACTGTGGTTTAAATCAGTGCCGTCTTTCAAAAGTTAATTTTATGGCAAATTTTCAAGTGGCAGTCTAAGTGGTTGCAACTTGTAAACAAAATGGCAAAGCAACTTGCCCAGCGAAATCATCAAGTATACTTGTACGATAAGTTCCTTGTCCAGTTCTAGTTCAAATTAAATCAGTATTTTAAAAATTATCGTCATAAGAAATTTTCAGGTGGCACCACTTGGAAAAAAAAAAAAAAAAAACGGAGTGAGATGTCCAGCGAACTTATCTGAGATATTTGAAGGCTAAATCCACTACCCAAATTTGATGCGAATTGGTTCTGTATTACTAAAGTTACCATAAGGACAAACTTTAAAGTGGCCGCCACGTGGATATAAAATTGCGGATCAAGTCACCAAGTGAACTTATCCTACATATTTGAACCATAAGTTCACTATCCAACTTTTATTTGAATCAGTTTAGTATTTAAAAGTTATCGTGATGGCATATTTTCAAGTGGCAGTGTGATTTCAAGTGGCTGGAACTTAGAAAGAAGATGTCGGGACAATTTGCCCAGTGAAAACATTCAAGATAATTATATGACAATATCACTCTCCAAATTTGGTTCGATTTGGAGTATTATTTCAGAAGTTATCGTGATTTTAAATTTTCAAGTGGGAGCCTGATTTCAAGTGGTCCCGCTTAACTTAAGATATCTGCCACTTTATTAAAAATGGCGGATATAGTTTACTAATAAACTTCATTGAGATCCATATGTGGTCTGTATTTACATCAAAATTCAAACGATTTCACAATACGCTTTTTACAATTTAAATTTGAAATTTTCAAGTGGTCTCCACTTGAAAACAAAATGGCGGAGCAACTTGGTTGACAAACTCATCTAAGATATTTATAAGATAAGTTAAGACACTGTTCAAATTTGGTTCCATTTGGAGTATTATTTCGGAAGTTATCATGGTTTTAAATTTTCAAGGGGTAGCCTGATTTCAAGTGGTCTCGCTTAACTTAAGATATCTGCCACTTTATTAAAAATGGCGGATAAAGTTCATTAATAAAGTTATTTGAGACACTTGTATAATCTATGTATGCATCAAAATTAAAAAAATTCGGAATACGCTTTTTACAATTTGAATTTGAAATTTTCAAGTGGTCTCCACTTGAAAACAAAATGGCGGAGCAACTTGGTTAACAAATTCATCTAAGTTATTTATAAGATAAGTTAAGACACTGTCCAAATTTGGTTCGATTTGGAGTATTATTTCATAAGATATTGTGATTTTAAATTTTCAAGTGGTAGCGTGATTTCAAGTGGCCCACTTAACTTAAGATATCTCTACCACTTTATTAAAAATGACGGATACATTTTATTAATAAACTTCATTGAGACCCGTATGTGGTCTATAATTACATCAAATTTCAAACAAATTCGGAACACGCTTTTTACAATTTGAATTTGAAATTTTCATGTGGTCTCCACTTGAAAACAAAATGGCTTAGTAACTTGGTTAATAAACTCATCTAAGATATTTATAAGATAAGTTAAGACACTGTCTAAATTTGGTTCGATTTTCAGTATTATTTCGGAAGTTATAGTGATTTTAAATTTTCAAGTGGTAGCCTGATTTCAAGTGGTCCCGCTTAACTTAAGATATCTGCCACTTTATTATAAATAGCGGATAAACTTCATTAATAAACTTCATTGAGACCCTTATGTGGTCTGTATTTACCACAAAATTCAAGCAAATCTTGCTTTAAATAAGCTTTTTACAATGTCGGTTTGAAATTTTCAAGTGGCTGCCACTTGAAAACAAAAAGTTGGAGCAACTTGGTTAACGAACTCATCTAAGATATTTATAAGGTCAATTCACTGTCCAAATTTGGTTCCATTTCGAGTATTATTTCGGGAGTTATCGTGATGACAAAATTTTCATTATAGATAGATAGATAGATAGATAGATAAATGAAGTGATTCCAATAGGTCGATTTCTAAAGAAATCAACCTAAAAATTGGGCCCATAGGCCATGAGGATAAAAAAAATACTTCTTTGTGTCTGTATAAAAAACTCTTAGTGCTAGATTCACCAAAATGTATACAGTGCGACTAATACTTATAATATATGTATAAATTTTCAGCTCCATCGAACAATGCGTTTAGACGCCATTGCACTTTAAAAAGTTTGGACCCATAGACTATAACGATAAAGAATCACTCTTTTTGTCCGCGAAAAAAAAAAAAAAAAAAAACTATAAGTGTTATATTTATCAAAATCTATACGAAAAGTTTGCGAAAAGCTTTGTGAACAAATTTTAATACATTTTTATACGTGTTTTAAAGTGGTCTTTTTATATATATTTATTACTATGTTAACACGTGAATTTAATAAGAATTTTAAACTTTTAGGAGTTTTAAATTTTAAAAATCTATACAGTTTTTACGACGGAGACTTACAACATGTGTATAAATTTTCAGTACAGACGAATAAGACGTTTAGACGCTAATGTATTTTTTAAAAAAATTGGACCCATAGCCCGCAATAATAATAAATCTTTCTTTGTGTCCCTGTAAAAAAATTATTAGTTCTAGATTCACCGAAATCAATAAGTTTCGTGCTACAATGATTTAAAATACAAGTACCAGTGTTTAGACGCTATCGTGTCCACTCACTCTCTCACACACACACATACATCATCATAAAAATAGTAAAAATGAACCCAGGGGAAAATCTTAAAATAGGATTCTTGACATGATTACAATTCTTTCCTTACATATGTATGTTCTGAAAGCAACTGCATTAATAATATTAATAATAAATAAAAACCCTAAGTCTGTTTTTGCTTTCTAAGTAATAGATATAAAATTCTGCACAAAACATGATTTAATTTAGTTTTCCATATAAATTCATACAGTATGACCCATTCTTGCCGTCAGGAGGCGGGCTGTTCTTCCACTGGAGATCGTCTGCCTATTTTTATGTTTTATTGATTGGCAACATGGTTTTTTCTGATGATGAAAAGTTTTTTTTTTCTGTTGTAAAAAAGAAGGAATGTGAATCCGTAAGGATATGAAAGAGCGTTCTGACGCTCGACAGCTAATATTAAATATTGTGATAGCTGCAGATATTATTGAAACAATTATGTATTATAAATGTAAATAGTGCGTCTAATTAAATGTTTGTGACGTGAAACTTGAGCGGTGTTTATTTCGACTACTTTGTGATTACTTAGAATAAGCCGGCGAAAAAGAACAAGACCTGTCAGGTAAGAAATATTTTATCCTCTTTCTTATGAAATTTATAAAATCTGACGGGACATTTAATGGCGCCCCTTCACAGGGACGCCGGTAGAAAAATTTGTTCTAAGTAATAAATTCTAATTTGTTCTAATGAATAAAGTATAGAAATAGAATATAATTTATTCTAATTGAAATATGATCTCATTTTTATGAGAAGATAACATTAAAAATTTGAAATACTTTTTGTAAGTATTATTGAGAATAATTTTGAAAACATAAAATGTATGTTTATTTTTGAACTGCTCATTTGATATTTGGAACAATATGAAGAATTTGTTTATGTTGAAGAAAATGTTAATACATATTCTATGAATGCATATTTTGATTTTACATTGATTTTGCATATTTTGATTTAATAAAGAAGATTATTATTTTATATGAAAATTGTTATTTTGAATCAAAGTGTTTCGAAAATTGAATGTTTTTGTTCTCAAAACATTATTTAGAATTCTAAAATTTCTTCCCAGAATTACTTTCGATTTCGGAATATTTTTTGTTCTCGTTTTATGAAGCTTTGATTTGAAGTGTTTGTTTATTATTTTATCAGTCTTTATTTGAATTATGGAAGCCGCAACTAAATTACGCGATTCTTATCGAGGTACCTTTACAAAATTTACTGAAAAGGTAAAAAACCTTTTAGAAACTGAAACTTGTGACATCGATTCTTGTGCTGGGTTCTTAGCACAGTTACAAGAAAAATATTCCAAAGTTGAAACGCTTGATAAAGAAATTCTTCAAATTTTACAAGGTGATGAAAAATGTACTCAGACCATGTTGGATAGCGAAATCGAAAGTGCTGATAATTATAGTAGTACTTATATTGATTTAAAAACAAAACTTAAACGTAGAATAAATTTACCTTCGGATTTAAATTCAAGTGTACTTGAAAACGAAAGTAATTCTAAAAGAAGTTTTAAGTTACCAAAAATTGAATTACAAAAGTTTGATGGTAATTTAAAGGACTGGTTATCATTTTGGGGATTATTTAAGAAAATTCATGAATATCCAAATATTTCGGAGGTAGATAAATTTCAGTATCTACTTCAATCTACTCAAAAGGGGTCTAGAGCCAGAGAAGTCGTAGAATCTTTTCCCGTAACAGCTGAGAACTATTCACAAGCGGTTGATTGTTTACAAACAAGATTTGGCAGGGAAGATGTACTAATTGAAGTTTATGTTAGGGAATTATTAAGCCTTGTGCTAAGTAATACTGTAAATCAGGAACATAAATTACCAATTGTGAAACTTTATGATAAATTAGAAACACAGTTACGATCTTTAAAAGTGCTTGGTGTAACAAGCGATAAATATGCCTCAATGTTATACCCGTTAGTTGAATCTTGTTTACCAATAGATCTTTTGCGTATTTGGGAAAGACACTTGAATTCTGTTTCTCTTAGTTCGGAAGATAAATCTTTTAATAAATTAGAAACTTTAATGCAGTTTTTACGTAATGAAATTCAAGGTGAAGAAAAAATTAATTTAGCGACAAGTGGATTTGGTTTTGAAAACAAACCCAAGAAATTTAACACAATGAAATCTAAAAATTTTCTAACACACAATAAAATTATTTCAACAGGTATGGAACTTTTAACCTCGTCCCAAAGTAAACAAAACCGAGAGCAAGAGTGCGTGTTCTGCGATAAGCCACATCTAAGTGCGGAATGTAGAAAAGTAGCAAACTTGACTTATGATCAAAGAAAACAAAATGTTATGAAACGGGGAGGCTGCTTTAAATGTTTAAAATTGAACCACATTTCTAGTTCGTGTAGAAGTAGATGTAACTGTGCGATTTGTGGGAAACCCCACCATACTCTTCTCTGTAAGAATGATCCGAGATCAGCTGCGCACGCACAAAGGGTTAAAAATGACAAGAATACTTCCGATCAAGATACAACATTATCAAATGTTTCATCAACTCCCAGTGTTTTGCTACAGACACTCGTGATTAATTTAAGAGGTGAAAACAGAATTTTAAAAATTCGGGCGATTATTGATTCCGCTTCCCAAAGGTCTTACATCTTAGAAAACACTGCAAAAAAGATTGGATACAAGCCAATAAGAAAAGAAAAACTGAAGCATTCCTTATTTGGTGGTTCGAACACGAATACTTTGACACACAATGTTTACAAAGCTTACCTTTCTGATGTCAGCGAAACTTATCGTTGCAATTTTGAAGTTTTGAGTCAGCCTACAATTTGTTTTACTATGCCACCGGTCACTCAAGAACTGTGTGAAAATGATTTATCAGGTACGGGGATATATTTAGAAGATTGCCTTAACCCCATAGAGCTCCTTATAGGTGCAGATGTAGCTGGCAAATTAATGACAGGAAAGCTGAAGAATCTGAAATCCGGCCTGACCGCTATTGAAACAAGGCTAGGTTGGACTGTTATGGGACGCACTAAGAAGTTTACTGAAGATACTGAAAACCTTGTAGTCACTTCGATGTTAGCTAGAGAAGTAAAAATTTCTGATCTGTGGGAACTAGATGTCCTAGGAATTAAGGATCCTGCAGAGAAACAGTCAAAGGAAGAACTTGAAGAAGCATCCAAAAATCATTTTGAGAAAACTCTAAGTAGAGATGATGACGGACGCTATGTTGTAAAATTACCATGGATAGAAGGACACCAAGAACTCCCAGATAACAAAACAATTGCTGAACGAAGGCTAAAATCAACTGTGAGGACGCTGAAGAATAAGGGTCTTATTGAAGATTATGAAGAAGTTTTTTGTCAGTGGCTTGGTGAAGAAATAATTGAAGAAGTAAATACTGATGAATTCGAGAAGATAGATTGCCATCATCTGCCTCATAGAGCAGTTATAAAAGAGCATTCAACGACAACAATTCGTCCTGTTTTCGATGCTTCTGCAAAAGAAAAGAACAGTTACTCTTTGAACGATTGCCTAGCTAAAGGTCCAAACTACATGGAGTTGATTCCTAACATTTTGAAGAAATTTCGTTTGAACAAGTATGGGGTAGCATCAGACATTCGCAAAGCATTTCTAAAAATAAGAATAAATGAAGAAGATTGTGATTTTCTAAGATTTCTGTGGTGGGAGGGCGGTGATCCCAATAAATTGAAGATTTACAGACATCGTCGAATAGTATTTGGGGTAAACTGCAGCCCATTTCTTTTAGGAGCTACTCTAAATTTCCACCTAAGTAATGTTCCAGATTATTTGCAAGAGACTGCTTCTAAATTTAAAAACTCTATGTATGTCGACAACTGTGTTACAAGTTGCAGTTCCGAAGAAGAAGTAGTTAATTTTATGGCACAATCTAGAGAAATCATGTCAGCGGGATGTTTTGATCTTAGAGGATGGATAGGTAATGGTCTACCACCAAGTGTGTACGGAATTCCTGAAGAAGATTTTCCAGAGACTGTCTCAGTTTTGGGCTTAAATTGGAACATTCTGGAAGATACTCTATACTGTAGTTTAAAGTTTGATGAGTGCGAAAATGCAAATCTAAGTAAGCGATTTATCCTGTCCTTAGCAAGTAAGATTTTTGACCCCATTGGGTTTCTCTGTCCTGTCACTTTAATTGCAAAGATCATAATGCAAGAATGTTGGCGTAGGAAACTGCCCTGGGATGCCAAGCTACCAGATGACATCGAGAAAAAATTTCTGAAATGGGAAAATGCATTAAAATGCTTGGAAGGCATTAGAATCCCTAGAAGGATATTAGAAAATCATGCTCTAAATACAAATGTGTCATTCCATGTGTTTTGTGATGCATCAAGCCACGCTTATGCAACTTGTATATATATCAGAGAAGAAAATAATTTTCATGTGAGATGTCAATTGGTTCAAGCTCGTGCTCGAGTAGCACCCTTGAAATCAGTCTCCATTCCGAGACTAGAATTATTAGCATGTTGTTTAGGTGTTAGATTAATGAATTCTATAAAAGGAGACTTCTGTGACAGCCAAGTTCAAACTTTCTATTGGTCTGACTCCATGAACGCATTGTTCTGGATAAAAAATCAAGAACCATGGGGAGTATTTGTGCTGAATCGTACCAGAGAAATAAGATCTTTGAGTCATCCCAACGACTGGAGATACGTCCCGGGTAACTTAAATCCAGCTGACCTTCCATCAAAAGCTTGCAATGCTGATGCTTTACTCAAATCCCTTTGGTGGGAGGGTCCGGAATTTTTGAAGACACCAACGAGTCAATGGCCGAGACAAGAAATCTCACCCGAAATACATATTGTCAATTCAGAAAAAAAAAGGTCGATAATTTCTGCTCTAAGTACTGAAACTACTGAGAAGTTTTATGAGAGATACTCGTCTTACGTGAAATTATTAAGAGTTACGGCATGGATATACAGATTCATCTCGAATCTTCGAAATCATTCTAAACGAAATTCTGGGGATCTTACAAATAATGAACTTAAACATGCTTAATTAATCCTGTTAAAGATGGTTCAAAGGGAAGACTTTCCTAAAGGAATAGATGATCGTTTACGAAAACTTCATCCCACCGTTGACAAAGATGGCCTTCTAAGGGTAAAGTCTCTTATACTTAGAAGTAAAGATAATACAGACTTTCGTTTGCCTATCATTTTACCAGGAAATCATTACATCGTGCAGAAATTGATAGAATTGAAACATAACGAATTAAACCACGCAGGAGTACAAATATTAATGAACCATCTCCGAGAAAAATATTGGATTCTCAGGTGCAGAAAGTCCATACGGCAAGTTACCTTACGTTGTATAAGATGCAAACGCTTCACCGTAAATTCTGTTCAGCCTGAAATCACCGCCTTGTCGGAAGACAGGATCAGAGATTCTGCTATCTTTGAAATTACCGGGGTTGATTTAGCCGGACCTTTGTACTTGAAAAATGGTAAAATATGTTGGATTGTGCTGTACACCTGCGCTGTTTACAGAGCGGTACATCTTGAATTATTAACATCATTATCCTCTGAAGCATTTTTGCAAACCCTGCGACGATTTGTTGCGAGAAGGGGTCGACCTTCTGTATTATACAGCGATCGAGGCACAAATTTTTCAGGAGCTTCGAAGCTATTTACTGATCCTATACTTGCAAAAATACGGAAGGAAGCCCTAGTACAGAACATAATATGGAAGTTTATCCCCCCAGCTTCACCATGGTGGGGTGGCTGGTGGGAACGCTTAATAGGCTGTACAAAGCAAATTTTGAGAAGAGTATTAGGACGAGCAGCTCTAGATTTTGAAGAACTTTACACAATTATATGTGATATCGAATGTTTGATGAATTCCAGACCATTAACTACTATTTCTGAGGATCCCGATGATTTAATTCCATTGACTCCGAGCATGTTTTTGCAAGGAATTAAAGAAACTGGTCTTCCTGACCTAGATAACTTTGAAAATGTGAATTTAAAAAGAAGACTTCGATATTTGCTAAAATTGAAGAAAGATTTACGGAAAAGATTCAGAATTGAATATCTAGGACAATTAAAAAATTCAAAGGGTATCGCTAAGACTGACAAAAAAATTGCTGTAGGAGACATAGTTCTCGTCGGTCATGATAATCAAAAAAGAATCAACTGGCCATTAGCCAGAGTTGTGGAAACTTATCCTGGTAAAGACGCAATAGTTCGAGTGGCAAAAATCAAGACAGAAAATGGGTTTTTGATACGCCCAGTTCAAAGACTTTATCCGTTAGAGATCTCTTCTGATGAATCTAGTGATTTTCGTGCAAAGTATGCTGCAAATGGAACTTTGATACCTAATCGTTCTACACCGAAAAGATGCCCTGATCCCTCTGAACTGTCCAGAACTGTTTCAAAGAATGTCAAGAAATCTGTTGAGATACCTGACGAAAAACAACGATTTACCAGGAGGGGTAGATCCATTAGAGCTCCTGATAGACTGAATTTATAATTGACTGATAGAACTTTTATTTACCATTTTTTTTTTTTTTTTTTTTTTTCTCTCTGTTCCTTTTCATTTTTGCTTGATGTAATGTTTATTAATATGTCTTTTTTTCTCTTTTTTAGTTTGATTTTGTACAAGATTGCCAGAATCAAAGGTGGGAGGATGACCCATTCTTGCCGTCAGGAGGCGGGCTGTTCTTCCACTGGAGATCGTCTACCTATTTTTATGTTTTATTGATTGGCAACATGGTTTTTTCTGATGATGAAAAGTTTTGTTTTTCTGTTGTAAAAAAGAAGGAATGTGAATCCGTAAGGATATGAAAGAGCGTTCTGACGCTCGACAGCTAATATTAAATATTGTGATAGCTGCAGATATTATTGAAACAATTATGTATTATAAATGTAAATAGTGCGTCTAATTAAATGTTTGTGACGTGAAACTTGAGCGGTGTTTATTTCGACTACTTTGTGATTACTTAGAATAAGCCGGCGAAAAAGAACAAGACCTGTCAGGTAAGAAATATTTTATCCTCTTTCTTATGAAATTTATAAAACCTGACGGGACACAGTAACTGTGTTTTATTCCCTAGCATCACTAACTCGGTGTCAAATTTCCAATTTCGCCTACAAATTCTATACTGAAGCTGTTCTGTTGCTTTAGAAATACTTTCCTCAGATTCATTTTAATTATTATGATTATTTATTTATTTATTTGTTTTTTTAAGTTTCTACGTTCATTTATTATTAATTCCCCCCCCCCCCCGAAATATAAAAAGAAAAATATTTACTTATTTATTTATTAATTTTGGCTCATGAATATTAGAATCTTTCGGTGTATAGTTTTTATAATTTTAATGAATTTTCAATAGTCAAATTTATGTCACAAAGTTTGTTTACTTCCATTTCTTTTATTAAATATACGCATTTTTCGGCCTTTTCCATTTATTTTATTTCATTAGAAATTACCATTGTTATTTTAGAAACTTTAATTTTATTTTCAGTACATTTTAAAACGTTAATTATAAGTATTTTCAAATAAATTTCTTAATAAACATTTGACGTTATAGCCTTCTAAAATTATAATAAATACATGCAAGTTAACTTTTCTTATAATTTTTATGTCAAAATATATAAATATTAATAATAATGATACAGAAGATGTATCATTCTCTATTCAGGGTGTTTCATTTCTTTAGCACGATTTTCTAAATTTTATTTTATTGTAAAAAAAAAAAAAAAAAAAAAAATGTTTGCACGTTTTTTTTTTTTTTTTTTTGTTCGTTATTCAACATGAAATACTACAAACGGCGACACCACAAAATCGCAGATTGAGAGAAATAACCCAATCTGTCGTACTACTACTAATAATAAAAGTAATGTTGGTCGTATAAAAAATAAATAAATAAATAAATAAAATTATACAGACACGACATTATTTCATTATTTAAAACATGAAAATCTGACATTGACAGATTTTAATTTAGTGCCAGAGGCCTACTGCTAAACTTGTTAATATCGACAAATTCTTCTTTAGTTAATTCGTGACCATCTAAATTCCATGATAAAGTTTTCATTAAATCAAATCAATGTGTTTCAGCTGCAGATACTGTAACAAATAACGTTGGAAGTCCAAACTGTCTTATAGCCGCAAAACAACGTTTTTTCTCTTTTTCACAATGAGGGGTGCCTTGGGGGGGACTCATGTCAAAGGTGTGCCTTGGGGGGGGACTCATGTCAAAGTTGTACCTTGGGGGGGGACTCATGTCAAAGTTGGGCCTTGGGGGGACTCATGTCAAAGTTGGGCCTTGGGGGGACTCATGTCAAGGTTGTACCTTGGGGGGGACTCATGTTAAAGTTGAGCCTGGGGGGGGACTCATGTCAAAGTTGTGCCTTGGGGGGACTTCATTCAATAAATCCCCATTCAATAAACCGACTGAAATAGGCCCTTAGCACTATTAAGAGTGACGTATAAAAATTCGACAACGCTGGGCCTTGGGGGGACTCATGTCAAAGTTGTACCTTGGGGGGGACTCATGTCAAAGTTGTGCCTTGGGGGGACTTCATTCAATAAATCCCCATTCAATAAACCGACGGAAATAGGCCCTTAGCACTATTAAGAGTGACGTATAAAAATTCGACAACGCTGGGCTTGGGGGGGGGGACTCATGTCAAAGTTGTACCTTGGGGGGACTCATGTCAAAGTTGGGCCTGGGGGGGTTGACTCATGTCAAAGTTGGGCCTTGGGGGGACTTCATTCAATAAATCCCCATTCAATAAACCGACTGAAATAGGCCCTTAGCACTATTAAGAGTGACGTATAAAAATTCGACAACGCTGGGCCTTGGGGGGACTCATGTCAAAGTTGTACCTTGGGGGGGACTCATGTCAAAGTTGTGCCCGGGAGGGACTTCATTCAATAAATCCCCATTCAATAAACCGACTGAAATAGGCCCTTAGCACTAATTAAGTGTGTATTATAAAAATTCGACAACTGTACCGACTGAAATAGGCCTCTAGCACTAAAAAAAAAAAAAAAGAATGAAGATTAATGTAAAATATTTCATAAAAATAAATTCATCAAATTTTGATCTATTAAGAGTTAAAATAAAAAGTAAAAAAAAATTTTTAATATAAAAAAAAATTAAAAATAAAAATAAAAATACATTTATAAAATTCAACAATAAATTAAATAATGATAACTGTTTGATCTTTTGGTTTTTCCCATGGGAAATTTACTTCTCATTCTTTAAAATTAAAAGCTATTTTTCGGAAACATAAAATTTTTATAATTATTTGCCAGTTCCAAATTTTCTTCCCAAAAGTCAATAATGATATAATTTTCACATGACGTTAAAAAAAAAAAAAAAAAAAAATAATAATAATAATAATAATAATAATAATAATAAATTATTCGACTTTACATAATAATTCATTATAAATAATCAGTCGTAATTCGCATTTTTAAAACTTTAATATTTTCAATTAGTATTGATTGAATCACAAATAAATTTATTTTTCCATAGAAAATTTTAGAAGACTGTTTCTGGGTTTTAAGATACTACATTAACTAGGATTGTTTTACAGTACATTTTAACATTAAATATGCATTTTTTTTAAAACATGATATACGCTTCTTTAATTGAAAGAGATTCTTTTGCATCATAGTTCAGTATACGCTTCCTTTTTTAGAAAGTACTAAAAAATATTACCAAGACTAATAAAGCTGCATTTCTTTATTATTATTATTATAATTTATTACTCTAGCTTTATAATTGTTAAAGTACGCAACATAAAGTTGTAAGGTTGAGACTGTGGTAGATTACCACAGGTTTTTTTGAAATTATGCTGGACGTAATAAGCGGGGGAAAGCTAAAAAATGCTTCGGTGCCAGTAGTCGGCGAAATTTTAGGTTGGAATAGTTTTGCGTCAGTATAGCGCTGCAACGAAGAAAGTAAGTTGCAGAGTGTAAGTGAATACGAAGAGGCTTTAAAGTTTTGTTAAGTAAAGAGATTGGAGTTGATGGAAATTGAGTATAAATAGGAATGTATCGATGCTGTAGAGGGGTGTGGAGTAGAAGAGAATTGTTCTTAGGCGATCATTTAGTGATTTAGATTCTTAGTTCGGCGAATATTGTGGTGGTTATGAAAGAGTTGGATTAGAGTGGAGAAATTGGTGGAATAAGGAATCCTACTACCTCTGTCTAGTTGAGAAGTGTCGTGGTTCATCGAGAGCAGTCTTCAGCCTACTACAGTTTCTTCAGTTGGTGAGATTAATTCTGCATTTGTCTAAGTTATTTATTAAAGCTATTTTTCTAAGTTACCTGAAATTCGATATTGAGTTTGGCCTAGTTATCCTCCCTGCATTTAAGCTCTAAATAAAACGCTATTTGTATTTTAATTGAGTCTCATACTATTTCTACTTAGTTAAGTAAGTTTAAGATGGGGTCTGCGTCAACGCAACCCTCACAAAGTTTCACCATGAAACTAATTAACAAATGCTCAACATAAAGTTTCATAAAAAAAAAAAAAAAATTATGATGAAAAAAGTTTCATCATAAATAGGTGCATATCTTACTAACTTCTGACAGCCTATTGGACAAAACTTGTATCATTCTCACTGTTTTCTAGAGCATTTATGATTTTAAAGTTATAGTACTATGTTATACAGGTAAGATTCAATTTTATGTTAGAACGGTTAAATTTTAATAAATTTCGATTTATGATACATATGTGTTATGCTGAACAAATTATAAATGTAAGGCATAAGTATATCTAAAATTTAAAGTAATAAAAATTTATAAATAAAAATTCATAATTACGTAATAAGTTGAAAAGAAAATACAGAAGAAAATAAGTTGAAAAGAAAAGTTGAAAAGAAAATAAGTTGAAAAGAAAATAAGTTGAAAAGAAGTTGAAAAGAAAATACAGAATAATAACCAATAAGAGACAAAAATAATTTAAATTACTTGCGCCGACTTGAATAATAATAAAAAAAAAGGACCATTAAACTTAATGACGGATAAAGTAAATAAAGGATCAAAGAAATAATAATTGGATAAAAAGGCTTAAAAATTGAAGTATGGGGGCATGTACTCATCAGGGGGCATGTACTTCATAAAGCTGAGAGAGCTGCATCGATTTCGTAAAACAATATAGCTAATCATAGCAATTTATATTGTTTCAACCCTGATCGAGGAAGCAAACCCATTTTGAATGAAAAATTAAATAATTTATTAATTCAAATCATCAAGGAATCCAGAGAGAAAACTAGGAAAAAGCAATGTACCCACATGTAAAACTTTTACACAAACTGGGGAATAGGAACATGCCAACAAGTTAATGAAATAAATGCATAGCAAACAACGATTAATCGATAAAGAATTAACGTCTGAGCATTATATTCATATCATTTTACAAAATTGATAACCATCTTAAGGGGACTTGCGATCTTTGACTTGGCGCTACTGTCGGTTTCATATAAAAGCCTATATTTCCATTTAATATTTATAAATTGAACTATTTTAGGTTTGTTCAGTATAATATATATTCAGGCAACAATTCTTATGTATTTAAAATTTAAAATTTCTTCACACTCTAAAATTAAAGACAGCACTATTAGTTTCAAAGTGGCCTTTCTTCTTCAGGTGCAAAAAACACGTGCTACTGCCTTTGAGGCAAAAGCAAGACACTTGCAGTCTTGCTTTAATTATTGTAAGTGCAAAATTTTACATTATTTTGTCATATCCATATTATTTTAAATAAAATATTACTGTGACTTTTTGAAATATGCCTTTTCTCATGGCAAATATATATTAACCAACTTAAGTATAACTGAAATATAAAATGCTAAATGATTATTCTTTAACCAGTACTATATTATTTTGCGTTAACGAAAATGACAATTTTATGAACGTCGTTTAAAATTTTATTTGTTATACTATGAGAAAGAAAATGTTCTTTTAATAAACGAGTATTTAAACTATGTATTTGATACTGGAAGTAGGGTATGTTGAAGGACTGAAGGTATTCTAATTGACGTAATTTTTAAACTAATATAATATAATGTGATATTAAACGTAATCATAAGTTATTTTTATACGATTTAAATAATAATAATGTATTTTATAAACAAAATGCTTTATAAATGTATCAGGGTCTAGAGGATTAACTTCTTAAGAAATATATAAATTGTAAATAAATATTCAGTGTACAAACTAATTAAAATAAAGGGAAAGTTTTATATTAAGGACTTTAAATTTTTATAAGAAATTTGACGACACCAGTTTATTTTATAAAGGGAAATTTCAACCGTTTTTATAAGTTGTTAGCGCACACTACTATACGATTATTTTAATTTCAGATAGTACTAAAACTTTATCATAAAAAGGCACAATTTAAAACTATTTAAACTTGTATAATTAAGAAATCTGACTTATAAAGAGAGTTTAGTTACATTTTGACTCCTTTTCTTTGAATGTTGATGAGGCACTTAGCATTTATAATAAAATAAAAGCTAACACATTTAAAATAGTATAAATGTATAAAATAGAAAAAAGACTTAAGTTAATGACTAAATTTTTCTAAGATATTTGACAGAATCATTTTACACTCATTAAAAAAAAAAAAAAAAAAAAAAAAAAAAAAAAGACGGACCAAGAATAAGTAGGGACAAAAATTGGTAGATGGGTTGTAATGGGTGGTCCGAATGGGACAAAAATTGGTAGATGTGATGTACATGTGGAGAAAAACAATTGATTACAGTCTCAGAAAATTTGACTGATTTAATCAAGAGAAAGGGCTTCACAAAGTAAACAAGTCAATAACACGTTGGTTCACTTCTGGCCTTTATGTACGCAGTTATTCGGCTTGGTATTAATTGATAGAGTTGGCAGAACTGTTACTGCTCCTGTGAAGTATCGGGCCAAATTCTGTCCAATTGTTGCGTTAGACTGGTAAAATCCCAGGCTGGTTGTAGGACCCTTTTTATGATGCTCCAAACGTCCTCAATGGAAGAGAGATCCGGGGACTGAGCTCAACCCCACTAAGCCGCCTATTAAGGGTATTTGAAGTCAATGAAATACCAGTTGCAAATAGGATCGACGATAATGATGAATTGGTGCTTTATTCCATCAAAACCTGTATGTATGTCGATTTGTGTCCAGTTTGCATTACTCCTTCTTGGTGCGTCACTTTTTTTGTTATAGAGTATATTTACAAAAGAAAATTTCAACCTTTTCCATATGTTGCTGTCGCATATCTTTATATGATTATTTTAATTTAAGATAATACTACAACTTCATCGATAGAAGACATAATTTAAAATTATTTATATTTGTATAATTAAGAAATCTGATAAATAAATTTAGTTTAATGTACCTTATGATAATTCCCTTTTAAAGATAATCAGACGCTTAGCATAATATGTTGATTGCTTGCGACTTTTAAAATCCATTTACAGTGTAATCGCTAACGCACGAAAGCACTTTAAACAAACTTTGAATATTTTACCTTTTTATTCTTTTTAAGTACTGCTAATTCAGAGTGACTAAATGAGGCATTTTTATTTCATTCAAAACTGAAATTTCAAACATGAGCAACTTTTCTAAAATGTTTTAAAGTATATAAAGGATTTATAATGGTTAAAGTATATAATAAATAAAGCATATAAAAATTGTAAGAGATTTCTTTTTAACTCGTGTTATTTATTGTTAATAAGAGACTCAGATTGGGCAATTATATTATTCAGTGTATATTCCTAACAATATTTTAACTAGATGAAAAATTTCTTTACAAATTTATAAAAGCATGAAACTTGTACCAAGTGCAAATGTATCTCATTTTTACCAATAAATTCGCTTTTAATTCGCTTAATTTACAGTTATCAAGAATGATCAAAGGAAAATTTTACTTTAAATGTCTGCATAATTTTATGATATTTATTTAGAAATTGAAAGCTTTTATAATTTATACATTTAAAGGAATTTAAATGAAGTTATTAAAATGCAGAAATAACATGAAATTTGCCATTTTATAGTTGAGAGAAAATGCGTATCATTGGATTTTAAATTCTTGTTGTTAAGTATGTACGAATTATGCTTTTCTGATTTGTTCATAGATAATATCATAAATACCGTACATCATTGAAATTTAAGAAATTATGCGTCAAATTTAGCTAATTAAATTATTATTATAATTGCTGTAATCATCTAAAAATAATTGTTTTTTTTTTTTTTTTTTTTTTTTTTACATACATAAGTTTTGCTTTAGTGTCATTTAAAAATTATGCATGGGAGAATTTATTTCAGTATTTATCATTTATTGGTTTATATTATATTATATTATTATATATTGCTAATAATTTTTTTATTATATATACTTTTATTATTTTTTAGTACATATAATTTATATGTTTTTATTACATTTATATTAAAAAAATAAAAATTTAAAAATTTAAATTCTTTGAAAATTTTCAAAATGTTCCAGGTTAAGTTCTTAATTTTCTACATCGATTTTACAATATTATAGTTTAACAATATATTCTAAACATATTCGTGTGATTGAATATTTAGTTAATTTAAAAAAAAAATATTTTTATGTTTAAGCGCTGAATATGGAAATTTTTAAAATTAAAACATTAACTTTTTTAAAACTTTAAATCTATAATTTTAAAACTATAGGTATCACTACGAAAACTATCTATAATAATGTGGTGTGTCACTCACATGACTTTACCTTACCCTGAAATTTAATACTATAAGTACTGATTGGAAATAAAGGGTTACGATAACGAGTACTTTTATGTAAAACTATTAAAACTACTATATAAAACTATAAAACTATATAAACTACTACGTCAGAAACGCCAAAAGAAAAATATTTGCGATGCATATAGCTGTTTCGGTAGCCTTAAGCGTACCGTCTTCAGCGCAAAAAAGAATAATATTCTAACGCCAAGTCTCCTGTTATTATATGTAAAACTATGTTAAAACAATTAAACTTACGCTTCGGGACAGCTTTATTTGACAAATAATTCTATGTTAGGGGCACTAGCGCTACCCTCAACTCCCCATTTCATTATTGTATCTACATTTAGAGAGAATTCAAATCTGTTATTAAGTTCAAAAGTTCATTTAAAACTATTCAGATAACTTTCACACGCATCATTCATTGAAACTTATCAACCTTGAACAAAACTTTCTAGTAACAAACATATTCACTTCAAAATACGTCATTTGGATCACCTGAAATTATTTGTTTATAATTTACTCTAACAGACACATGCAAAAACCAAACTATAAAACTTGACTTCGGTATTCAGGAAGCCTCAAAACGTGTAAATATAAAAGAAATCAATCGATGAATATTTAGCTTAAGAAAAAAAAAAAAAAAAAAAACGCATTTACCATATGGCTTTTAGAAATTAATTTCAGTTCCTGAGCAGTTTTCCTGGACATGGTAAAATATTTTATGATATAGTATATTATAGTAAAGCACTTCCACTAACAAATAAAAAAGAATGTTATGGGTTAAATATTGGCAGCCCTGCATGTCTTCTGAAACTTATGTGCACATCACATGTCGCATTGTAACCTAGTTCTTTTGTGTAGCCCTGTAAACAAACAGTGAATGATTTCTATACCATATTCTACTTAAGACAGGTTCTTACGCATATAAAAAATATATATTAGTTTCATTTGGTTTAGTGAAGTCTATAGATGCTAAACTCTACTTACCTGCAATTTTCCCCCTGTAGACGCATGTATTTGAATTCTCTTGGGTGTCCCTGTACACGAACTATTTCCTTGATCTTAACGAAAAGCTTAGTGCAGCTTCCCTATATGATACACATTTAAAATATCAAGTTTGAACTTTCTGCTATAGTTTGTTTTTGAGATATTCTAATAACGGACAGACACACAGACACACACACAGGCACACCCACAGACTAACCGTTAAAAACATGATTTTTAGATTCAGGGAACCTTTAAAAGTGTAAATATAACAAAAACTCTATTTCGAAAATTCCCAAAAGCAATACTTTCTCTACCTTATGAGTAAGAGAAAGTAAAAAACAATCTCTAAAAAATATCTATAACTATAAAAACTTTAAACTTTTTTTTTTTTTTTTTTTAATCGCAAAGTAATATGAAAAATGTTGGAATATATTGCCAGTGGTTCCAAAGACCTTTCAGTAGTGACTGATTATTTCGAGAAATGATATTTGATATACGTAATAGATGATTAATCTTTGGAGTTAGTAGGCATGTATCCTCTAATCTGGCAACACTGCATATTGTTAAACTATAATAATAGAAAATAGAGGGGGGGGGGGATAAAAAAGAAGTCAGCCTGGTATATTAAAATAAAATAAAATAAAAATAAATAAAATTTTTAAATTCTTAATTTTAATATTCTTAATACAAAAATTTTAATTTAATATAATTTTATTCTAAAAATTTTTTAAAACTTAATATTGGTCAATTCTCATGTATGTCAAATTTCACGACTCTAAGCCATTAATTTAAGTGATTTATAATGCTCACCATTCTTTAAATAACAAAAAATTTAAAATAACCCTTCCACCCCCAAATAAAATAAAATAAAATAAAATAAAGAACGTTGAATGTTTTTTTTTCTTTTGTTTTATTGCAAGCATAGATGCTAATATTTACTCATTTTTTGAAAATAATTTTCTTTGTCTTATTTAGTCGAAGAATTATAGTCGTTAAATAAAACAAAAATTTTCCTAGAAAAATAGTGGTGTCCAAAATGCATAAAAGTTGACAATTATGGGTAAGGTTGAAGAATTATATTAGTCACACAAGTCTAGAACGATAAAACAAAATTCCAGTTGCCTACAAATTTCAATCAGAAGTAACTGTATTTCTATGATGTTATAAAAATGAAAGAAGACTACAATATTTGAAAAATGTAGAAAATTTGAATTTTTTTTTTTTTTTTTTTTTTTCAGTTAAAGGAATGAACATAACTTGAGTGAGGTGTATACATAGCGTACAGGATTTAAATAATCGCTGCTTCGTGTTTTGTAATGCAGTATACAGTACATTATAACTATTTATACATGTAAGTTTATATTTTATTGTCTTCATTTGGTTTCAATAAAAATAAGTAAATATAAACTTTATATTATAAAATAAAACAAAGCCTTTTTTTAAAAAATACAAGAAACATTTAACAATAGCTGATGTATTTCAATAAACTAAATATTTAACAATATATTTATCTTTTTCTTTATCAGATTGTTGTAGTTATAATAAAATGCAGAATTTTAATAAAGAACTGCATATGTAAATTTTAAAACCCAATTACGCGAATTTCGATTTTGAATACTTATATATACGTATGTATGTATTATATAATTTATACGCATATATTCTAACACAAAATAAGTGTTCAGGTGTATGTTTGTTTTTGTAATTTACAATATACTTTTATAAATCCTAAAGATTGTAATAAATATTTGTAAAATACTTTTTGTATTCTATAATTTGCATTTTACTTCCATTTTACGCATTTTTTAAATTAAAATTCTACTTTTAAAAACGGGAAAATGTAGAAATTTTTGATCAACTTTCGGAACTCAAAAAAAAAAAAAATAAAATAAAATAAAAAATAAATAAAATAATGCATTTTTAATAAAATCACACAATCAACAGTGGAAGAATTGTGTGATTTTATTAAAAATTGTATTTCATTCTCCCATTGTTTAATGGTGTTTTCCATTTCCTGCGGCTTATTTCTGTTGAGCTATCTAAATGATAGACCAGTTTGTTTCTGCCTTAAGGATTGTCTGAGTGAGTAATGCTGACCGGGATGTCGGCCTAGATAGCTCAATTGGTAGAGCCTTGACCTTGTAAGTCAAAGATCCGCGGTTCGAGTCCCGGTCCAGGCATTATTTTCACTCAGTCGGAAAAATTAAATTTCAATAAAATAATGCATGCACAATATTATTATTATTATTTTTTTTTTTTTTGTGTGTGTGTGTGTGTGTGTGTTAACTAGTACTACATTACTTTATTGATTAAAAATATTTATTTTGGTTTACTTTAATATATAGAGAAGTTTTTAAATTCTGTCGAACCTCATTAAAGTAAATCTCAAGGGGGATAAAAAAATTTGTTTATGTTTTATCAGTAGTTAATCAATAACTAATCCTCATGTAACTAAACTGATCTTCATTTTGGCAGGGATTGTGGAAACAGTTCATGTTAAAAATAATTTCATATTTCATATTTCATACTTCATATTTCAAATTTAATTATTAATTAGACTTCATATTATTAAAATAATTAAAACTTTTTAGTTTAGATTCTTAATTTGAAAGTTTTGTTTCATTTAACGTAAAAATTATAAGGATAAAAGAAATTGTAATTAAAATATTCTGCGCGCAGTGAGAAAGTATTCTTGAAAATTATTTGCAATGAAATAATATTTAAATTTTTTTTTCTATTTTAAAGTAAATCAAAATAATACTTTTGATCAATAGAGTAATGTCATACTAGTTAACACACACACACACAAAAATGTTTGTACATGTATTTATTTATTTTATTTTTTTAATTTTAAAATTTGATCGAAAATTTCTTAATTTTTCCATTTTTAAAAGTAGGTTGTTCCCTTATTGCAAATTTATATAGCAGGATTAAAATACAGTTTTTCATTTATACTCATTAGATGCCATGACATTTTTTCTGAATGCTTAATTTTTTCATAAAAAAATATTTTAGTTTTGATAATAGTATTAACTTTTTTATTAAGTTAATATGTATATTTAAGCTAACTTTCAATATTGCTGATTCATTAGATGTATATGAAGAAGTAATTTATGTGAAAGAATATTAAACTGACTGTGCAAATCTGCTTAAAGATAATATTAATTTATGACTTAGTTGGCTTAGTAAAATATAATTATTATCAACATTTTTATGTGACAAGAAAGCAATATTAAGTTTTTAACAAAAAATTTTGAAACAAATTTTTAGAAAGCTTGAGTTGATGGTACTCTAAATCTATGACCTTTACTTGAATAGAAAATGGTAACAAGCAGGTGCTTAGACGCAGCCTGAATTTACAAACAGAAATTGTATTGTGTTATACCAGAATAATACTGGGACACTGGTATCTTGGATCATACAACTAAACTTTTTATCACTTATCATTGATATTTTGATCCATATACTATATTAACCCAATCATTAACATTTATTACAATCACTTCAAAAGAGCATTTATGGTAACAACTTTATTAACAGGGTAGTTTTAAATAAGCTACCACTATATATTGCATTCTAAAACAAAAATGGAAAAATGGAAAATTTTGTGCATAGACTCTTCATAAGATGTTCTAGAGGAATTTAAAAACAAAAGTTCAATAATTTGCTTTAGGTAGTCCTTTTCATGGAAAACGGAAAATATAAAAAAGGAATAGAATACTATGGAAGGCACAAACATTATCAATTGAGATTGGTTGTTTTTTAAGTGGGTCATTCTTTTTACTAAATTTTCATTTTTACATACAAAGTTCCACCTGGTAGGCATTTTTGAAACTAAATTTAAAAAAAAAAAAAAAGAACAGAGAGAGAGAGAGAGAAAGAATATTGAGTTTATATTATAAAACAACCACATATTGATTTGCATAGCAATGCTATCGTTCATTTTAGCAGTAGGATGCGGCTTATAGCCAAATTTTGTTATAACCATTAACTAATCTAAATATGGAATACTTGAAAAAAATCACCTTAGTTTAATTCTTTATCCAAGAATGTAAGAAATTCCATGAATAAGTTATTGTTTTTCTACAAGAGCAATAGCAAAAGGTAATCTAAAGGATAGGCTCATAAGATGTTTATTAACTCTAATTTTAATGTATTAAATATTTTTCAAAATGTTCTAAAAACAGTGTATTTTGTATATTAACCGATAATATTTATGTAAAAATCATGTCGTTAAATATCACATCTATACATCATCATTTCATTATTAATTTTTCTACATATACACAGTGTTGTTAGACTGGAATTTCTAAGTATGAGTATTGGATACTGATAGGTTTTACCTGGTAGGAAAATTCCGTTATATTAATCTAATAATCTAAAGTTTAAAGGTCAACTTCCGTAGGAGATTTTTATGGAAAAATGAGTAAAATGTATTACCAAGATTAAAACGTTCATATATATATTTTTACTTTCTTCTATATGTAATATAGAGAAAGTATTGGATTCGCGAAAATTTTCGACCTCCGTTTTTTGACGGATCTACACGTTTTGGGATGTCCTGAACACGAATTGATAGTTTTTAAAAAATGTCTGTCTGTCTGTCTGTGTGTGTGTCTGTCTGTCTGTCTGTCTGTCTGTGTGTCTGTATCATTTTTTTGTGGACGCTGTATCTCACGAACCAATGAATGAAATTTAACCAAACTTGGTATTTAGTTGCACCCTGACATGAACTGGTGCCCATTAGATTTGGGAATCAATAGCTCAACAGGTGGCGCTGTGATCGCATTTTATGCAAATTTTTAACATGACAGCATAGGACAAAATTCCGTATAAATGAGCATAAAGAGAGTTAATTTAAACTTGTGATTGTAAAATTAACATGAATTATTGATAATAGTAGTAGTCTATTGATAATAGTAGTATCCATAAATCTGTGATAATTTAAAACAAAGTTATCGAATTTTTTTACTTTTAACAAAAAAAAAACTTGAAAAAAATCGTATTTTTTTTTTTTTTTTTTTTTTTTTTAACGAAATTTTACCAAACTTGGTATTTAGTTGGTCCCCGACATAAACTGGTGCTGATTATATTTGGAGATGAATAGTTCAACAGGAGGCGCTGTGATAGCATTTTATCTAAATTTTTAACATGGCAGAATAGGACAACAATTCGTATAAATGTGCATAATAAGAGTTATTTTACACTTGTGATTGTAAAATTAATATGAATTATTGATAATAGTAGTACGTAACTAGGAAAAAAATTTTGTGCATGGGGGGGGCATCGCTTCCCCCCCTGGGGGGGAAGTACCCCCCCGTGGGGGGTAAATTTTGAAGATGGATATCATTCGAAAGATCTCGTCAATACCTTTAAAACGAATGGTTGAACTATAAATCTGTGATAATTTAAAACAAAGTTATCGATTTTTTTTACTTTTAACCAAAAAAAAAAAAAAAAACTTAGAAAAAAATTCGCATTTCTTTTTTTTTTTTTTTTTTTTTTTATATATTGTTACTGATTGAATATGTATAGGAAAATATAGAAGAAAGTCTTGTGGTGGCCACAACATACTAGTTTTTTAATGATATCTACAGTATAAGTTTATATTACTTCTAAATTTGAGCTTCATCTCTAATCCAATGACCTCTACCAATATTAAAATGTAGAATAGAGTCTTTGATTACTTCTGTTATAGTACAGTCGAAAACAAAAGTGTCCGAACACTAGCAAAAATTCCTATATAAAAAAAGTACACTTAATACAGTTTTGCTAAATAAATCCTTGTCGAATTTTAGATTGACTAAGAACAGTATTCGACAAGGATTTATTTAGCATAACAGTATTAAGAGTACTTTTTTTACATAGGGATTTTTGCTAGTGTTCGGACACTTTTGTTACCGTCTGTATGTATGTTTATAAAACAATTTCGGCGGAATCTGAATAGATTATTTGTAAAAAAGTAATGAAAGTGTCCGTTTCTTGGCTATTTATCGCTTATTGGCGACACAAGGAAAATTGAAACTTTTTTTTTCCCCCCATAATATTAAAAAACTTTTTTGTATATCTTTCACACTAAAATAATTCAAGTAAGATTACTTCAAATAAACGCTTTTATAATTACAATTTTGTCATATACGTATATATAATATAGTATATATTTGGCGAGAAAGTAGGTTGTTCGCCAAATCGTATGCTGTCTTTGAGTTTTCTGAGCCAAATACTCGAAAGTATTTTTTTTTTTTTTTTACGGATTATCTACTGGGATAAATTCTGCAGATAAATTTAACTGATTTTATATAACGAAAGTAAGTAGTACCAGTGGAATTTTTTTAGAATATTCTGAGTATGCGCTTTAAGGATACTTTCCTTGTTAGTCAATAGTTTTTTGTGAAGCATTACTAAATTTTCGTAATAGAATTTTTAAGCTTGCAAAGGTTTTTTTGCGTCTGATTTTGATTATATGTTTGGATCAGTTAGTTTTGGAAGCATAAAGAAAAAGTTAAAGTAATTTGGAAAAATGGTCGAACGAGGAAATAGTTTGTAGCAAAGAAACATGTTTTCAGAAAATTGTAGAGGTATTTAGAGAATTTTGAATGAAGGAATAGTGTCTGAGAAATTTTATGGAATTGAAGGATTGGGGCGGATTTTGTGAAATTTACGCGGAAAGGTTGAGATTGAGGTTCTTTATGTGTGGGTACAACATTGCACTAGAGCTTCTCAGTAAGCAATTACCAATGGTCAGGGATTAAACTATAAAGATAATCTGGAGATATGACATCGCAATTTTGATCCTCTAGTGAGATTATGACTCCCAAGTTTTGGTAACATCTAGAGGTATAAATTTTACGAAACATGGAGGATATTGCAGCCACAACGGATTTTACGTGCATCAGCCATCATTAACGTATATAATGGACTTTCTCTGAAATTGTTAATTTTAGTAATATAAAGTAGTATTTTATTATTCTACGCCACCAATAAGAGCGGTGACTTTAGTACTGATCAGCAAACTTATTTTCAACAATGACCGAGTATCCTTTGCCATCTCCTCCACCTGCCGTAATAGATTTAGTTTGTTTTTAACCTTAGGTCTTTATTTCTATTGAAAGACACTAAGTTTCACAGGAATTGAATTCCTCTGGGGTTACACCGGCCAATGGTATTTCACAAAGTCTAAAACTTGATAAAACCCCTAAAATCTCATTCTCAAACCTCGAGCTAGAAACAGGAAATAGTTTAATATTTATCCCAAATTTTGTTTTAATAATGTGTTTTATACTTTGAAAAAAAGACCGCCATTCAAGATGGTTTTTGTAAAAGCATTTTTTAATTTTGATTTATTTCTTGCCTTATACCTGAGTAGGTAGTATTTGCAAATAAAATAATGACATCTAGAAATAGACACAATAAAGCTCCTGTAACTACTCGCCAAATTATCATAATCCTAACTTTCAAACAAAGATGTAAGTCTCCGAATCAGATTTGTTTGCGAAATAAAAGCTGTTTTCTTCTTCAAGTTACAACTGTATTATTGTTATAATTTGTTTATTTGTTACTTTTATTTCATTTCACAAAGGCCATAAATATTTAATTATAAGTTTTATAACTTGAAAGGAATCAGCAACGAAATAGGATCTAAGACAAAGAAAACGTACAGCAGCAATTCTCTCTTTATTTTTTCTACAAAACAAAATTCATCTAGAAATATAAACCATTTCAAAAAAAGACGATAAAATGATTAAATTAGATCTCAAGAATGCAGTTCTTAAATTTCAAAAGGAAAAAGGGAATTATTTTGCGTCACATGAGCGAGATATAGTAAAACAGCTTAAAATATTTTCTCGTATATACGCTTTATTTTTCTTTTTTTCTTTTAAAGCTTTGCATATATGGATTTTCTTCAAAGTAAACTTTTTTTTCTTATTTTGCGCTTTATTCCTTAGTATACAGTACACTGAAAAAGAAGACGCTTCTATGTTTAAAAAAATATCAAAAATCGCATGGACTAACGTTTCATATTCTTTCCTAGAAACGTACATGCAAAACCTCTCTTCGCCTTTTCAGAATATTTATCTTTTCAATGAAAGTCGAACCAATTTAATCCTGCTTCTTGTGCAATCTTCTAAAATATTCTGCACACGAGATGGCGCTCAACAGTGGACATGCTTTAAGGAACGGAAGGATTTTGAAGTCAAAAATATTCTGAATCAGGACGCCCGTTGCTAGGCAACGGGATAACCTCTTCGCATATGCTTATACCTTAGAGGGTCATCCTCCTCTATCTTTATGCAGTATCTTGAGAATTCTCATCTATTTTTTTTTTCTTCTGAGAAAGTATCATGATTTGGATATAAAAAATGAGAAAAGAATGTAAGAATGCACCAGAAGTGCCTTGAATTGCTGTACTAAAATGAGGTAGTTAATTATGTATGATGAATAAGATGGATTCACTCTAAAATAGTTTGAACTTTTTCTTTTTCTTCTTTTCTTTCTTTGTATTGTATATACTTATGTCCCTAATTTGATTTTTGTTTTAAAAAACAAAGAGAATTAGAGGATACTTTGATAGTAAAAGGTACATTCTTAATGAATTATTGGAAGCACGTGTTATTTTACTAGATTTATGAATTAATTTAATTCATAATTTTCATGAAGCGCTTGAAAGTAATTTAGTTAGTTGGGTCTCAGTCACATTAATTTTTCATCTTTCATCAAGTTATTCTGCTTATAATAAATTTAGAAAAACAAAAACAAAAAGGAAGATGGAAAGAAAGAAGGAAAGAAAAAATAAAGAAAGAAAGGAAGAAAAGAAGTCAAACATTACGTTGAATAATTGTGAAAAGTTAATTCATTGTACTTTCATTGCTAAATTAATATTTTTTGAGCTCTTTTTTTTTTTTTTTTTTTTTTTTAATGGCGTATTCGAAGCAAGATGTTTTTATTTCAGAATTTAAGGAGTTTATTGTAAAAAGACCATAAAAGTTTGTGATAAGTATGAAGAAACAGAAATATGTTATTAAATACCATAAAATGAAGAAATAGGCAAAAATTGTTTAAGTGTCCAAATATGTACGTACGTTCTTCAGACAAAAAAAAAAAAAAAAAAAATAGTTGTGGAAAGTTATTTAATCGTCCTTTCCTTTCTAAATTAACATATATACATAAATGGGTGTTGTGGTTTGAAATTGGATGTCCGGATGGGTTCCTTAAACTATATTAAAATAAATAATAAATAAAATAAGATAAAGTAGAAGGAAAATTACGTTTGCTATGTGCATCATTAGTTCTTTTTTTATTTCTCCTTACGCTTTTATCATGCAGCTTGGTTTATATTCTATACATATTTCGAATATCTTTGTATTATGTTTTGTCATCAATAAGTATAGCTGTAGAGAGCGGAAAATATTTTAAAATATAATGTATTATTGATTTAGTTTATATAAAATTGATTCATTAATATCAAGAAAATCCTATATATTAAATCGTAATATATAGGATTGATTTAGTTTATAGAAATTACAATTTTATGAACATGGCACAATAGGACAAACTCTCACATAAACATACTTTATTAGTATTATTCTCGATGAAAAAAAAAAATGTCGGATGCATTTTAAATATCTATTGTTATCCTGAGAAGAATCTTAATAGATTTCAACACACATCATGATACATATATCATGTGATATAATTCGTATATCATACAACTTAAAATGTCTTAAACATTTTAATGTCATGTAACGAAATTTAGACGAAGGGAGAAAATGAATAGAGGATATTTTTAAATCAAGTTGTAAAAATTTATAAATGAGTATTCTAACCAAGCAATCAGAAATGTACAAACATTTTCAATAAATGTTAATGGAAAAAAATCTGCATTATGTTGAAAATTGCAGGTTTATTTTTAGCCTTAGGAAAATTAAATTTATACAAATGAGACTAAAAGTATTTCTTTAATAACATCATACTAGTACCACCCAGTGATCGAAACTCGAACATTTTTTTTTTTAAGTAAGCCATTAAATAATAAAAATATAAATTCAAAATTTCCGTATAAACAATGTTCTTGGACTCTATACTAAAAGATAAATAAAATAAATAAATTAATAACTAAATTAACAAAGTATGTACAAAGTATGTAGTGAGTTTGCTGCATATATATAATATAGAAGCAGAGATACAGCCTTTCCATAAATGAAAATAAACTGTAGCATAGTAGCGCCACCTTTCGTCCGATATGAACCCAAATGGAATGAGTATATTTTTATATAATATCCAGCTTACATACCAAGTTTGGTGCATTTATAATGAATAGAAACTGAGCTATTTCTTCTACTCTGTATAAATGTCTCTTGCATTCTCGTAAGCAGAAATAAGCTGCAACATAGCTGTGCCATATATCGGTAGATTTGTACCCAAGATGAAGCAGCGTAATTTTACATAATATCAATCTCATATACAAAGTTTGATGTGTTCATACACAATAGAGATTGAAATATAGCTTTCCCTTAAATGAGTCGAATCACAGCAGGGCAGCGCCACCTAGGTATATATTCTAAAAGCTAATGCTCATCAATTTAAGTCATTGACTAACCAAACATGTACCTTACTCCAATTCTGTCTGTTGGTTCATGGAATACAAAATTTTGCTAACATACCATACAAACACACATACACTCATTTAAAAAAGGAGCGAATCACGTTTAGGACATCTCAAATTGTGTAAATTCATAGAACACCAGAAGTCGAAAATTTTCACGAATCTAATACTTTCTCCTATATCATTTTATATAACCGCACCACCTACTGGTTAACATGAACAAAAAATTAATCAATATATCTTCTCCCAGTTATCATTTACATATGCAATTCTGTGCAATTTTCACCAACAGATGTTGAGATGTGATGAGGAGATGTTGATATGCTGAGACCAACAGGTGGGCCTAAACCAAATTCCTCTTTGACCAATGCCCAAAATATTTACGAACTACAAATCAAGAAAAAAAATTAACCCAAAATAAATATATACATATGAACATAACGTGTTAACAATAATGATAATCATTAAATCTAAGCTGTCTGTAATTAATTACATTTTATTATACTAGTTTACACTCGATTTTGCTTGTGATTTTGTTTGTTTAAACTCCGTTTTTGTTTCGTTCAAAGCAGTTCATTAAATTTTGTTTTTCGCTTTACATTTATATAGAAACAATTTACATGATTAGTATATATTTGGATCTATTCAAATAAAAGGAAAATAGTATGTTTTGACTCATAGATTTTGAAAAAAAAAAAAAAAAAAAGAAAAAAAATGTTGTAATTATTATAGTATTTCATTAAATAATAATGTTTTATTAAAGCATAACTGCCAATTTTTAAGCTTTTTAGCTTACAGTAAATTTTAATGAATCATTTTTTAATTTCTTTAACAGTTTTTACTGGTTAAATAAAATTAAAATTTGAACTCAGTTAAAGTGCTATTAAATAAGATAAATATAACCGCTATGAAAAATTAAATTTATATTCGAGATCAACTTACATACACTGGTCAAAAAAAAATTAAGGAACAGCCCGTATTCTCTTTCTCTTCTTTTGCACTTAATTTTTAAACAAATAAACATATGAACATAAAATTTGGATGGCCTGTTCATTATCATATTATTAACCGAATCTTATGTAATTTTAGCATAAGAATAATTTTTAAGCTAATAAATATTCATTTTTCTCGCAAAAGTAAGCTTTGGAAAAAATGAAAAATTTCAACAAATTTAGAAAAGAACACATAATGAAAAGTGGTGTTAAGGATGCATTAGAGATAGGTAAAGACGCTCATGCCTTGAAATGTTAAACTAAATCTCGATTTTTCTTTTTGTATTAACTTTTCTTTTACTTTTATAATGAACTTTTTAAAAATATATAATTACTAATTTGTAAACTATACTCAGCACTAGAATAATAATGATTTTGAAAAATAATTGTATAGTGAACATCTTATCCAATTTTCATGTTTGTATGCATATTTTTTAAAAAGTTATTCACATGCGAAAAGAAGAAGAAAAAATAAGAAACAGAAAATGAATGCAGGCAGAAAGATTTGGTTGTAATCTAACATAGGAACGCGTGTGCGTCTTTACCTATCTGTAAGGCATCCTTATGACCATTTTTCATTAAGTGTTCTTTCTTAAAATTATTGAAATTTTTCATTTTTTTCAAAGCTTACTTTTGAGAGAACACTGAATATTTATTAGCTTAAAAATTATTCTAATGCTAAAGTTACACGAAATTCAGTTAATAATATAATAACGAACAGGCCATCCAAATGTTATGTTCACATGTTTATTTGTTTAAAAATTATGTGCAAAAGAAGAGAAAAGGAAAACAGGTCGTTCCTTAAATTTTTTTGACCAGTGTATAATACAGCCGGCAGCAAAATTATTGAAGCACACATCCATATCCACATTTTTCTTTTCTTTCTTTCTTTTCTTTTCTTTTTCTTTTCTTTTCTTTCTTTCTTTCTTTTTTTTTTTCTTTCTTTCTTTTTTTTTTTTTTTTTTTTTTTTTGATCGCTGATTTTTATTACAAACCTGCTTTTTTTAAGCAGCATAAGGCTAAATTCATGACTCGACAAATATTTACTTAACAAAACAGTATTAAATGCTCAATTTTTAAATAGGAATTATTGCTAATGCTTCAATAGTTTTGCTGCCAACTGTACAATATCATGGTATCCATCAAATATGGTGAAATGACGGCAAACCCGTTTTATTTAACATTAGGAAATTTGCACATTAATTTGTATATTGATTCGCATTTGAATATGATACCTGTGTTTATGTATATACATAATCACAGGTAGAATGCACTGCAAAAACCCTGTAGAATATACACAGTAAAAAAATGTAATTTAATTAGTAAATTTACATGTTATTATACATTCAGAAATCGCGTTCTCTATGCAACACTCTATGCTTAGCACATATTATGCCTTTTACACCGATTGCATCCATAAAAATTAATATAAATTGTTATTAAGTTTTATTTATTATTATTTTTTACTGGGATTATTTATTTATTTATTTTGAAAAAAAAAAAAAAAAAATACAAAAGCCGCAGTTGAAATACTACATAATCATAAAGTAATATTCATACCAGACAGAAAAATATAATTTAAAATTACTTAAACAATGAAAAATCGAAATATCTTTCTAACGCATTTTCAAAAGAAAAAAACTTCTTACTGAAAAAATAATTAAGAAAAATCACAGTTTAAAAAAAATAATTAAAAAAAGTAATAATAATAATAATAATAATAATAAATTACACAAAGAAATAATGATTGTATGATTTTTTAAAAAGTTACTTAGACTTCATTAGTTTTGAATTAGATAAAGAATGCTTGTCAAAATTATAAATATCAGTCGAGTAGTGTATTTTTACTTTTATTTATTAAAAAAAAAAACTTTATTGACTGAGAATCATTTAAATATTTATGAAATATTTCAATGAGTCATTTTGATGAATTACATGCAATATCAACGATAGGTTATTCGAAAATAAGTAATTTTAAAATGCTCATAAAAAAAAATAAAAAATAAAAAATAAAATAAAATTTATTAAAAATATTTCTGAATTTAAAATTAAAAAAGCGAAAAATGCAATTAGTAATAGACAATTTGGATAGATTTAATTAAAATTTAATTTATTTATTTATTTATTATCATTGTCATTATTTTGTCATTATTTTTTGATTCGATATCGCTTTAAACCCTCACAAAACTTCATTCGTAGTTTTTTTTTTTTTTTTTTTAACTATTTGAACCAGCATTAGAAGGATAACACTCAAACACGTGGCGTGAGGCAGTATTTGGGGGCCTAAAGGGGTTTTATATGACCTTTGGTTCAACGACCGGATTGTATCTAATGCCCGAAAGACCTTGATTTTTCATACATCTCAACAATAATATCAAGTTACGTGGAAAAAAGACCTTCTCACTTCAAGCTTTTTAAATTTCACTTCAATTTTTATATAATTGTTATGTTATCGAAACATGTTTTTTAAAAATCGTTTCTTTTTACATCTTTTTACAAAAATTATTAATTAAATATAAAAATACGAAACTATCCTAATACATAAACTGTTTTGATATGTGAAACTATTATAATAAAAAATAGTTTCACTGTGATTATAATGCGATAAAAATTAAAAATTAAAATCTTTTAGGCAAAAGCTTTTAATGGATCTTTTATTTTATTATTATTATTTTTTAAAAATAGATTTAGAAGAAAAAGAAAGCATTTTTCTTTTGTTACTCTGTCGCTTATTAAAGCATTTTTTATAGAAAATAATATTTTTAAATAAATTTAAAACATCTCTTACTAAACATAAAATAGCTGTTGTTTTGTTTTCTTTTTAAAGAAAAACAACATTACAAAATCAAATAACAATAATAATAAAGTAGTTTGTTTGTATTAAGGAAAATTCTAATCTTTTATTAGCAATTTAATGGTTTATTATTATTATTATTATTATTATTATTATTATAATTATTATTATTATTATTATTTTGATATTTTTGAAACATTTGTCGTATTTTCAGTTATTGTATGTAATTTTTTATATAATGTTGCTTATTGCAAGTAGTACAACTTTTTGTATGTTTTAGATTGTATATACGTAAAAAATTTGTATTTGCATAAAATTAATCCATGTTAGTTGAATGTATGGATAGATTTTTCATATGTAAACTTTTAAGTATGGTACATGCACAATAATTGTTTGTAATAGGCATGTGCACATATGAGAATATAAGTAAGAAGTATGGAAGTGTGTTGATTTGAAAAAATGAATTAGTTTTAGTTACTTTGGTGTTATGAATACTAAAATCCCCCCCCCCCAAAAAAAAAAAAAAAAAAAAAAAAATCTTAGTTATTTATTATTTCGTAGTGCAATACTTTTTTCCAGAAAAAAGTGCATGTGAGGAAAAAAAATGTGAGAAAAAAGTAATACCAAGCGAAGTAATTATACGCTTGGTATTACTTTTTATAATTAATATCTTACAAAAAAAAAAAAAAAAAAAAAAAAAAAACATGCAAGAATGGAAATTCAAAAATAATAATTTGAAACATGCATAAAGATTTTTATTTAACTATATGTACATACATATGTCTGTTACTTGCTTAACTTCTACTTGCTTAACTACTTAATAATTGTTTGTAAAAGGCATGTGCACATATGAGAATATAAGTAAGAAGAATGGAAGTGTGTTGATTTGAAAAAATGAATTAGTTTTAGTTACTTTGGTGTTATGAATAAAATCCCCCCCCAAAAAAAATCTTAGTTATTTATTATTTCGTAGTGCAATACTTTTTTCCAGAAAAAAGTGTATGTGAGGAAAAAAAATGTGAGAAAAAAGTAATACCAAGCGAAGTAATTATACGCTTGGTATTACTTTTTATAATTAATATCTTACAAAAAAAAAAAAAAAAAAAAACATGCAAGAATGGAAATTCAAAAATAATAATTTGAAACATGCATAAATATTTTTATTTAACTATATGTACATACATATGTCTGTTTCTTGCTTAACTTCTACTAGTGAAAGCCATAACGAAATATCAGTTCATCTATCAAAAGTTTTGTATTGATATAATTTATAATGAGTTGAATTCGCAAAAAAAAAAAAAAAAAAAAAAAAAAAAAGTGTTACTATTCGACTTTTGATTAAAAAAATATTTTAATAAGCTTTATTATTACTATTATTATTATTTATTTCTTTATTTTACCTCTAACCATATTAAAAATCTAAATAAGTTAAAATAACTCATATAAGTAAAATATTTAGACTTAATTAATTTTCTAGTTTAACTTCTATTTGTTAAACAGCACGCCCTACCAATTCATTCCAAACTACCACAAGTCAGATCGAACTACCAATTCTTTTATCACTACAGAGATTGTTATCTAAGAAACGTTATTGAGACGTGCGTGAATGCATTTTATTAAACACAACACAAGCAACAAAATGTTATCTTTCACTATGAATGTTATTAATTGACAAAAAGTGTTGTAACTTTCGTCAGTGTCCATGTTTTAAATGTGTCTACTGAATATAATATCAAGTATTATTACATACCTGTAGACATTAAAAGTAAGTAGAATTTGCTTTAAAAAAAAAAAAAAAAAAAAAAAAAAAAAGGTGTAAAAATTTTGTATGTCTAAATGCTACACGACCTTCCAAAAAATTTTAACAGGCTGCCTTTTTTCTTTTTCTCTCCCCCCCCCCTCCTTAAAAAAAAAGTTTTTTTACATCTAACCATATCAAAACTCTAAAATAACTAAAATAACTCATATAAGTAAAATATTTAGACTTTAATGCAAGTTAACTTCTACTAGTGAAAGTCATAACGAACTACCAATTCATTTGTTACTGTAAAGATTGTTATTTAAAAAACATCCTTAAGACGTTAAGACGTGTGTGGACGTATTTTATTAAAAAAAAAAAAAAAAAAGTTAACTTTCATTATGAATGTTAATAATTAACAAAAAGCGTTGTTATCTTTTAAATGTGTCTACTGGATATAATATCAAATATTATTACATACCTGTAGCTATTTAAAGTACTTAGAATTTGCTTAAAATAAATAAATACACTGTGTAAAAACTGTGCATGCCTAAATGTTACTCGACCTTCCAAGAAATTTTTAACAGGTTGCTTTTTTTCTTTTTTCACCCACCCCCCTTAAAAAAAAAAAAAAAAAAAAAAAAAAAAAAAGATTTTTGCATCTAACCATATTAAAACTCTAAAAGCATTGAAATAACTCATACAAGTAAAACATTTAGACTTTAATGCAAGTTAACTTCTACTAGTGGAACTACCAATTCGAACTACCAATTCATTTATCACTGCAAAGATCGTTATTTAAAAAACGTGCTTAAGACGTGCGTGGACGTTTGTTAATAAACAAAAAATAAACAGAAAAAACGTTAACTTTTATTATGAATGTTATTAATTGACGAAAATGGTTGTATCTTTCTATGTCTTTTACCATAATTACACGTTTGGTACGCTTCCTATCTTAACCGTAGCGTACAGCCTATAATTAAAAAATCCATCATTGTCAATGGTGATACTAGTTCTCAGAACTTCTTACACAAAGATATGTTCAAAAACAGCTGTTACTATTCTATTAAAATACTGTAAATGACAATAGTATCATTTAGGTAATGACAAAATATAATTGCATTCTAGAATTACGGTTTTAAAACTACAAAATTGGATAAATAGTTTTGATATCAAAATATATGTATAATAACAGAAGTTTTCATCTTAAAATTGATGAAAAGAAATTGAAACTCCTGTTATATTTTAAATTAATAAGAGTTGTAAATTTGAAAAATTGTCACGAAAAATTTAAAATGAAATTTTATTAAAGATTATTTCATTAATAATATTTCCATGTACCTTATACCTAATTTATTAAAAGCATTAATGCATATAATTTTATTTATTTATTTTAATGAATGTAATTTTTTATATTCCTTTAATATGAAAAATCAATAGAAATTACCAATAAGCCTCCATAATGTAAATCTATTAAATAAAATATTCTTTAAAAGTCTGACGTTTAATCTTCATATGCATCAAAAGCATCATTTTGACCAAACGTTATTCGACAGTGTTATTTATTCATATTATAGTGCCATTTGATGAATTTTTATGTCCATCAGTAAGTAAATATTAAAATATTTAACTCTGATTATGTACCAACATTAAATAAAATACTTCTTGTTTTAAAACGGTTTTATAAAAAGGTTTTTCAAATTATTTTTTGTAAAAAGCATTCCTTGTATAAAATATTATTTTATGTAAACAAAAAATGCTTACAGGTTCACCATTCCATCTATTTTAGAAGAAAAGTTTGTTTCAATGAAATTGGAAAGTAATTAGAAAATAAATTATTGAAAAAGGTATTGGAATTGGTATGGCTTTTCTGAATATGGCACGAGGGTTTTAAAAACTGGCGTTGGTGGTAACGTCGGTACATACATGTGTTAAAACTCAAACTTTAATTGGTATTATAGGTTTAAAAGTTAAAACTTTGAACAGATAAATCTAATATGTTCTGGCCACCGCAAGACTTTTTTCTATATTTTTTTTTTAATAAAAATTCACGCAGTAGAAATTTCTTATTAAAACTATCACTTATTAAAATTATTTTCCATAATTTTTCCAATTAATTTTCTAGTTGATGATTACTGTTATAAATATTTTTTTTTTAATTTCACATCGAAATGTTAAAAATTATTCTCATTATGTACATTTAAACGAAAATTTGTCCTAAACTACCGCATGAAAAATTATGAAAAAGTAGATGACAGCACCACCTGTTAAGCGATTGATCCCCAAATATAATTATCACCAGTTTAAAACTAAATGCCAAGTTTCGTTAAATTTCGTTCATTGGACATTCCTTGTATATTTAAAATTAATAAGATTTTTGGATTTGGAAAATTGACACAAAAAATTTTAGATGAAATTTTATAAAAAATTATATTATAAATAATATTTCTTATATATCGTATACCTAATTCATTAAAAGTATTCATAGATAATTTTATTTCTTTATTTTAATAGCAGTAATTTTTTTTTTATATTATTTTAATGTAAAATCTAAAGGAAAATTGAATACAAATTACCATTAAGGTCTATTAAATAAAATTTTCTGTAAAAGTCTGACATTTAATCTTCATATGCATCAAGAGACACTTTTTTACCAAACGTTAGTCAACAGCGCTATTTATGTATATTATCGTGCCCTTTAAATCTTTTTTATAACTGTTAATAAATTTTTGTGTTCATGAATATAGTAATTATTAAAATATTCAATTCTTATTATGCACTTAAACGTAAAAAAAATATTTCTTTTTTTTTCTTTTCTTTTTTTTTTTTTTAAGGGGGAAAAAAAATTTGTATAAAATATTATTTTAAATAAATAAAAATTACTTGCATGTTTAAAATTCTATTTGTTTCAGTAGAAAATTTTATTTCAATAAAATCGTAAATAATTTATGAAATAAATTATTATAAATAAGCATTGAAATTGAAATGGATTTTCTGAATATGGCATGAGTCTTTTGAAAATTGATGTTAATGAGAACGTACGTACAAACATGTGCTAAAACTCAGATTTTAACTGATAATCTGGATTTAAAAGTTAATAGTTTAAACATAAAAATCTAGTATGTTGTGGCCACCACAAGACTTTCTCCAATATCTTTTTATGCAAATTCACGTAGTACAAATTATTTATTAAAACTAACATTTAGTAAAATTATTTTCCGTGATAAATGCAGATAAATTTAATCTCAGAGAAGAATAATACTTAATGTCCAAAGTCAATTCTGTGCCATTTTCTTAGGAAATGGGTTTACAAGATCGCAAATCTATGATTTAATCATTTGTTTTAAAAGTATTGATGAGTTCTTTTAAAATATATCCTTTAATATTTAACATATTAAACATTTTCTCCGGGAAGTAATGCCCTATACAACAATTTTTTTGGTTGAATTTCGTTCATGGGTTATTGAGATACAAAGTCCACAAAATGTTTGACACCGCGCGCACACTAACGTACACATACAAAGACAGACAGACATACATTTCCTAAATCGGGTTCAGGAATGTCAAAACATGTAAGTACATTAAAATCTTTCACTGATCCAATACTTTATTATTTATATATATAGAAGAAATATAAAATTAAAGACATTTCGAATAATAATCTAATATGTGTGGTAAAAATCAGTTATAATGTTCCTATTTGTGGATAGTCTATTGAAAAGTAGAAACTGTTTTCAAAAGTGCAATTAGAAATTATGAAATATAAAAAATAGGTTTCTTTAAAAAGTTTAAGTATATAAAAGAAAAAGTGAGATATTTTAAAGATGATTTTGTATAAGAGAAAAAGTATACACCTTGTGTAAGTAAACAAAGTTTTAAAGGTAATTTAAATAAGTTCCTTACAAAATTTCGCCCTCCAGTATGTAGTTACTAAATGTCAAAATATGCTGCGAAGAAATTATTTAATTGTGTAAAGTTTTTATTTATTTATTTTAAGGATTTAAAAAAAAATATTATAACATTTAACTCTTTTATATGGTGTTGCTAAATTTTGAAGTATGCTGCAAAAAAAGTATCGTGTTAAATTGTATTTAAAAGTGTAGAGATTTTTTCAACTTGAAACTGCATTTTTTGAATTTATTTTTTGACTTTAAATATACTGAAAAAGTATAAGTGTATATTTTTTAAAGGTTAAGAATAAATACTTATATAAATTTGTACCAGTTTATTTGCTCCTATGTATATAGTAGAACAGTAATGAGGAAGTTTAAAATTAAAAAGGTAGGTAATGCGATTAATTCAAAATTTAAAAATGTATCATTCCTAATGACTATATCTGGTGTTATTAGAAAAATTGAGATTTTAATGAAAAATTCAAGTATAATATTTAAAAATAACCATTTAAGTATTCAACCTGTTGTATTTTTGAACGAAATACAACAGAAAAAAAAATTTGTAATAGCCTTCGAACTCAAAATTTGGTGAATAGTAGAAAACTTATCAGTATTTTATATATATGGTATGATTAGTGACATGATTATTAAAAAAATATAATAAATAAATAATAAATAAAATGAAAAGAATGAATGAAATCATATGACATATTTTTAAATTATATTTAAAAAAAAATGTATTCGTAATTAAGACATATTTATATTATGTGCGTAGAATATTATATTAGATGTTCATCGCGGGAATTGTATACCGTATGAAAAAATGCTATTAATAATTTTAAAAGAGCATTTCCTTTTATTCTACATATCTTTGAAAATTATAAGAAATTACAAACACGTGGATATGTTATCAGCTCTGAAGTATTAATAGAGTAAAAATGTAAATGTAGTTTAGTATGGAATATCTGATATAAGATGTACAATTTCTAATAAGTTTAATTGAGCTTAACAAAGACAAGAGCGGCAGGAGAGAAAATATTTTTATTTGCTCGAAAACTTTCTATTTCTTTACTATAGTAATCCAAGTGGAAAAAAAAAAAAAAAAAAAAAAAAAAAAAAGAATGTAACTTTGGAAAAAATTCGAACGCATTGAATGTACTGCAGTTTACCATATATATATATATATATATATGTGTGTGTGTGTGTGTGTGTGTGTGTGTGTGTGTGTGTATTAAATGACAGACGATGTGGTACTTTAACCTTTTGTATCCCACCAGGACTCTAAAGACGATGAAAAAGAATTCGTCAATATAGCCTAAATTTACTACTGGATTTAATTGGAACTTCAAAGTCCCTATAGTTTAAGCTTTTCCCATAGTTAGGTAATAGTTTAAGCTAAATTTAATATGAGATGTTTCTCATGCAGCAAAGAAATATAATAAAAAAGTTTCAAACTATTCTTCCAAAAATAAGGTGATTTGTGATATAAAGGGTTAAGTAAATTAACTGTTTGAAATATTTTTTATTTTATTTTTTAATGTTTATAATTTGCATTTAAATTAATTGCAATATGTATTCCTTCCAGAATTTTGATATTTTTATTCATTGAAAAGTTATAATTTTATAAGGGCTTCAGTGGTTATATTAAACATAAATAAACACCTGTCATTTGCTTTGTTAGCTACATTAATTCGTAATCTGCTATTACTCCATTTTAAAAAAAGAAAGAAAAAATGTTTATATATATTACCTTTGAAATAAATTTATGACTAAATATAAGATGTATTGTTTTATGAAGGGAAAAAATTGGGAATGAAAGGGTTAAGAATTTTGCATTTCTTGTTTTGCCAGACCAAGTATATAATATGAACCATAATGTAGTAAGCGGTTATAAATAAAAACATGTAGACAGAGAAAATATACTTCCCGACCTAAACATATAATGATTTTTTCATATACAAATTTCCTCTTCATGTTTACTAAAAACATTATTCAATTTAAAAAAGAACTGTGCATCATATTACATTTATATGAAAAATAATAAAAGATAATGTGACTTTATAACACATTTCTTAAATTTGACGGGTTTTTTTACTGTAAAATTTCACTTATTTTGAAAGCTTTTTTGGTTTTAAAAATAAAAAAATTGTAAGATAAAAAACTTTATGTGCCATGTTTTTAAATTTTGTTGAATCAAAGCTATAGAACTACATTAGCACTTTACCAATGCATATAAAATTTTTAAAGTGATAATGACGTCAATTTTGGTGAGATGCATAGCTTATCTTTTTACAATTTTTAACGTTCACGTTTAATTAAATGTATTTGTTTTTATTTCTAAAGAAAATAAACTCTTATTTTTTTTTAAAATTTAATTTAATTAATTATTATTATTATTATTTTTTTTTGCAACAATTAAATTATAGCTAATATTCTAATGGCTATTTCTAAAATTATTAGGAGGTTATTGTTTTCACATTCTAATTAATTAAAAGAAACCTAATCAGAAATTAGAAAATAGGGCTTCGAAGTATTGTGTTGTCATCGGATTCTGAGCTAGTTTTAAAGTTTCAAATGTCTAGGTAGTAGGGAAGTTAGTTAAAAATCAATTGCAAGATTTGTATCTGACAAACAGTCAAGAATCGAAGTTAATGAAAACATAGTAAAATAAGTTGTTCATTTTTAAAAATATCCTTTTAAAATTATTTATTTTGTTATTCACGTTATATATTATTATACAAAAAATTATTTGCATAAATTCAATCCGCAATTCTGTAATTTATTCCTTGATATTTAAGTTAAGGTTATTCAATAATACATACTTGTTTTGAATATTTTCAAATTTATTTTATATGCTTTATGTATATGTATGATCTATATTTTAATGTATATATATATAAATATATAGGAGAATATTTTCTTACATGAACATCGTTTTACTTTGCTGAAATATCTATGGATATCTATTAAAATTTTAAAAAATAAAGTTTAAAAACTACTATGTGACATAAGTTTATGAAAAATGGGGTAAAAAACGAACGAATATACAGATTTATGGGAATGAAAACGATCGTATTTTCTCTTAAATTCTGTAAAGTATATGATATATATCTCTTGTCTCAATTTTTTCGAACAATAGCTTATTTTCTCAACTTCCCCTTGAATGACGCATATGAATTATGAGTTATAATGTATGTTGTTTCATAAACTTGTTAGAATGCTGCTAACAAGTTCATCTGACAATCTTCTTTTGCGATAAATCACTGAAAAGAAAGTCCATTTTCATAATTTCGAGCAATAAATTTCAATTATAAAACTTATGATGTTTTTATCATCTTAATCGTATATATATTTTATTCCATTTCTTTCTTATTTAAACATATGGAAACTTTTGATATTTTTAATGTTATTTGATGAACTTTAAAAACATACTTTTTTTTTTTTTTTTTTTTTTAATTCTATTTTTATAGTATATATTTTTAAAAAGGGCATCTTCATAAATTATAACCCCAGAGACATATTTGTAAAAAAAATTCCAGGATGTATAAAACATGTTCATTATAATAAGTGGGAACATCTATTTTACAGTTAAGATATCAAATAACATTAAACTTCAAGTTTTTGAAAATAATAGATTTTTGAGTCTAAATTGTGAGTGCTATTGTTTTCATATTTAATTTTAAAGCAATATCATCTCTTAAAAACTTTTTTATTGATTTAAGAAATTTTTCGTTTATAATTAAATAAAATATCAGCTAAAAGTTTCATTTTACTTTTTGAATGAAAAACAAATATAGATTTTCCTGCTTGTTTGTTTGTATCTGTATTTCATTTAAATTTTAGCTATATTTAAGTGTCTGAATTTTGACTCTATTAAGTATTTAATTTATAAAACTATACAGAAAACATTTGTTGTTCTTAGACCCCTTCTACTTTTTCTTTTTTCTTTTTTTTTTTTTTTTTTTTAAGGATGGAGGACTATCAGTCTCAATCTACGGATTTTTACGATACCAGTTTTACGATAGTTGGACATTTATCGAAAATACAATTGCATAATTTGGAAGCGATGTTATAATTTGAAAATAATAACAATAATAATAGTCCTCCTAAATTCTGCTTTTGCCAGAATTTCATCAAAATTTTTTTAATTTTTATTTTTTTAAGAAAAAGAAAAGAAAAGAAAATTAATAATAATCAGTTTCGAAACAAACAGTATCGAAAAAGTGTTTTTTAATAATTTTGAATTAGGAAATAAAAAAGTGCGCGTGCAAAAAAAAAAAAAAAAAAAAAAAAAAAAACAAGATAATTAAGTTTGAATTTGAGTTGGTAATTTAAGGATGCCATTTTATTACCATTTCGGCTATGAATGAGAATGACTATTCCAATTGTTTAAGTAAAGGCCTTAGTGATAAATGTCTTCTTCGGTGCCAAATTTCTTCAAGGGGGTCCAATGCTAAAGCTGTTCCTTTCCCTTAAATTTCTCTGTACGATGTAAGTAAATATTCGGATCAACTTTAGTAAAGAATTTTTTGGCGACTTTTGAAATTTTGTCGCCTAAACAGTCTGGGCATTTATTTCTTTATTTTTAATTAAATATTGTTATTGTTACTATTTAATTTAGCGAGAAATAAGTCTTACAGCTGCAGTAAATAATCGCTTTTACATTAAAGCGAGGAGAATGGGATAGTAAGTAATACAAGTTGGCAAAATAGTACTTATTTTTACTTCTATTTATTTATTTTCATTTATTTATTTATTTATTTATATTTTTTTAAGGTTTGACTTTAAACATTTCATATTTCCTAGTTGGTGACAGAACATTTTACATTATATACTTTAATTTCCAAGATCGAATTCAAATCCCGGTTCAGGCATGGATATTCCTAGTTGTTCGGAACATTGAAAAAAATGAAGGAAAAAGAATACTCAAAAATGAGTAAAATTTTGTTAAATTTGGACATGTCAAATACTCAAAATAGCTTCGAAGCAAATACACTCAAATTTAAAAATCCCATGTACTTATTATTGAGTATATTAACATGCTTAAGAGTTGGCATCGACCATCGTGAATCCCTATATCCCAAACATAGATTCTTATTAATGTATTCTTCCGCAAACCACTGTGAAAACGCCACGAAATGTAGTTTTAGGGATCTGAGATAATAAATTTTGTGTTTGAATTCTTTACGTTTAAACCTTTAGAAATTCTATTAAAGAACTTCTTTTAATTCTGATATTTATAATATATTATGAAATAAACAGATATGAGTTGAAAACACGGGATATTTCATAATTAAAACAAACATTTTTTCCTTTTTTAAGCAAAATTACTCATTTCCAAATGAGTATGACCATTTACTCATGTTTAAACACCTACATTTTTAACAGTATATCAACTTTAAGTTGTATGTCCCGATTTAATGAGCATTAATATGGCAAAAATATTTGTAGAGCGATGGCCTAAACCCAAATCATGCATTTTAATAAATTAGATTTCTTCACCCATCAACAATCATTCGGTTTGCGATTACAAAAGTCGTATATTTACCTGAAAATAAATCAAATGTTTTGAATGACTGTTTTTCTTTTATCTCTAGTAATATACAGTTGGAAAGCTAGCAAATAAGTATATATATTATTTATAAATGTGTAACATAAATAAAAAAGTTGAATATCGTATTTTCATTCTTTGCATCTTTAAATATTACATAAAGTTAAACAATAACTCTAAAAAAAGAGTTAATTAAACACATGTCATTTGCTATTTTTATTAAAAACACTTTAAAAACACGTAAAATTAATTTATTTTAAAAATTTAAAAAATATTATCCTAAGCTTTTTACTTTGAAATTCCAAATAATCATCAGGAGTTTTTATTACTGAATTAAATGAGCAGTTTTTTAAACAATTTTCCTTTCACAGTCAACAGTTAAGTCTTCTAATAACATGAATAGCAGCAAAGTCAATTTGAAGTCCGGTGAAGGTTGAAGCAAGGAGCTAAGGAAAGTAGGAGAAGCTGGAACTATTAGAAAATCACACGAGGCTATTGTAAGAGAAAAACCTTCTGGGGTTCACCGAAGCGGGAGAGCCATCCCTTCCGCGGAGGATCAAAATTGCAATGGCATGTCTCTGGATCATCTCAAGGGGTGAGTCCCAGACCGTCGCCAATTGCCCATCTGCGCAGCACTAGTGCGACGTAAAACCCAACCAACCGTAATAAATCCCGTCTGATTCAGCTAATCTTACTAATTATAAAAATGCTTTTTTTAATTCCTACCTTAACCGAGCTATAAATTATACTACTTTTAAATTTAATGAAAAACAACAAATCAACAAAATTATTCAAATGGGTAATGCTGCAGAATGTAGTAAATCTAGTATTATAAAAATAGTTAATAAAATAAAAAATCGCATGCTAATTAAACCTATTAATCACACTCTTAATTCAACTCTAAAATTTCGTTACACTAATAGTCTCCCTTTCTGTAAAGAATTCCATAGCTTTAAACATTACAAACAACGTAAATTTATTTATCCCATTCAGTTTTCCTCTAACTATTAAACAATTAACACTTCATGACCGCGACTTGACCTATTGGAGGCGTCTACCAAATTTCCATTGAAAACAACAAAAAACTTTTCTATTATATTGGACAAACTAAGAGGACTTTAAACAAAAGAATACAAGAACATATACGTAATATCAAAGAAGGATATAGTTCTACCCTGGTCGACTTCATTTATGCTAACCCAAACTCTAACCCTATATGGGATAACGCCAAATATTACAGCACCACCTACTATCCAAGAACTTTACATCTCCGAAGCTATTAATATAATTAAACAAAAAATACAATAAATACTAACGATGCTGCTATTTTGCCAATAATTTGGAACAATATTATAAAACAGCTAATAGTTTATTTCTGCTAGTTCATTACGGTTTTTCTCTTACAATAGCCTCGTGAGATTTTCAAATAGTTCCAGCTTCTCTTACTTTCCTTAGCTCCTTGGTCCAACCTTCACCGGACTTCAAATTGACTTTGCTACTATTCATGTTATTAGAAGACTTAACTGTTGACTATGAAAGGAAAATTATTTTAAAAACTGCTTGTTTAATTCAGTAATAAAAATCCCTGATGATGCTTTGGAATTTCAAAGCGAAAAGCTTAGGATAATATATTTGTTAAAAATTTTTAAATTAAAATTAATTTAAAGTGTTTTTAAAGTTTTTAAAGTGTTTTTAATAAAAATAAAAATTATATAAAGTGTTATTTTCTTCTTCTTCTTCTTCTTTTTTCTGTTTTTTTTTTTTTTTTTTTTTTTGGGGGGGGGGGGGGGGGTAATGTTTATTCATCGGTGTGTGAGAAAATGTTTCATGAGGATATTTAAGGTACAATGACATTCAGGATTAAGTTTATTAATACATTTATTAAATTAGACTTACTTTCAGAATCTGTAGTTTTGTAAATTAATAAATTTATTTTTATCTCCTACTTTTCGCTAGATCTTAAAATAAAATGTCTTCATATCTTCATATCTTCACATTAAACATTATCTTAAATTCTGTTTATAAAAATAACATGATAATATGTAATCAGTGTTATAAAATCTTATAGTTTATCACACCTTTCACTCTTATTTAAAATTTCTAGAAATAAAATAATGTGATACAATTAATGAATAAAATCATTTGTAAACAATTTAAGGGCAGACCTTTGAACCTTCTAATATATATATATATATATATATATATATATATATATATATATACATATATTTCTGTTTTTTTTTTAATATTTTTTATTTTTAACTAAGAATTTTAGAAACATTTAGAAACAAACTGCATCAAAGTCGAAAGAAAATCACACACGCTACAATTAAAATTTTAAAATCAAATGCATACTTTTCGTTTAAGAAATAAATTTTTAAACTTGATTTTTCTAAGCTTATGATTTTCACACTTACATGCAAGATTGAGAAAAATGTTATGAATGAAAGGCTACCAAATTTTACATGTATTTCATATAGAAGGATTTGTATTCTCTGAATTAAATCGCAGCTTTGATAGTGTGACCAAAATATTTTAATTTATAACATGATCAATGAAAAACTTTTGAACTTCAAAATTGCATGTTTATATATACACTGATGTTCAAAATTTAAACAACAACCTGTTTTCTCGTTTTATACTTTTGTGCATAATTTTTTAACAAATAAACATATGAACATAAAATTTGGATGGCAGATTTGTTATCATATCATTAACCGAATTTTACATAACTTTAACATAAGTAATTATTTTCAAGATAATAAATATTTATTTTTTCTCAAAAATAAGCTTTGGAAAAAATAAAAAAATTCAACAATTTTAGAAAAGAAAACTTATTGAAAAATGGTCATAAGGATGCATTACAGATAGGGGAAGATGCACATGCGTCCATGTATGTATTAGATTAAACCGGATCTTTTTATACCTGTATACCCTTTTCTGTTTCTTCTTCTTTCTTATTTTTTTCGCATGTGAATAACTTTTTAAAAATACATACACACATGAAAATTGGATAAGATGTTCATTTTAAAACTATTTATCGACATGTTTATTATTCTGGTGATGCTCATAGTTCACAAATTATTAATTATATATATATATATATACATATATATTTAAGGTCTATTATAAAAGTAAAAGAAAAATTAGTACAGAAAGAAAAATTGAGATTTAGTGTAACATTTCAAGGCATGTCCGTAATGCATCCTTAACACCACTTTTCATTAAGTTTTCTTTTCTAAAATTGTTGAAATTTTTCCTATTTTCCAAAGCACACTTTTGAAAAAATAAATAAAATAATAAAATAATAATTATTAGTTTAAAAAATATTACTTATGCTAAAATTATATAAAATTTGATTAATGATAGGATAACGAACATGCCATCTAAATTTTATGTTCATATGTTTATATGTTTAAAAATGTTTATGCGCAAAAGAAAAAAAAAACGAGAAAACAGGTTATTGCCTAAATTTTGAACACCAGTGTATATATATGTGTGTGTCTGTGTTGAAATGTTAAGTAAATTTCAAACTTGAAGTTGAAAAAGTAAAAGCAAGATTCATCTTCAATTTGGTATAAGGATATGAGTTTCTACTGTATATTTAAAAGAAAAAAGAAAGAAAAAAGAAAGTTATTTTGTAAGAAACAGAAAGTAAGTAAATATTTTAGTTATACATACCGACATTTTGTGCTGTTGAAAAAAGTACATCGATTTAATTTTGAAATCAAGTTTAAATTTTCAAAACTAGTACTGTGTTGTACAATTTATTTCATTTTCAAACGAGTAAAAGTTTTCTATTTATTATGAATTGAAAATACAAGTCAAAATGTCCAATTTTTGGTTTTGAAAGGTATTAATTTCTTTTAAACAAGTGACATAGGAATTTTACATAAAAAATAATGTTTTAAAACTAAAAGTTAATAAAATTATTGTGTCTCTGTTATATAAATTTGATATTATAATAGTATTGTGTTTTATGAGCGTAAAATGCCAAACCTTGCCAATAACCAAAGCCCATGTTATTTTATAGGGAGCTTTGTTTTAACAATTACTCATTCCCTAATGTGTTTTTTCCTGCTCCTTATTTTTATTTTTTAAATATGTACTCTTTATTGTTTTAATATTATTTTATTTTAGCATTCTATTTTTGAGTTGAGAAAAGGGAAAAATTAGCTAAGTTATTTTTCGCAATTTTTAGCCATTAAATAATAATAATAATAATAATAAAACAAGAACGAAAAATCATACAGTACGTATCGATTATTAACACTCTCCAACTGTTTCTAATTGTTGTATCGTACAATTTTCAATATTCTTTCCCTACGATACCACAAAGTGGACAGAGAGTACTTCTGAAAATCATACAGATAGACTAATTGTATTCCTAATCATTCTTAAACATTGTTAGAAAGTGTTAAAAATGCTTAACTCAAAAGAAAACGTAACCCTGAGATTCTAATTGCAACCAATAATGTATCTGAATATTTTAGTGTCGTACTGTAAATCTGAAGGTTAACAAAATCCCATTCTACACAAAACAATATTTTACCATATTAACAATAAATGTCAATTTATTTATGATTTTTTACAGTATAAAGTTCTTTAAATGTATTTTATAAAAATGCCTGTCCTAAAATGCAATGCAGCGGCATTTTTTGGGTGTTCCTGTATGCACAAACCAGCTACACAGTACCTATTAATGCCATTTTAAGTAAGGAACATTCCATAGTGAATTTTAATAATAATAATAATAATAATATATATATATATATATACATATATAGATAAATTCTGAATATATATATGGATGCTGGAGGTGAGCAGACGGAGAGATAGACAGTCAGATATAGATACACAACCTGAAATCATATTCACAATTAAAAAAAATTTAAAAAGTACGAAAATGCAATTCCAACAAATTACCAATAATAACCCTCAATGTTACTAAATATTTTCGTTTTGCTCTGTAAATGTAATGCATCCTGTAGAAAGCATTCTTTTGTGCATAAGAATAGCATATTTTAATTTCATTAAAATTTGTGCAAAATAAAGTTATCAAAATTTGGTTTATAGAAATTCCTCTCATAGAACGCAATACTTTAGAATTCTTTCTGGTGTCCCTGTACACAAATCAGTGGTGGTATGTACTCCATTTTCTATATTGAACTTGAATAACATTTTTAATTTTATTAAAATTTGTGTAAAATAAGGGCATTAAAGTATAGTTCATCGAAATATCTCTCATAGAACACAATGCTTTGGAATATTTTTGGGTATCCTCGTCTACAGACCAATTCACCCCATTTCCAACAAGCAACATCCAATAGTGAACGTGAATAATATTTATCAGTTTCAAGAAATTTCATAAACATTTACGGAAATTAGAGTGTGGGCGGGCGGACAGACAGAGACAGGCAAACCGAAGTCATTAACACTTTTGAATCTCGTTGAAAAGTGTTAAAAACAGTTAGAAAATGGTAAAAATATTTAATATAAACGAAAATGCAATTCCAGTAAATTTTATTTTTAAAACATTATATTTACGTAAAATTCTTAAATCATTTGTTTATAGTGGTAACTGAAAGAAATTGTTAAAGCGTTTATGATTTTTCCATTAGAAAATCAATTAGCTTAAAAGTTTGTTTCAATTTTTAATTTTTCTAGCTATTTTTAATTTATTTTAAAGAACAGTGCTTATTTTTACTTTATTTTACTTTACTTTATTTATTTATTTATTTATTTATTTATTTATTTATTTCTTTTTGTAATTTCATTTATTTATTTTTTAATATAGATTTTTGTTATTTTATCGTTTTTTTTTTTTTTTTTTTTTTATTAATTAATTTTTCATTACATAATATTAACAAACCTTGTCACAATTAACATTGATTTTTTCTTATGTAAAACTTTCTTGAGCTATAGTTTCACAGTCAGTACCTGTTTATTCCAAGTTAATATTTTAAGTTAAAAAATGAAACATTATTAAACGAAGATTTTTCATAGTTTTATTATGAATAAATCCTTAATTCAATTAGCATAGATTTTTGACATTTTCTGTTTTTGTAAGAAACGAATCTTTGTTCAATTTCATTACTGAAAGTTTAATTAAAGTTATATTATTCGATTTCTTTACCATGAAACCTTTGCAAACGTTAAAAAAATATCTCCGCTAATAAAATAGAGGCAGTACAAATCAAATAAAATGTGTTGTTGGTTTGTTAAGTAATATTTGACGATAAACATAACTTAAACATCCGGATATTTTCATTCACTGAGCAGTTTACACCCTTAATATATATTAAAAAAAAAAAAAAAAAAAAAAAAAAAAAAGCGTAATTATATGGTATACTTATCCTGTACTTTAAATTTGAAATGTCACACGCAATAATCCTGAGGTTTAAATTTAAATGCATAGTCATATTTTTAGTTTCAAACTAAAATAACTATTTAATTTTGACATTGTAGGGACATCCAGTGATAAAAATATTACAGTTTTGTCATTTAACTAAAACACTCAGTAAGTTTAAAATTAACCGGATAATTTTTTGCAATTGCCATGACGTTCCTACTTCCTTTAAATATCAGAAGTATACAGGTAGTCTAAAGAATTTGGTTTACAATTATTTGTTTCATTATATATATGAAAGAAGTGAAATAATTTTTTTTTTTTTTTATTTATTGTTTAAAACTAACTTAGAAGTACAGTCAAACGTCCTTCATAAAAGTTTATTGGATCTCATATAATTTCTGCAACAGAAGAAAGTTTTAATTCCAAAAAGTGTTATTTGAAGCATTAGCTTTAATTTAGTTTTATTTTAGATTTAACTTAAAAAATCTTGATTTGTCAGTGATAAAAATCCTGTTTAAAAGTCTTAAGAAATTATACATATATTGATCTACGATTTTATTTTAATCTATAAGATTTTAAATGGTTATTGGATTATCATTTTTAGTGGGGTGTTTTATTTTGATCTTCGTTTTTTCTGGTTTTACTATGGGTGTTTTGGGGCCTGTGAACAAAGAAATTCTTAGCTTTTGCTTTCTTTGTGACAGAAAAACATCCATTTTTTTAGCATATTTGCATTCTACCAGGCCCTTGAAAACGTTAGAATGCAAATAATGCTTTTTTCTCATTCTAATTTGCTATAATTCATTTAGATTTACTTTATTTCTTTTTTGACTTGAATTGGGTGATCTTTGTTTTTTATCAGAATAATTGTTTGAATACTGAAATTAAATCATCTTTAAATTTCAAATTTTTGCACTGATAATATTATACTACTATATATATATATATATATATATATATATATATACATACATATATGAAGAATTAAGTCAGTACTAGCTTAATTTCTTATTTTTGAATAACAAGCAAGTTATTAAAAATCATTAAAGTAAAGCATTATTTTTTAGTCAGCATTAAAAACTAAAGAAAGGAGCAATAAGTAAGAATTTCAATTTAAAGTATTAAATAATAATATGTTTAATAATGCACATGTTTGAGCATTTTACCTGCGTAACTACAAAGCCTGTGATTTATTTTATTTTATTTTATTTTTTAAGTAAAAGTTAATATTATACATTCAGGGTGTCACAAAAATTTTGTAAATTGTTTAATTTTTCACTTATTAAAAATAAGTGGACAATGTAATTTTCAGAAGTGTTCATAATAGAATACAAAATAAGACCACGTCATTGAAAATTTCATCCTGTTAATTAAAAAAAAGAAAAAAAAAATTACACACTTTAAACTTTTATAAGACCCCTCTAGACAAATTTGGTCAATGAAAAAGTGTTTATCTTTTAATACAACAACATCATTACAAAAATCTGCATATCTGTACCTTTAAAACTGAGTGAGTTACACTTAATTGAAAATTGAAGGCTGTGAAGAAGGAACATACATCAAAAAATAAATTTAAATCTGTAATATATTACAAAGCGGCAAAACCTATGATATTTAAACCAAAACTATTTATGCATGTTTATAGCAAATTTGTAAACTAATGACTCATATATATATATATATATTAAGACCTGTTTACTTTAAAAAAAAAAATAAAATAAATAAATAAATAAAATAAATATATACAAATATGAAGTTTATTTAAATTTGTCATACTTCAAAATAACGTTCCAACTAATTAGCTTACAGACAATTTTTAAGATTGTTTATTTATTTTATTAGACCTGTTTTTAATTTTTATTGCCAAACAAATTTGTTAAACTAAAATATTTCACACATCTTTTTACAAAAGATGCTTAATTAGAAATATATTCTAAGTTCTGCATAATTATCTATTTAAATATTTATTATATGACATACCATATAGTAATATTTGTCTGTTTTTTTTTTTTTTTTTTTTTTTTTTTTTTTTTTTTTTTTTTAACTGTATGTAAGTTTATTTAACTTATTTATTTATTTGACACATATTGTTGTACTAATTCAATTGCTTTTGAGAATGAAGTTATTCAATTTTATCTAGTGACCTTGTTCGAAAGAAAATAAAAACTTTTTACTAGATCAAATTTCCATATGAGGTTCGTGCAAAAATTTCAAATTTCAAAAATTTCAAAAAATAATTAGCGGACATCTTTCTTAACTTAGTAGCATTTCTTATCTTCTTTTGACCTTCTTTCTCTCTCAGTTTACATTACCCACTTATCTCTAATAAGTAAATAATTAAACCGCGTTTTAATCTTCTTGGGGCACCCTGTGAGATGCTTTTGTTTTTGCTTGAAGTTAAGAAAAAACTTCTCTGAATTCAAAATTACAATTAAAAATAAATAAATAAACAAGTATTTTAATTTATAAATTACAGTCTATTAAATCGACTCATAACGATTTATTTCAGTATGATTTTTTTTTTTTTTTTTTTTTTTTTTTTATGACATTCGTTTTTCTTTATTTTCTTTCATTTATCGGATTATATTTGAACATAGTATATTAATCTAGCCTTAAGCTTAATTTATTTCGTTTTTTTTTAATTAATTAGTTAATTTTTTTAATGAAATATTAAACAATTATAAAACATTTTCAGCATTTGTTTGTCAATATAGTTTTTTGCAGTTGGGAAAAGGGTCTTAATTTCAAATATGCTACAGAATTATTTTTAAGCTTCGGTATAATAAGCTACGGTATAATAAAAACTTTCAGAACAGTATTTTATGAATGTGTAATATTAAATGTAAAAAAGTGTCGTTAATACTTTTTCTTAATTATAGCAATAACTGTTATCACAAATTAAAAGAGAGAAAAAAAAAAAAAAAAAAAAAAGAAAGAAAGAAAGTAAGAAATATCATAAATATTACAAAAATACTGCATTTAAAAATCTTATAATAATGATTTCATACTCAAGTTATTGATTATTTCAAATTAAATTTACCATACTTACTTATTAAGATAAAAAATAAAATAAAATAATAATAATAAAAAAAAAAGATAAATATGTTATTTTTATTTTTACGATACTTCCTAATTATCTTTAAAAAAGCAACAACCTAAAAAAAATCTTAAATTTAAATTCTCTGTGCTTATTTATTAAGTTAAAATAATTATTAAATCTTCTAACTTCATTTATCTTACCTTCTAATTTATTTTACAGAAATCAAATAAAAATAAAAATAATATGATAAATAATATTCTTAAGCCTTTTAAATATGTTTATGATAATTAAATTCTTTTGTCATTGAAAATTAATAAAATTATCTGTTTCAATGTAACTTCCTGAACTCTCTCAAGAATATTCTTTAAAGAGCATTTAATTCATATTTTTAATCAATATTTGTTAAAGAAATCGGAAATTGAAGAAAGTAACTGTTAATAGGGAGAAATTTTAACAATTTCGGCTTCTACGTATAATTCGTACTCTTTAACAAAAACGTAACTTTAGCATCAGTCGGAGGGAGAGTTCTCTAAGAAACTCAATTGCTCCACTCCCCCAAGGCTTGATCAGAATTATCTATGTTCTGTCTACCCCTACTCCAAACGATTTCTCACCGTCTTACATAACTGTGCATGGTTTCCATGGTTACTGTGTCACACGTGACTCTTTCTCTTTTCTCATTGGGCAATAGATTCACTTATGCATTCCTGGTGAATACTTATGCATATTCCAAGAAAATTTCGAAATTTTTTTCTGAGTATGTTTTTACAGTGTTTTTAAATAAAGGGGGTGAACCAGTTAAACGCATGCGTATTTTGACGAGAGGGCGGTGACACCTCTTGTTTAGTCTTGAAGGTCATATTTTTATAGCTTAAGTTTAATTGGTTTACAAATGCAATAATAGGGGGAAAAGAAAGACAAAGGTGAAGGTCGATTTTTTTGTAATATTAAATCGTAATTATGTGGGAGAGAGCGCTTGTTTTAAAAATTGATTACAATGAGGTTGTAAATATTGACAGAGAGGTTCAACGATAAATTATGGGAATGACAAATGTTGGAACACTCCAATTGGGATGTTTTCTTTGTTCATTTTTCATTTGCGCTGTTTTTAATAAAAGAGAAAATAATAGTACACAAAATACATAGAAAGAGCTTTGTATATATTATTGGATTATTACTCTTTTTAATAATAATATTATTATTACATTTATCGATTTATTTATTTTGTGCGTGTGTGCATACGTACGAATGCATAAAGGCAATAATAATAATAATAAGCTAATATTAAAAGAAATTTAATTTTATAATTTAAATATATTTGCAAATTTTTAAGGAGGGGTATTTTGTGAGAAAAAAAAAAAAAAATAGAATACCATAGTAAACAACTAAAATACAATAGAACTGGATAATATAGTTTGTATTACGACTTAATACATAATGAATTGCTAAAATAAAATGCTTATAATTTGTGTCACAATCGTCATAACATGAAGAAATAAATTTCAGCATTTTTCTGCTGTTCGATGAAACAGATTTCTGTTCATATATATATATATATATATATATATATATATATATATATATATATATATATATATATATATATACATACATATATATATATATATATATATATATACATATATATATATATATTTATATATACATATTTTTTTTTTCTTGACTAAATGATGTATGTATGTATATACATATAATAATTTATATTATAAGTGTATGTGTGTGTGTGTGTAATAAAGAAATAAAAATAAAATAAAGGAACATAACAATAATTTAGTTTATTTAATTTATATTCATAATGCATAAAAAAAAGTATATTAGCCAAATTATCGTACAATACATTAAAGTCCTCAAAGTATGTATTAAATGTTTTAAAAATGGACAATTTTAATAATAAAATAAGATTGAAAAATAAGTAATATAATTTAATGAAAGCATTCCAAAGTTTAATTCAAATGTTGCAACTATTTTAAAATACAATGTACTAATTGTTGATAAATTTCTGTAATTATAGATGCTTAAAAATTATGTTTAAAGAAAAAAAACTATAGAATGAAAGAAATTATCCTAATACATAATTTTTTAAAAGCAATATTCATCATTATTTAGAAAACGTACATATATTTTAAATGCACTTATTACTATTATTATAAATTAATTATGTACAGAATTTAGTATTCGACAAAAGTTATTTACATACACAAAGCAAACAATTTAAATCGCATTATTTATTTATTTATTTATTTATTTATTACCATTTTTTTTCTGGATGTAGATTATTCTATAAAAGTTACATTTATCACAAAAATTTAAAAATTCTTAAAAAATAAAATAAAATTAAATAAAATTAAATTAAAATTAACACTGTTTTGTTATCATTTTAGAGTGTAAATTCGAAAGCTATGATATTTTATTAAATAATTATCAATATGATTCTACCATTTAATTTTCTAAAATTAATTTGTAAAAAATACTTTTTGAGATATAACATTTCAAAGAGCATCCAATATGTTATTTTTTGAAAACGGATTTAGAAAATAAGTCAGATTAATACTATACAAAATAAACATTTGTATTTTAGTTATATTTATATGTTTTAGTTTTTTATTTTCCCAAGAAAGAAAATATTTTTTATTTTTCTCTTAAAAAAAGAAAAAAAAAAAAAAAAAGTAATTATTTTTACATAATTATTATATTTTATTTTGTCATACAATTCAGCAATATTATTGAATTTTTTGTTAAAATAATGAAGTTTGGTGATTCCTATTTGCCTATTTGCTATAGTTTTCCTCAATGTTTGTTTTGATAGTTTTTATTAGTCAGATTAATACTACACAAAATAAACGTTTGTATTTTAGTTATATTTATACGTTTTAATTTTTTATTTTCCTAAGAAAGAAAATATTTTATATTTTCTCTTAAAAAATAAATAAATGAAAAAAATAAAAAATAAAAGTAATTATTTTTACATAATCATTATATTTTATTTTGCCATACAATTCGGCAATATTATTGAATTTTTACTTAAAATAATGAAGTTTGGTGATTCATATTTGCCTATTTGCTATAGTTTTTCTCAGTGTTTATTTTGATAGTTTTTATTAGTCATATTAATACTATACAAAATAAACATTTGTATTTTAGTTATATTTATACGTTTTAATTTTTTAATTTCCCAACAATGAAAATATTTTATATTCTTCTATAAAGAAAGTAATTACATTTACATAATCATTAAAATTTATTTTGCCATACAATTCAACAACATTATTGAATTTGAGTTAAAATAATGAAATTTTGTGGTTCCTATTTGCCTATTTGCAATAGTTTTTATTAATGTATGTTTTGACAGTTTTTATTATAAAAGACACATAAATGATAAAATTACAGTTTAATTTATTCGACAGACAAATTAAATAGGATTATTTGTTAAAATCGTCTCCCGTCTTCAAGAACGGATATCTTCTTCACCGACGGAAGAAACGATCTTTTTGCCTGTAAAATCACTTCTACCGTAGGCATTCTATGGATGCTGTAAAAATCTGAATACGCTAAAGTAGAAGTTTACTGGTTTCACTCGATTCAGAAAAATGAACGACAAACATACCATATGTTGTACAGCTAAATCTATAAACATTTATTCTGAGTAAGTGTTTATTATTATTATTATTATTATTATTATTATTATTATTTATAATTTTATTTGGTTTTCCTTTTAAGTATTCGGAATTCTTTATTTTGGTTTAGTAAGTAAATATATTTACGTTTATTAATTTTCAGTATAATTATTAAACACATTTTTTTAAACAACTTTAAGATATAGTTTTGTTGATGTATTTATTTTAGGTAGATGATTTCTTCTTCTTATTATTATTATTATCACTATGAGTGTAGAAATTAACGATCATCTTTAACAGTTTTGATTTCAATTTTCATTTATAATAATTTTATTTTTTGTGAAAATCTTTCTTAAAAAAGAACATTAGAAAAAAAAAAAAAAAAAAAAAAAAAAAACATAAAAAACATAAAGTTTACAATTAGTAGATTATGTGATAGATTTTAGACACAAAATTGTTCCAGGGTCGTTCTTTCATATTAACAACATATTGCCGAATATTCAATGATTATTTATCTGTTAGAAATGTTTAGTTATAACCGTATAATTGTCCTTCGTAAAATTATAAACTATTTCAAAACTGATTACTCAAGAAGGGCATTTTCCTCAGTGTGGAATCATTTTAATATTATTTATAATTATATATGTATATATATATAATTTTTTAAGCAAATTTATTTTAATTTTAGTTAAATTATGTTAAAATGCTTATATGAATATCATAAAATAATACTTAAAATTCACTAAATATTTGAAAAAGTGAAATAAAACAAACAAATAAATAAAATATAAGAAGTCTCTCTCTCTGTTTTTTTTTTTTTTTTTTTTTTTTTTTTAATAAAAGTTTTAGCTACATAATATATTTTTCAGTCAATTTGGTGAAAAAAGGATTTAAATATTAAAAATTGTTTGAAATGTTTCCTTAACAACTGATATTAAGAGAAGTTTCATATATTCGTCGAATGAATTTTTCAAATTTCTTTTTCTCATACAAAAATCACAATTCAGTAGAAATTTTGTTTCGTTTATTTTGTAATAAATTAAAATATATTGTTTTGATAAAATATAAGCACTTTTATATTTAATAGAAAAATTTCTTTATAAAGTAACTAATTTATACAAAAAAAAGTTTTTATTATTTATTTATTTATGTATTTATTTTTATCTTTAAAATGTTTATGCTTTTCAGTTATTTAACTATTCTTCTTGCCAAACTTTTACTTAACTTCAAGCCCTTCCGTGGAATCTCAAAATTGTGATGGTATGTCTCCGGATCATCTCTAGGGGTGTGTCCCAGACCGTCGCCAATTGCCCATCTGCGTAGCACTAGTGCGACGTAAAACCCAATCATCCATAACTTCAAGATTTTTTTTTTTTTTTGAAATTTTACTTTCAGTTCTTTATATGTATATAAAGAAATAAAGAACAGTTTAAAAATATACAGGGTGATCAATTTAAAATAGTTTTTTTTTTTTTTTTTTTTTTTTAATTACCTTTAAATATGGCGGATGTGGCCACTATTCTAATACTGTTGAACCTTGTTTAAGTGTGTGAGATAATTTCCAACACTGTTGGGCTGTTATAACTTTATTTATGAGGTGAAACAGAAATGGAGACCCACAAATTTTTTAATCTTGTAATAATTTTATTTATGAAAAACAAAATTTGATTAAATTTTTTCACATTATCATTCCTAAATTACATTTACATTATCATTATAATTTTTACATTATCATTTCATAGGCTTTTCCAGAGAAGTCCTACAAACATCAATGAATTAAAACAGATCATAACTGAAGAAATCTCGTCAATAACACCAACAGTGCTGCGAAGTGTGTCAAAAACCTGGTTCGACGTGTTCATGTTTGCATTCAAAATGATGGCGGACATTTTAAACATTTTCTGTGAGGAATGGTAAAGTTAAAAAAAAAATTGAATTAAATTATGTTTTTCAAAAATAAAATTATTATAGGATTAAAAACATTGTGCGTCTCCATTTCTGTTTTACCTCACAAATTAAGTTGTAACAGTTCAGCAGTGTTAGAAATTGTCTCACAAACTTAAACAAGGTTCAAACAATCATACTTCAATGTTAGAATAGTTGCCACATCCGTCAGATTTAAGGGTATATATATATATATAAAAAACACGGGTACTCTTTTAAACTGATCACCCTGTATATATATCTTTATATATGTAGTATAAATACTGTATATATAAAGCATACATATACAGTTTATATACATAATCTATATATATATATATATAAAGAATAGTTTCTTCTCTCTCTCTCTCTCTGTATATATATATATCAGGGATGGAACACGGGCGCAGAATTCATACCGGAATGTGTTTAAGAAATTTCTCTACCTATAATATCATCGATTTAAGAGGTAGAAAATTTTCTTACATTGATAGTGAATTCTGCGCCCGTGTTCCATCCCTGATATATGTAAGAGAGAGATAGAAGGTTTAAAAAGTAACGAAGATTGATAGCTAATTTAAATAATAAATTTCAAAAATATATAAAATATATTTATTGGTTCAATTAGTACAATTTTTTTAGACAGTAATATATTTTGAAACTTTTGCATTTTGTTCAGAAAGAAGTAATTTGTTTGGTTTAGTTTTAATTTTTATTCTTAAATTGTTTAGTATGTTTCATAAATATTAATAAACAGTTCTTAAAACTTATTTTTTGTTGATTACCGATCATTTGTACCAATAAATAATATATATTACTTGTGTTCTATAAATTTTGTTTATTTTAAGACCAATTTTACAGAGAAAAAATGATTAGTTTTCAATGAAGATATTATTATTATTATTATTGTTGTTGTTGTTGTTGTTATTATTATTATTATTATAAATAAAATAGTACTTTATTTGTTTAATTTTACTTCATAAAAATAAAAATTGAAGGACGAACTCTTAGATAATATATCATCTTAAGGTTTTTAAAGTAACGCCAAAATGAGTCATTTGAGAAATTTATACAGTGAGACAAACGTAACAAATCCCTTTACTTAAATAATTTTTTATTCATTTTCTAGCGAAAAATGATTTAGAAATTACGTTGACGTTTTTAAACCTATATGAAGCAAGGTACATATAGAAAAAAGTAAAATTTTAAAATGAATTTGTTGACGAAAATAACAGGATAACAAGACATAAAATAAATGTTTTTAATTTCATATGTGTATCACAATAATAGATCTTTTTATATGATAATTGAGTCACAATTAAAAAAAAATGTTTTGAAACACTCATTGAATCAATCAGTAATTGAAACAATCAAATGATTTTTTCTTAACGTATGAGGATTTTTTTTATACAAGAAGAATGACTTGCAACATTGTTTGCTGACGTCAAAAAGTAATTTTACCTCAAAAAAAAAAAAAAAAAAAGAAAGAAAAAAGAAAAAGGGAAAAAAAAAAAAAAAAAAACACCTAAATGTAGTAATTCTAGATTTAGTAAAATAAATAAATATTTATATTTATTAATATAAGTAAAAAAAAAAGAGGGGGTTCATACACTATACACATATGAATTAATCAATAATGGTACTTTTTAATTCCCAGAAATGATTATGTAAATTAGCTGTTTTGATTTTTTTTATTTTATTCATCGTACAGAATCTTACTCTAAATTTAATGTTTAAGCGTTTACTTGAGACAAAATAGATGAAATGGGAAAAATGAGTGTCAATATATTTTGACACAAACTACTACTGTGATAAACAAATATAAAATATCTAATTATTACCATATTTGTAATGAAAAGAAATTATCAAGAAGATAAACGTTTGTGTAAAAATGGACTGAACTGGCTATTGCAAAATCCACAATAAAATTTTGTTACGTTTATATAATACATTATAAATCATAAAAATAAACATGCAATTATTTTATGAATAATTATTTTAAGAACATTATATGAATAATTGTCACATAAGCAACTGCTGTTTAAATATATATATATATATATATATATATATATATTTTTTAAACTTTCTTAACGAATTGAAAATTTTAAAAAAGCTTCATAAAATTTCAGAAAGTTTATTTAAAAATATTTCCTGTTATTTTATTATGTATTAAATATTTTCTTTGTTAAATTAAAATACAAAAACTATTAAAAGTATTTATGAGATTACACGCATAAAGATGTAATAAATATAATAACTGAAAAGCATCTGTAAGGAAAAAGCAAAACAATATATATATACATATATATAGGTGTGTGTGTGTAAATTAAAATTAAATAAAATATAGAATATAAAGTTTATACTGCAAATAAACTTTATTAAGTATATATATATATATATATATATATATTTAAGGGAAAAACAAACTTTGAATTACTGTAGTGACTTACTGGAGCAAAATTAAAATGGAGGAGAGAGAATTAGAATATTATTCACAAGGCAATAAAATATGCTATTTAAACCTCTATAAATATTTCTAAATATTTTCTAAATAAAATAAATAGTTATAAATAATATTAACATTATATAATATAAATAGTTATAAATATTTTAATTTGTTTAAAGCTAAAAAAGAAAAAAAACCTTAAAAAAATAGATTTTTATTTTAAAAGAATGCAAATGTCAGACATGGTTTTAAATATAATTAAGAAAATTTCACTATTTAAATCTCATTTAACATCCGAAAGAGTAGTTAAATATCTGGAACAGTCAAATGCAGAAGTATAAATCTCTAAAATTAATTTTAAAGAACAAAAGAAGTGTAACTAAGTCATGAAAGATTAATTGTTTTGTATTATCCAAAATTCAAGTTTTTAAGTAAAATAAAATTTTCAATAAAAAGCAATGCAGCAGTTTTGTTATATGAATAAATTGAAATAAGTGTACGATGAAAATAAAAAGTGAAATATTAATTTCCAAAAGACAATTTAGAGTTGCAATTAAACTTTAAGAAAAATTATGTTTAGTGTTTAACAAGAAATTGACTCAGTAAATGGCCTCTATTTTGAGAAATACATATATATATACAAGGGCAAAATTTTCTTGCAATACATATTTGTGTATGTATATATATTTCTTAGCCTCTAAAATAAGTAAATAAAACTAAAATGTGGAAGAAAAAGAATAAACTTTTTTATTGTATTAACAAATGGAACATTAATAAGTGAAACTATTAATAAATTGAATGCAAAAAATTATTTTAAAAAGTTATTACTTAAATAGTTTACCAATAAAATTTAGCTCTTATCTAAATTTTAAAAAGTTCACACTTTTGCAATAAGACCCTATTATATGAAAACATTTTGCGTTTTAACAAGTTCTTGAAATCTGAATTTTCAACTGTGAAATTGGACTTAAAATTAAAAAAATCTGCGTTTTTAAAAATTCCTTTTTATTTAAAACTTTATCACCCCCCCCCTTTTTTTTTCCCCAAAAGGAGAGGTAATGTATAAAACATTGTTCGTCAATATATTGAAATCTTATTAAAGGCGCATTAAAATTCTGTCAATCTTCAAAGTCTCTTTAAATTTAAAGGACCTATTGCTGCAGTATATTATAGTATCCATCGATTATTTCTAATAGACTAATTTCTAGTCTTTCTGAATAACCAGTCATTTTCAATCGACTCATTTTTTCGATATAAGATTTAATATGGCTGCCCTTTGAATCCATTATTATTTTTTTTTTCATTTGTTCAGCTTTCGCAATTTATCAAAGAAAAAAGGGTTCTTGGGTATCTGAAGGTAATATATCACAGCATTTTTATATCGGTTAATCAATAGGTAGCCTATTTTAGGTCTTTGAAACTGTCAGCGAAATCATCGATTCTCTATAGTGAAATGAATATGAAGGATAAAGAATATTGATTAAAATATGAAATATCGATAAAGTACAAATGCCAGTTACTTTGATTAAAAATCGAAACTGTAATTGATAAATCATTTCTTTAAAATATCAAATGATTGAGAGTTATTTCATGACGAATGCAATACTTTTGAAAAGTGTAAATTTCCTTTTGAAAACAATTTATTAAGGTCATACATTTTATGCGAAAAGAATTTTTTTTTATAAATTAAAATAATATTATATAAATATTGTAAAGTTTTTTTTTTTTTTTTTTTTTTTTTTTTTTAACATTTTATGAAATGATTCACATACTATACTTAAATAAATAGGTTATACTTTTATGAATTAAACAAATAAAAAGTTTTATTGTCGACAATCATTAAAAGTACAGTTTACGCTTAAAATTTATATCTTTATGTTCTCAGTTAACCATCTCAGTACCCAGGACGTGCGAGTGTATAGTTTAAAAAAAATTGTTAAAAAATCCTGGCGTAAAGAAAAAAAAGATGTGCTGGATTAAAAAATATCATTATGTTTGAAAGGTGTCTATTAGAGTTACAAAAATCCGATTCAAACGTTTAGAGGGTTTTAATTTCAGAATACGCGAAGCACTTATTCTGTCTAACAAGGCGAACAAGTTTTGAAATAATGATTTGGTTCAAATTTGAAGCTAAAAGAAACTGTATTAATTATATTAAATTAAGATTATTTTAGAATTTTTACTTAAAAATATTGCAACTTCATAAATATTTTCTTTTTATAAACAGTAATTTCATGTGCATATGAAGAAAATTTTCAAACTTTCACAGAAAGAAAAATGAGGGATCACATGAAGAAGGGAAAGATTCAATTAAAAAAGGTTAACAAAATCCAAAAAAGAAAGCATGCATTAAAACAGTGCTCCTTCAAGGACATTTATTGAATAATGCGTGCAAATAATAGGGGAATTTCTGCATTTGCACTTAGCCTTAAGTAAGCCTTAGTAAGCCTTAAAAGAAAAAAAAAAAAAAAAAAAAAAAAGCAGTTTTCAATACCTAATTTATTTAAACCAGACGTGACCAATGAAACATAAAAGTATGAAGATAGAGACATTAATAGTAGGTTAAAGAGAAATAAAAGAAAATATTTACTGTCTTACACGAAAGGGAAACAAATAGATAAATAAATAAATAAAATTGTACAGGATAAGACTAATTACTAAATTCAAAACAAAAGTTTTTTTTTTTCATTTTTTTTTTTTTTTTTTTTTTTTTTTTTTTTTTAATAATACGCAAAAAATACCACTAGTTAATAATAATAAGAATACATCAATTTTATATTAAAAAAAAAAAAAAAAAATAGTTATTTAAAAAATTTTTGCATTTTTTTTATCTTCTTATGCGGATTAATTTATGTTTATTTATTTTGTTTAGAATTTTATGGCAAACTAAATTAATTTATTTATTACGAGTTTATTCAGTAACATGTTAAAAAACAATTTTTTTAGACTTGTCACCTGATTTTTTAATTTAGAATTGAATAATTTATCATATTATTGTGTGTTACAAAACATGTATCTATACGTATCCGAATTTACAGAATTATTAAACGAAAATAATACACATAACAATAATTATTTCCATTTCCTCAATAATAAAAGATAAAATATAAATAAATAAACAAATAAACATAATGATAATAGTAATACTAATAAAATAATTATTTTAAGTGTGTAATTTTTTTTTTCTTTTTGGGGGGGAGGCTTTTTATCAGATTAAAGTTTTTATTTTATAAATATCATAATCAATTAAATTTCCCTGAAATGATTTTCTCGTTAAAATAAATCATTCAGTTAGGCAAGTTGTTGATATATGATTAAAACTAGTAATTTAACGAGAATATGCACGTATATATCTTTAAGCAAACTCTAAATAAGTTTTACATCTTCAACCTCTTAAAGGATTAAATTTTTACTAATGATTTTTGAAAATGTTAATAATAATAAATATCATTTAGCTTAAAATTCTATAAAAGATGTATTTCCTGTAATTAGATATTTGGTGAGGACTGTAGAATTTAAAGAAATATTTTGAATAAATTAATTCGCATATTTATCTTATAAATCCAAGACTTTATTTTAAAATACAGCGAATAAACTTATTACAAGGTATTGCGTTAGCAAACAGCATTGAAATTATAAATCAGTCCTTAGAAAAAATCAATAATAATAATTGTCTCATAGATGAAACTGCAAAATCTGTATTCCACATAGTTATTTGATGAAAATTATTTAAACAAAAAATATGTGTTGGACAAATGCTTTTGCATATCTCTGTCCTAGAAATTGTAAATTACAAATCCAAAAATATAAGTTATTGGAATACTGATTTATTTAGCTTAATTTATTATTGACATACTTATTTATTAGCTTAACCATATTTAAAAATATATTACAAAATTCATGAAATCAGTCGTTATTAAAAATTAATTATGGTAAATATCTTCTTGGTAAAAGTCCTTTAACTTCGTATTTCACATAAATATTTGATAAAAATTTTAGAATTTATATATGTATAAAAAAAAAAAAAGAAAGAAAGAAAAAAAAATCAAATTGCGTTGTATATTTTTGCCCTAGAATATAGTGGAATAAAATCAAAGAGATACGTCATTAGTAAACTTATTTATTTTTAATGCACAAAAAGAAACTGTATTTTAAAATAACTCATTACAAAATAGAAATTCTATTACTATGAAAAATCAATAATGTTAAATATTTTACAGATGAAAATTTGGACAATTTCTATTTGGCATAGTTAAATGGCATGAGGAAAAAATCATAATTTACGTGAAATTCGCTCGAACAAATTCTTGGAATATAACTATTCTGACATACAGAAAAATACAAATCCAAGACGTTGTGATATCAAATAAAGTTCTTGATTTTAAAACGTTTAAATAGAGTAGATTAATTATTGAAATTATATAATCAATTCTAATGAATAATAATAATAATTAATATTTTACAGTTAAAAAAGTAGAAAAATCATATTTGATATAAGGATGTATTTGATAAGAATTCTGAGATTTATAGAAATTATGTTGAAAAAAATATTTATCATGAAATATAGCAAAGTATAAATTCAAGAAGGTACTAAAAAAGTAAATTGATATAATTTATTTAATTTACTTAATAGTATTATGTAAATGTCATCAAGTATATTTATTAAATTTTATATTAAAATAGAATAGCTTAACTATATTTTAGAAATTAAGCTTACTGAAAGCATAAAATCAATAATTTATAAAAATCTATAATGATAAATATTTTACGAAGAAAATCCGGAAATTTGGCATGATTAAGTATTTTATGAAAATTGAAGAATTTTTAAAAAATATGTAGAATAAATATCTTTTTACATTTTCTCCCAAAATATAGTAAAATAAAAATCCAAGAAGAAAACTAACTAAATTAATTAAATATTATTACATAAATGTCATTTAGTAAATTTAATTAATTTTATTACATTAAAATATTCAAATGTATTAAAAGTATTTCATATGATCATAAAATCAATTATTATTAAAAATGAATAATTATAATCGTCTTACTGATGAAGATCTAGAAAATCTGCATCTGACATATTTAAGTATTTGATGAAAATTGTGGGATTTATATATATATATATATATATATAAATATATAAATATATATATATATATAATATAATAAAAATAAAAAATAAAATGAAATAAAAATAAAAGTTGACAAATTGTTTCTTACATTTCTGTTCTGATACACAAAGCAAATATATATATGTATATGCATATATATATACTCAAAAAGATAATTTGGTAAATTTATCTAATTTGCTTAATTACATTAAGAAAACGTCGCTAAATAAATTTATTTAATTTTGTAGCATAAAAATAAAGCAGCCTAATTGTTGTAAGTATCTGATGGTAAACATGATGTTTACCATCTGATGTTTCATCTAAATGAAAATTAGGAAAAGCTTGATTTGGCATAAATATGTATTTGATGGAAATTGTAAGATTTATTAAAGGAAAAAAAAAATCTACATTTCTGAAATATTTTGAAACAGAAATCCAAAAAGATTATTTAGCTCATTTAATTAGGTTATTTAATATTATTAAATTAACACAGTTAAGTAAATTTATTAAATTTTACAACATTGAAATATAAAAGCTTAAGTATGTTTAAAAATATCTTATTTTAAAACATATGACCTAGTTATTAATAATTACCAACCTTATTTATAATTTTTATGGCAATTTCTTTAATAGTTTAATCACACCAAAACTGAGACAAATTTTATAATTCATGCCGGAAGTAAAACTTTGCCCATCCTTGACCTATATAACCGTCGTTTTTATAAAATTTCACCCTTGAAAACTTTACCCTTTCCTTTACAAAGACTCTAACCCGTTCATCAAACAAAAGATTTTTAAAAAATATTGCGCCAAAGTTTTCAGGAAAAAGGGTTGCTTTGCCGAAAAACCAGCTGCAACATTCGAAACGGATGTTGGTCTGAAAGAGTTGGGGCCCAAAAAGGGTTAACGAAAGGGGTGGGCCCCTCATTCAAGGAAAAGAGGTGAACGAACTGATCTACGACTTAAACGCGTGGCAAATTTATCCTTTGGATAGCGGAAGCTAATTTTGAATGAAACATTTGATTTCCAGGTACAGCACGCGGAAGTTTAAGTAAAGGTGTTAAAAATCTATTTTTAATTGTCGAACAAAAAATTGTTGATTTTAATATTTCTAATTTAAATTGTATTGATTTATGAGACATTATATTTGCAAAAGTAAAAATTGAGCATATTAAATTAATTAATTAATATAAGATAGTAAAATTTTAAGTGCATTTTTATATTTAAGATCATGTACTTTTTTTTCACTTTTCGAGGGGGAGGGGTTCAATTATGTTAAAAAAGAAAAACACAGCCATAATTTTAATAAATCTTCATTTCATTTCTATTGTACTTTATAAATAAAATTTACAGTTTCAACTACACAATTATTCTGATGCATAAATTTCATGTATCAATAATTCCCACAATTTCTTATTTTCTTAATGTATTTTATTTGTTATTATCTTTATTAAAAATAAAATTCTTATGTAAATGAAGACAAATATAACTCCAGAGATCACTTTTATTTAAAATTCTAATTACAATACACTGATTTTCTAATTCTCTGTAGGGTTTAGGAAAAAAATGTATTATGTAAAGTTATATAGTTGCGTTTTCACAGCTCCTCCTTATTATTTAATTACCTATCAACACATTAAATAGACCTCAAATAGACTTCAAATAATATAGATCTGAAATTCGTTCTTCTTATTTCTATTATTTTATTTTTGTAATTTTTATGTAACTTACAGATTAAAAGAAATAGAAGTAAAATTTAATTTATGAAAAACGATCTTTAAATTATTCAATATTTTGTTTGTTTATAAAGCTAAATGCTATTTTAATTAAAATATCATTCTTAATTATGATGACAATATTAAGTTTTTATAGAGTGCTATTGCTGTTTCTGCTTGACTTTTTTTTTTTTTTTTTACGATCTTTACGTATGCTATAATTAATTCCTATATTACCTCAAAAATTTCCCCTCAGTTTTAGAAAAAAATATAAGAAACACCAAAAGTAAATACGTTCTTACACATTTTTAAAGACCAAATATCTTTTTTAACCACTGTTTACCAGTGGTACTCTAAAAAACCACCTCACGAAATCCTTATTAATCAGTATAATAAGGTGATATGCGTAAATTTTATTGCATATATCTTTAAAAAATACTTTAACTACAAAAGTATGTTTGAAATACATTTTTAGTTTGTTTCAGAATGTGGTAGATAAAGGGTTAAGAAGTTAATCTTACGTTAATCCTCAAAAATTTTTACAGTCGGCAGCAGAAGTATCCGAGCACTAGCAATAATCCCTGTCTAAAAAAAAGTACACTTAATACTGCTTTGTTAAATGAATCTTTGTCGAGTCATGTTCTTAGTCAGTTTAAGACCATAATTCGACAAAGATTTATTTAACAAAACAGTATTAAGTGTACTTTTTTGATATCGGAATTATTGGCTAGTGCTCAGATACCTTTGCTGCCTACTTTATTTATTTATTTATTTATTTATTTATTACTTTCTTCTATATTCAATAGAAGAAAGTATTGGATTCGTAAAAATTTTCGACATCGGTTTTTTGAGGGATTTACACGTTTTGAGAGCTGTAGAACACGATTTGACCATTTTTAGAAAGTATCTATCTCTGTCTATCTGTGTGTGTGTGACAAAATTTTGTGGCAACTGTATCTCAGGTACTACTGCACAGAACATCATACAATCCGGTATGCTGTTACACATTGACATAAATTAGTACCTATCAACTTTTGGTGGAAAATGTCCAACAGCTAGCGTTGCCATGCCGCTTTTTCTGAATTTTTAACATGGTGGTATAGGACAAAATTTTGTATAAATGTGCATAAAGAGAATTATTTTTAATAATCATTATGAAATTTAATAGAATTATTTGTAATAGAGATAGTGAACTGGGGAAAAAATTGTGCATGTAGGAGCCTCGCCTCCCCCTGGTGGAGGGGGGGGGGTCCCCCCTCGAGGGGAGTAAATTTTTATGATGGGTATCTTTCAAAAGAGCTCGCCAATACCTTTAAAACGAATGATTAAACTATCAATCTGCGATAATTTAAAATAAATTTATCAATTTTTTTTTTTTTTTTTTTTTTCATTTTTAACAAAAAAAAAAAAGTTTGTTTTTTAATGTAATATTGAAAATAAAATTGACTTTTTTTTGGATATTTAGTGTTATACTACTTGTCTAATATGGAAATCGTCTGCATTATCATGAAAGATAATTTTTTTAAATAATAATTTTAATAAATTATTTTTACTGAGTAAATTTGTATAGGAAAATATAGAAGAAAGTCATGTGGTTGCCACAACATACCAGTATTTTTTTTTTCTTGTTGTTCTTTTGTTAAAAATTTACCAGTTATTACTAGAAAATCTTATTTTATCAGTGAATACCAAAAGTAAAAAAAAAAAAAAAAAAAAAAAAAAAAAAAAAAAAAGGAACTAGAATTTTGGCTAGCAAACTTTTTTGTGAAAAGTAAAAAATTATGTTCAAAATATTTTATTACCATATTTATTATTCAAGAATTCTTTTGACTTTTTCTCAAAACCTTAAGTATGGCTTTTTTACGACATCAACTAACAAAGAAATGATAATTATAACCATTATTATTATTATTATTATTATGACTGATTTATTATTATTATTTATTAGTTAATTAGTTATTTTTACACATCCATCAAGAATCCATACCAAATACCGATCACTAAGTGACTTCCTACAAAGGTAATTGTTTGGTCATTACATTTGTAATACTACTGAATATTTTGATATCACAATAAATCCTGTTAAATAATTTCGATAGGTTTCCTGTATCATTAAAATCTCAGTTATTTCTTTTTATATAACAACTCCAACTTGACATAAATGTATATCCTCCTATAAATAACGTAGCTTTTCAATTAAAGAATCTATAAGTTATCGAACCTATGATTTAATAATAAATATTACGCCTTTTTTTTTTTTTTTTTTTTTTAATAAATAAAATTAAATAAAATCTTTGGCTGTCACTACTGAAATAAACTATAACAAAATATTTAAATTAAAATAAAAAGTAAAACACAACTTACTCAGCTAAGAAATCTTGATACATTGTCTAAATCCAAACACCTCCAAAAGTTCCTAGAAAAAAAAAAAAAAAAAAAAATGAAAATGAAAATGTAACTGTTTCCTTCTCAAAAAAAAAAAAAAAAAAAAAAAAAATATATATATATATATATATGTAAACTTTATATATATATATGTATATATATATTAATAAAAGCTAATATATTTTAATTATTTTGTATTAAGATTCAATTAAAAAGAAGGAATCAATATATTTAAAGCATCGCTGATAGATTTTTTTAAAAATTAAATAGTAGAACATACTTGATTAAATTTAAAAAATAAAATAAAGTATTATACATTTTTTTTTTTTTTTTTTTTGTCTGTTATGAATTTTTGTTAATGAAATTCATCATTTTTCTTTGCAATTATATTTCTATTATAACTATAATTTACTATAAATATTAATAATCAAATATTTAATATATGTTTTAAACTTAGTCGTAAAAAATAATAAATTACAGCATAAATATTTTTTAATAAGCATTTGTTATTAAAATTTAATTCAGATCGTTTAACTAAAATTATTCTAGTACTACATCAGAATCATCTAGTGTAATTCTCTCCCCCTTTTCCTCCATACATTAAATTTTAAGAAAAAAATGTAATAAACGTGTTCTATCAATTTCAGAGGAAGTCCAGTCTAACTGTTAAGAAATGTCGTAATGAGGGTGTGGGCATGTAGGGGGATAACTTTAAAACTTATGATAAGAATATGGTCTTTTGTTAGTTCAATGGAGAAGTTGTATCAAGAAAAACTTTTTTTTAGAATAGCCTCCTTGTTTTCAGAATGAACTAAATTGTAGTTCCTCTCAAAAAAAGGGTAAAAGAAAAAAGATATTTTGTCCCTATTTACTCTGATTTTTTCTATTTTTCTCTCTGGTTTCCTTGATGATTTGATTTAATATTTTATTTCATCTCTCATTCAAAATGGTTTTGCTGCTCGATAGGGACATGAACAATATATATTTGCTATTGTTAGCTATATTGTTTTACGAAATCGTTGCAGCTTTCACAGCTTTATGAAGTACATGCTCCCTGATGGATAATACTTCAATTTTTAAGCACTCTGTATTCCAATTATTAATCCATTTTTTATTCCAATTATTATTTCTGAGGTCCTTTATTTATTTTCTCCGTCAGTATGTTTAATGGTCCTTTTTTACTCAAGTGGGCGTAAGTAATTTAAATTGTTTTTGTCTCTTGTTAGATCTTAACATGTATCGCAACATTTCTGCGCTAGTTTTAGTAATGCGTTACAATCAGTTTTATTTTTGTTGTGTTCGTATTGACATGTATCTATTAAATGCTAAAATATTAAGGTTAAATTTTATTAAGGTATTTATCATATATATATATATTAATTTTCACGACATTTGCTTGAGTTTTTTATTGAGTATCTCAATTCAGTTGCCTAATATATCTTTCAAACAAAAAAAAATTTAACACTTGCGCATGCTCAGTTAGAAATAATTTAGGGAAAATACTCATATTTCATAAAATATTCAATATTCTCATACTCTGACTGCTGTGTGTTGTGTTTGATATCATAAATCCAGTTTCCTAAAAAATAGAATTGTACTAGGTTTAAATACCCAACATATCATACCAAAGAAAATTGTCAATCGTTAAAAGTTTTTCAAAGAAATCATTATTTTTTTATGAGTATACGCGCTATTAAAATGCAAATGAATATAGATAGTTAGAATAAATCTCATAATCAAATGCTACAGCTGTATTTCAAGCATTTCATTTAGCAGGGTAATCCCAAGCATTCTGTTCTTTCTTTAATTTTTTACTTATCCCATTTTTCCTTTCAGGGCAAAATACTCACTGATATATATGAGGTAATACTGATATATATCAGATAACGTCAAATATTTTTTTTTAGATATTTGAAAAAATGATTGAAATCGAAAATGTCCGATCATAGGTGGAGAGTAATATATCCAAGGATATTCTCCCTAATCATCCTACTATATGAAAAATGTGCAGAAATAAATGACTGTCCATTACATGCAATTTATCAGAAAAATACTACACTATCTACCAATAAGTATTTGGACACTTTCGAATTTAAACAAATATCTAGAAAAGTTCTTTAGAAATCATCTTGAAATCTTGGGAGTATATATGAGTATATTGGGAGTTATACTTGATATAATTCAACAAAACTTGTGTCCTTAAGAGAAAAAGGGGACTAATATAAAAATTAAACAAAATCAAAATATTTTGGATCACCCTGTAAAAAGTAATGTTTGAAATGCGTTTCAGCTGTAGCATGTGATTATGAGGATTTTTCTCATTACCTACATAAATTTTTATGAGGCTACCACGTATATTCATAGAGATATAACTTTTTTTTTTTTTTTTTTTTTTTTTTTTTTTTTAATTGTAAAGAAATAAAAATTCCACCTTTTTTTAATTTTAGGATTTTGGCATTCTACACTAGACAGGTCATACTGCAATCAGAATGCAAAAATGTTCAATATCTTATGAAATATGAGCATTTTCACTAAATAATTTTTAACTAGGCATGCGCTAGCTTTTAAATAAATTCATTTGCATAATTTAATAGCCAAAAGTGTTAAGCAACTTATATGAAAACCCCAAACAAATATGAGGTAAATTCAAAAAGTTATGAAAGCTAGAATGGACAAAATTTCAGTTCTCTCAAAATAAAAGCTAAACTGTAAGGGGCTTTTTTCACACTAGCCATACACTAACCATTTATAAGTAACTGCTTTTTCACACTAACCATTTGTAACCACAATTTCACAAACCATAAGGGGCTTTTTACTCACATTTTTATTTTGTTTCAATCAATTCTCAATGGTAATATAGTGTTCCCTGATTGTAAATAAATATTGATAAAACCCCCTAACATCTCCCTCTTCTTCTTCTTCTTCTTCTTTTTTTTTTTTTTTTAAAGAAAAATCGAAGTTTTGTTCATTCCATCTGTCATAAATTTTGAATTTACACGATATTTGTATGGGGTTTTCATATAAGTTGCTCAATACTTTTGGCTATTAAATTATGCAAATGGAATTTTTTAAAAGCTAGCGCATGCCTAGTGAAAATGCTCATATTTTATAAGATGTTGAACATTTTTGCAGTATGACCTGTCTATTACAGAATGCCAAATTTTCTAAAAATGCCCTTGCACTGTGTCTAATACCGTACTTGTTATAATTAAAAAAGTAGTTTTTTTTTTTTTTTCAGTTATATCTCCATGAATATATGTGGTAGCCTCAAAACAATTTATACAGATAATGAGAAAAATCCTCATAATCACATGATACAGCCGAAACGCATTTCAAACATTACTTTTTATAGGGTGATCCAAAACATTTTGATTTTTGTTTAATTTTTTTACTGGTCCCCTTTTCTTCTTCTGGATACAGCTTTTGCTGAAATATATGAGGCATAGCACGTTCTTTACAATACCAAAGTTTCAAGATGATTCCTAACGAATTTTTCTAGCTATTTAACAAAATGTCTAAATTTGAAAGTTTTCAAATACTTAATTATAGATAGTGTAGGTGTGGACGATTTTTCTTTCGTTATGTGCACGGTAACGGAATGTAAATGAGTCTTCAATAGTGGACATCATGGGACCTAGCAACATATTTTAAATATTTGTAACTAAACCGCAAAGTTTAAACTTCAATTTTAATATAAAATGTAATATATTAGGGTGACCTTATGGTTCACTTGAGCTTAGTTTTTGACATTTGCTATTTCTTCCTTACTTGGTCTAATAGGTTGGAATTTTGTACGATATAATTACAAATCTCACAGAATATAAAAGTAGGGAATACATGTTTCCGGATTACAGATTGTCGTTTCACTGTAAAAAAATGTTGTAATTTTTCCTGCACTTTCTGTTGTATATTTTCAAGCATTGGCGCTTTTTTAATGAATTCAAGCACTAAATGTTGTAAAATCGACTTCCTGTGGACTTTAGACGCAAACATCTGCGCTGAAACATAAAATCTGTGTCTCTGAACTTAGATGCAGATGCACGATGGATGAACGAAGAGAAGATCATGGAACGAGCAATTCCCGTTCATCAAAAAGGTTAGCTATTAATTTTTTATTAATATTTTGTATTGATTAATGTCACTTTTAAGTTTGCGGGGCGCAAACAAAAAATAGCCAATTCAATATTATCGCTAATTTATTTTATTGCTATTTAAATATGTTTGCATGACAGTATGATGCATATACTTTATTTTAAAAATTAAAATAGGTATACTTTCGGGACAGAATAAGAACAAAAATTGGGAATGCTTTAACGGCCTTCTTCACTTACGATCGCCGGAAGCCCGAGCCAATGTTATTCTATGGAGAAATTTTCTTTACAAATAACGTATTAATTAATACATATTTTTAAATTCTGTTTTCCCATTCAGAAAATTCCAAACTGGTAAATTGACGGACCTTTTTTTAAAAATGTATTTTTTTAATTTTTAATATTTTATTTTGAATTTGCAAAATGAGAAAATTTCACATATTAAAAATTCGTATTTTGCAGCTTCAAAATAAAATATAAAAAATTAAAAAAATATTTTTTTAAAAAAGGTCCGTCAATTTAACAGCTGAGAATTTTCAGAATGTGAAAACAGAATTTAAAAATATTTATTTGTTAATAAGTTATTTGTATATAAAAATTTTTCATAGAATAACATTAGCATCGGCTTCCGGCGGCGGTGAGTGAATAGGGCCCTCAAAGCCCTTTTTTTTTTTTTTTTTTTTTTTTATTTTGTGAGGCGAATTTATTATTATTATTATTACTTTCCTTGGAAATCGGATTATGGTCTGGTTATTCTTTGATTAGCCAAGTCAAATTGTGAACATTTTTTTTTTTTTTTTTTAAACTATAGTAAGTAGCAATTCGTTCAATATAAATGTAGCTGCATAAAATATGTAAGAGTATTAAATATACACCTGTTTCAGATATTTTTATTTAACAGACACATACATTAAATGTAAACTTATGAAAAAAGTGGAATGTTTGTTTGTGAGTGCTTTTGCGTTCAGGCTATTAATCGCACAGCAACACATTTTGGCAAATAGATAGCTTGGACGACTGCACACCTCACTGAGATATTTTCAAATTTCTAATTTTAATCTTTTTTCTTTTTTTCTTTTCATTTTCTTAAATTTATTCTTTAGTTTTATTCGTCAGCATCTCTTAGCAGCACGGTTGTTACATTATATGTTTTATAATATATATATATAAATATATATATATATATTCCTTTGAGAAGGATACTTTATTTATTTATTGTATTTATCAGTAACAAATGGTAGTGTGTAAAAAAGTTTAAACGTGTTGAATTTTGAATTTAATTAAAATGTATTTGTTTTTAACACGCTTATATTAGCTTCACCTGTATGTATGTATGTTTGTAACTTCTCTGGGAGCAAAACGTGATTGCACAAAATCCTTCATATCTCAAACAAAAAACCATTGTGTATGGTTTCCAGAGCTTTTTAAGAAAACGGCTGATGGCTGAGCTACAAAAATTTGCATGGTGGTTCGTAATGACCTCTCCTGATGCACCTCGAAGCCCGATTTTCGAATTTTGTTTTAGTTTTCTTTTAATTAATTAAAATGTTAAAATAAAAACCTTCTAATTACTGATAAATTGGCCATTTAATTTTAATCCTTAATTTAATTGTTGCCAAAAAAAATTATCATTATTTTTTGGACAGAAAAAAAAAAAAAAATGTGAACAATAAAAATTACATTTATTTAAAATATTTAATATTATTCCTTAATTTAATTGTTGCCAAAAAAATTATCATTATTTTTTCGACAGAAAAAAAAAAAAAAAAAAACGTGAACAATAAAAATTACATTTATTTAAAATAAGGAAAGTAAATTAAAGCGTGTTCTTTAATTTTTTAAAACTATAATATTATTATTTAATTTTTTTGAAAAGTAATATATATATATATATATATATTGTGCTAACTGAAATCAAATGGTAATAATTTAGAGAGATCGAGGTCACTCAAATGTGTAATTGATACTGAGCTACAGTCATTTTTTAAAATTGTAGTTCTTGAGTAATAGCAGCTCCACGATTTATCTGATAAATACCGAAATTGAAGTGCCCAAAAATTAAGTTGCTGCAGTCGCAGGGGTGAAACTACCTAGCATGCAAAACCCCTGAAAACTGATATTTGCATGCAGATAGGTAAGATTTAATAATGAAATATCATATGACTACCTGTATTAAATGATATTTGGAGAGTTCTTAATACATTTTGAGGCAAATTAAACATTCAAAATAATAAATTTCTGTAAAAACAAAATAATTTACATGAAAATCAGAAACAGCAAAAATTTCAAAAACCCTGAATTCAGGGGTAGCCCCTGAAAAGTTTCACCCCTGAGTCAGTACCTGGACCGGACACAGCGCAAATGGGAAAGATGCTACCGTAGGCAGCAGATACTTTCAGCGAGGTCATGATTATTTATTTTTTATTTATTATTATTTTTTTTTAAGTTTTCTTTGTATAAAGTGATATGAAAAATAGTGATTTATGTATTTATTTCTTTAAGCGGGTAAAAGCAGCTAGTGCATGAATAATATAATAATAAAAATTCTCAGCAAAAAAAAAAAAAAAAAAAAAAAAAAAAGAAAGAAAGAAATACTGCAGAGTTAAGAGAAAATTGTGTCAGTGTCACAAAAGATTATTGTTAACATTATAACGATAATATAATTATCCAGAGTCTCTGTAAATTTACAATAGTATTCATTTAAAAATAAGTATTCGAGAATTCGAGATACTCAATCTTTACTCTGCATTTTAATTTTTTTTCAAATGGTACTTTTTCTTAATAAAAAATAAAAATGCTTTTTTCTATTTTTGAAAAATGTAATCACTAAAATTACTACCACTAATAAATAATAAAATAAATATTAGACTCTAAAATGTGTGCATAAAATAAATTTCTAATTTCGGTTTAATTTTCGCATAATTTTCCAGTTGAACCTTTTAAAAGTGCAGCTGAAAACATCTCATGTCTTCATAAAAAAAAAAAAAAATGTCTAAGTAAGCAAAACATATTTGATCTAAAACGGATGTGTAAGTTTTTCTGTAAAATATGTAGATGAATCAGCAATTATGACCGCAGATGTGGCTATATAAACCGCTTAGCAACAGCGTTCATTTGTTTTTAGAAGTAAAAGATAATCAACTGCCTTATTTAATTTGTAGTATTTTTTATTATTCTTTTTTTTGGGGGGGGGGGGCTGGGGGAGGTGAATTTAAATCTTAAATTGTTAATAATTTTCCCAACTTAATAGACATTGATTTCTTTTTTATGAAAAAGTAATTCATAAATTTTAGAAGAAATAATTATTTAGATAAATTTTTGAGAATAAAAATTTTTGTGTCTAAGTTGGTTTTGAATTAGTTTTTCAGTCCATATTAACTATATTATCAAGATAGGGTCAGATTTCGGCTTGATATCAAATTCAACTGTCGAATACGTGTCGATTGAAATCCGAAATTTGCAGGGCTCTTGTTATAGCTCAATATTATAAAATTGTAATAAATATATGCGCTAAAGATTAATTTTAATTTTAAATAAGTTTATTTTATTTAGAAAATAATGTAAATTTGATGTAATTTCTTTTTTTTTTTTTTTTATATATATACTTTATACAATTACTTTATACCATGCACTTTCAAAAACTGCTTTAGAAAGTCTTAAGAAACTTCTTATTAAATTACAGATCAAACTGAACGGAGATATTAAAAAATAAATTTATATATTTATTTAAAACTATTACTTAATTATTAAAAGCAAAATATTTGTGTTATAAATTCCTTTTTCTTTTCTTTTTTCTTTTTTTCTTTTTGTAAAAGAAACCTTGAATTTAAAATTTTATTGACAAATAAAATAGTAAACTGCATTAAAAAAAAAAAAAAAAAAAAAAAAAAGAAAAAAGAAAAAGAAAATCTTGATTATTTTTTTATCTATTACAAAAATTTTATGTCAATGAATCAAAAGTAAAGAAAACCTGAACTTAAGTTATTTAATTAAAAAAAAAAAAAAAAAAAAAAAAAAAAATGTCGACTGATCTAAAACTAAAAATGCATTTTAAAGCATGCACCGTGTTTATTACATTCTCAATGTATTTATGTAAGAAAAACAACTATACACATTAAAAATTTTGACAGTGGGATTTTAATGTATATCTATGTTTTGAGGTTTCCTGAATTCATTCTTGGTAATATACGATTACGTGTGTGTGTGTATATATATATATATATATATGTTTGATTGAATATCATAGTCTCTAAACGCTTTCTTTGTTCGTTTGAACTAAAAATTTAAGATTGTGTTACTGTCGGATGAATTGCAGATTGTATAATGGTATATTTTAAAATATGCGCGTAGAACTTGTAATTCTTTTATAAAAACACACAAAAAAAAATATTCTTATTTATTATGGCCTAATGGCTCAAAATATTTGTACGCTAGCATCTAACCTAAACATTCGATTCAGGTAACATTGAGAAGGCTTGTTACAGGTCACCATTGACAGAAATATATAGACTTTTATGTTTGCGGGACAAAGTTTACTTAGGGATTCTGAGTCGAATTTTTATATAATACGATATATAGACTCAAATAATTTGAAATTAGTGTTAATGATGCTAAATTATTTAAAGAGAACAGGGCTGATATACGTTACTTTGAATCTTTCATTCGCTAAAGTACGATTACTATTTAAGAAAAAAAAAAAACAAAAAAAAAACATGCATATTATTTGTAGTTTTTTACAGGGAAACAAATATTAACAAGTATTTATACCCTATGGTTAATTTCCTAAAGTACATTAAGTTATTTAAAAAAGAATGAAACCGATATAGGTTTTATTAATTTTTTACAGTATCGTTTTCACTGGAAATTATAGGTTCCCAATTAGATATTTTGCAGTGAAACACAAAACAATTAAGATGTAATAGCAAAAGCTATAAACATGGGAATAAATTTTAAAAACGCTATTGTAACTTTTACAATTGTTTGACCACTGAAATATTCGGGAATTTATTTTTTATTTATTTATTATTATTTTTTTTTTATAAAGCCTGGTAATTGCCGAAACGTCAGTGGAGGCCCTACATTGAGACTCAAAACGGTTTTGGGCTGTGTCTGTCTGTCTGTCTGTCTGTCTATCTGTCTGTCGCGCGATAGCGGCCGCAAAAATAGCGCTATTGACTTGGAATTTGGTACACATGTTAATGAGCCCCACGAAATCAGCTGTATAGTTTTTGGTATGTATTCCATTTGTAGTTCGTATACAGGGACACTCCAAAGTTTTTCTTATCATTATGGCCTATGGGAGGAATTTGTATGTATCGCGACAGCGGCCGCAAATATAGCGCTATTGACTTGAAATTTGGTACACATGTTCATGAGCCCCACGAAATCAGCTGTATAGTTTTTGGTATGTGCTCCATTTGTAGTTCGTGTACAGGGACACGCCAAAGTTTTTCTTATCATTACGACCTATGAGAGGAATTTTTATGCATCGCAGTAGCAGCCGCAAAAATAGGGCTATTGACTTGAAATTTGGTACACATGTGCATGAGCCCTACGAAATCAGCTGTATAGTTTTTGGTATGTATTCCATTTGTAGTTCGTATACAGGGACACGCCAAAGTTTTTCTTATCATTACGGCCTAAGGGAGGAATTTGTATGTATTGCGATAGCGGCCACAGAAATCACACTATTGACTTGTAATTTAGTACACATATTCATGAGCCCAACGGAATCAGCTGTATTGTTTTAGGTGTGTATTCCATTTGTAGTTTGTGTACAGGGACACGCCAAAGTCATTCTATCATTACGGCCTATGGGAAGAATCTGTATGTACCGCGATAGCCACCGCAAAAATCAAGCTATTGACTTCCAATTTTTGCCGAAACGTCAGTGGAGGGCCTCTGTTGAGACTCAAAAGGATTTTGTGTTTCGTCTGTCTGTCTGTCTGTCTTGCGATAGTGGCTACAAATATCACGCTATTGACTTGAAATTTGGTACACATGTTCATGATCCCCGCGAAATTAGCTGTATAGTTTTTGGTATGTATTCCATTTGTAGTTCGTATACAGGGACACGCCATAGTTTTTCTTATCATTACGGCCTAAGGGAGGAATTTGTATGTATCGCGATAGCTGCCACAAAAATCACGCTATTGACTTGCAATTTGGTACACATATTCATGAGCCCAACGGAATTAGCTGTATAGTTTTAGTTGTGTATTCCATTTGTAGTTCGTGTACAGGGACACGCCAAAAGTTTTCTATCATTACGGCCTATGGAAAGAATCTGTATATACCGCGATAGCCACCGCAAAAATCAAGCTATTGACTTCCAATTTTTGCCGAAACGTCAGTGGAGTCCCTCTTTTGAGACTCCAAAGGATTTTGTGTTCCGTCTGTCCGTCTGTCTGTCTGTCGTGCGATAGCGGCCGACAATATCACGCTATTGACTTGAAATTTGGTACACATGTTCATGATCCCCACGAAATTAGCTGTATAGTTTTGGGTGTGCATTCCATTTGTAGTTCGTGTACAGGGATACGCCAAAGTTTTTTTTTTTTTTTTATCATTACGGCCTATGGGAAGAATTTGTATGTAGCGCAATTGCGGCCGCAAAATTTCTCCGATTGACTTGCAAATTGACACATATATTCAGGCTCGGTATAGAAATAGCTATTTATTTTTTTAGGTCTATACTTTTTATGGGTTGTATACAGAGACACGCCAAAATACTTCACATTACCGCGTATGAGGTGAATTGCGTTTAAACGCATTTTAACATCTTTACTTTGCAATCAAGAAAATTAAACTAGCGTACGTGAGTAAGATGATTAAACTTATGTTGTTTAAAGAAAATTTGCGCTCTTAAGCTTTCTAATTAATGTACAGGACCTTACAAAAGTGTTCTGACAATGTCACGTAGTCATCCAAACAAAATTTGGAACAATTATTAATTTTAAACGCAAAGTAAGCTGAATAGTTTTTACTGGTGTATACAATGTTTATGGTTCGTTTACAGAGACACGCAAAACAATTTCGTAGCATTAGAGCTTTTGGACAAATTTTTAGTTAAGCGCGAACTTTAATGCGTTTATGCTGCATTGAACTTAATTAAATGAACATACATTATAAAGATGCTTAAAATTATGTTTACTCTTAAAAAAGGTTATGTATAGACTAAATAATTTATGGAACCACACAAAATAATTACGAGTATGTACTGTAATCATTCAAATGATGTCAAATTAGTTTGAAAAATTAATGTGTTATAATCAATTAGGTTTATTCTTATTATGTGCGTTTATAATGACTGTGGCTACTTTTTCGGGATACATAAAATAATATCGTACTATTACGGTCTGTAGTCGATATTTCTTAAAAGTTTATTTTAATATGGTTACACCCCATCAAATATAATGAAATTTTATTAGAATTTTAAAAGCATGTCTTCCTGTTGATAATTGTGGGCATACAATTGGAAATTAGTTTAAAGGTTACGCAAAATATTTCCGATATGCTACGTAATTTTTTTGTATGAAATTTGGTATTTATGAATTTTAGGGAAATAATACAAGACCGTCGTTTATTAAGAATACATATTGTTGCGTACTTGGGGGTCCGTAATTTGTCCGAAAATGAAAGGCGAAACTTGCAAAAATTCAGTGATGTATTCACAGAAAGTTTTAGAAAAGTACAGGTCTATAAACCAAATATCAGCTTCAATTCAACCAGTAAACACACCTTAAACAACAGCCGTTAACAGCAAAACAACAATATAAACTGTTTAGCAATAACACATAAAGAAAGTCTCATCTAAAGAGGCTCAAAGCAAAGCAAGCATTTGACGAAACTGACACAGATCTGAGACTGACCGCCTTGGCGAAAAAATGCTCCCTTTATACTTTTCTATCGAACACAGATTGTTCTCGAAAATTCTCGTAACTCATAATGAGATTAGAGCTTCCATATTTGGTATATCCCTAATAAGGATTCTTTCGCCAAGGAGGGAAACAGTCGCCAAATTTGGCGCAAATCCATTTCTTCCCTTATTTGAGCTTTTTTAAGTGTTTTAAGGGAAAATTAGGCTATTTTAACGCTAAAACGACTAGAAATGCACAAAGTTAGCATTTTATTAACTTTACTAAATCTCTTTGAAAGAATTGATACAAAAATAAATGCAATTATGTACAACTCCGTAACACTTTATAAGATATGCAAATGGAGAGACTGCGGGGGGTTGAGGGGGGCGGCAGCCCCCCTCAGGAATTTATCTGATTATGGTAACAAATCGATCGAATCAGTATATATGATTATATAATAAAGAATAAATAAAAATGACCTATTGAATAATGTCTGATGTAAATAGGACGTTGAGGCACCTGATCTGCAGATCCACTAGTTTTTAAATGTACCAACGGTCGTACGGAGTCAATTCTGATTTAAATTTTATGCTATTCACTGGAAGCTTTGTATTTTACTAGCAATATTGTTTTGTGGAAATAAATCCTTTTCTTATATATATTTCTTTATATTGCGTGCCTTGATAAAGAAATTTTTTAATCAATATTTTGACATTCACGTATAAATTCATTTAGTTAAAATAATTTATCAAAAGTAAACAGTAATATATATATATATATATATACAGACAGACAGATAGATAGATAGATAGATAGATATAAATATATAAACTTTTTTTTTTTTTAACTTAGCACATATTTTAGTTATCTCGCTAATAAATAGACATAAATGTTACCAATATATCAGAATAGATTTCATTAAATAAGACGATATTTACATAATGAAAATAATTCATACAGATTTATAAATATTTTAAAATTTCAATTTAATTAGCGCAATAGCATAATTATTAATTATAATACCATCTGTAATGATAATAATTAATCTTAACAATGATCAGACATCATGAAAGGGGCCTTGAATTAATTGATAAACAATTACGTGTGGTTGGTTGCGTTTAACGTCCCACTAGTTTTTCTAAATCCCTTACCTAGACATATTGACTTCCGAGCTATGCGCGTAAGGCACGCCAATAAATTGTATAGACGAAATGATTGAGAATTTCTAGTCTACACATTTCTAGACGGTGAAACAATAGTCTGAATAGTATTGCGAGAAATTCTCGCTTGATTTTCTAGATTTGGGTAAAAAAACTAAGATTATAGTAGCTGAAACCAGCCTCGTGTATTCGCACTTACCTATATAAATAAAGAGAAGTGTCAGTGTATCTGTGTGTGTGTGTGTGTGTCTGTCTGCGCTCTGGTGCTCACACTATTGATCGCAGAGCTTCCAAATTTGGCATATAGATACCTGGGACCCTGCAGGTATGCACTTCATCGAGATTTTTTCGAATTTCGAATTTGAATTTTTTTAATTAATGTTTTTTCGATTTTAAAAATTGGCTTCAATGTTTCCTTTTTCAGAAATTTCTTTCGTTTCAAAAGTCTGCGTATCTTAGCAACGACTATTAAACTATTTATTTATTTAAATTCATTTGAGGAAGAAATCTTTTTTATTATATTTATTGAAATCAAATAGTTATACACATACAGTAGAAAAATTAAATATATTAAATTTTTAGATTTTGGGATATAGGTACCTGAGACCCTGCAGGAGTGCCCCTCATCGAGATTTTTTCAAATTTCGAATTTGAATTTTTTAAATTAATGTTTTTCCGATTTTAAATATTGGCTTCTTTGTTTAATTTTCATAGATTTATTGTTTTGCTTTAATCGTCTGCGTATCTTAGCAACGGCTATTACGCAACTTATTTTTATTTAATACATTCATTTGAAGGCGATTTTTTTTTTTTTAATTTGTTATATTTATTGAAAATAAAATCGCAATGCAGTAGAAAAAATTAAGTATAATGGGCTCTTCCCACCTGACGTCAGAGGTCACATGATAGATGAAAAACAAATAGCAGACGAAGTCTTGTTTAGCTAGAGCGATTGCTAAAATGACATATTTTCTATTCTTATTTTTGATCAATCGTATTTAATCTGTGTTATTTTTTATACATCATCATTTTTAATCCATTTTATATCATTATTCATCATCTTTCGTTTACTGTATACATTTACAATCATCATTTAGTTTATACCTGTTATTGATGTTCATGAAGACATGTTTAAATACTCTGATTTTTGGTACTTAAATCAGTGACAGTGCAATATCGTACTACGTAAATCCATTTAGACCAGTAATTAAGTTAATTAACTTGTTGTAACACCTTTATGCAATTAAATTAAATGAAAACATTTTATAATCCGTAAACATTCCACAAGAACAAGCTATTATTTATTGCTAGATCAGTTAATGTTACAGTTACACTACATTATACAAAAATCGATTCTTATAAGTAAAAATAAATAAACACATAAAATGTTTTTTAAAAATTATTAAATTTACAAATACAATTATTCTACTGTTTACAGATGCACAATATTACTTTTATTCTATTTTATATTAAATATTAAAATTTTTGTTCTTAAGAACAATATTTAATTGAATTCGATTCTCAGAATTCGTTTATTCGTTTTCCTCTATCACGTGATTGAGCAGACGATGCTGGGAAGAGCCCATTAGTTTTAAATTTAAAAACGTATTTATAACAGATATGTTTAATTTTTTATAGTAGAACAACTTCTTATTTTTCATTTTTTAATTAATTTCTTTAAAAGAAAAAACTTTTATTCATTGATTTTTTATTTATTTACAGTATTTATCGGGAAAAGTGGTAGTATATTAGTAAAAAGGATTAAAATGATTAAAATTTATTTGTTTATATATATATATATATATATATATATATATACATATTAATCTACTGTTTATTTTATTTTATTTTATTACATTGGTCAGAATCAAATCTTAATATAGTGCAAATAGCATGGGCAATAAAATACATGGTTCAAAACTAAAATATTTAATAGATGCTGAGATACAGTCATCTTTAAAATCGCAGTTCTTAAATAGTAGCAGATCCCCCTGTCGTCGAAAAATATCCAGATTGAAGTGCCCGGGAAAGATCTTTCTGCAGACAATGGGAACCTGGACCCCTCAATGCAGCACGGGCGGGAAAAGAGATGCCGTAGACAGCGGGTACCCGAAGCAAGGTTTGGAGTAATTTCAGTTTCTTTTTTATTCTTCATTTTTTCTTCTTAAGTTTTTGTCTCTAATGTGGTGTAAAAAAATAAATATTAATTCAATTCTTTCGAAAATTCATTTAAATATAGTGACCAGCGAAGCGGGCGTAGCCTGCTAGTCTATATAAATAAAGAGAAGTGTCTGTGTGTGTGTCTGCGCTCTGGTGCTCACGCTATTGATCGCAGAGCTTCCAAATTTGGCATATAGGTACCTGGGACCCTGCAGGTGTGCCCCTCATCGAGATTTTTTCGAATTTCGAATTTGAATTTTTTTAATTCATGTTTTTTCGATTTTAAACATTGGCTTTTATTTTTCATTTTTCATGAATTTATTCTTCGATTTTAATCGTCTGCGTATCTTAGCAACGGCTATTATGCAATTCATTTTTTATTTAATACATTCATTTGAGGCGATTTTCTTTTTTTATTATTATTATTATTTTTATATTTATTGAAAATCAAAATAGTAAAATACGATAGAAATAAATTGTTACGTTTATGTATAAATTTTATAGTATAACAACTTTTTATTTTTCATTTTTTTAATTAATTCCTTTAAAAGAAAAATATTTATTATTATTATTATTATTATTACTTATAATATTTATTGGGTGAAAAAAATGGTAGTTTATAGTAGAAAGGATTAAACTGATAAATATTCGTTTGTTTTTCATGTATTTAATTCCTTTTAAAAGAAAATCTAATTTTTTACTTTATTTTATTGCACTGGTCGTAATTAAATCGTAATATAGTGTAAATAACGGGGGCTATAAAACACATGGTTCAAAAACTAAAATATATAATAGATGCTGAGATACAGTCATCTTTAAAATCGTAGTTCTTAAATAACAGAAGATCCACAAGTCGTCGTAAATACCCAGATAGAAGTGCCCGGGAAAGACCTGTCTGTAGACAGTGAGAAACTGGACCCGATGCAGTACGGGCAGAAAAAAGAGCTGCCTTTGGCAACGGGTATCCGAAGAAGTGAGATCTAAAGCGATTTCAGTTTTTTTTTTTTTTTTTTTTTTTTTTTTTTTTATGTGTAATGTGATGTAAAAAATAAATACTGATCCAATTCTTTTGAAAATTCATTTAAATATAGTGACCAGCGAAGCGGGCGTAGCCTGCTAGTTTGTAAATATTTTTAAATAACTTTGCCCTCGAGTATATCGTCAAACGCTCTAGATTTCTGATAGGAGTTTCTAGAACGCCCTTTTAAAGGGGACTAGAATTTATAAGGATGACATGGAACTATTTTTTCTAAAGACACAATTTAGATTCTAGATATCAGTTACAGATATTTTTACCAGTACATATATAATCTTTTATTGATTAAGTCAAGTCCTACTCTTTTGTGTTTGATCATTTTAATGATGACGTTTATATATTTCATATCCTCATCGTTTATATATCCCTTATTTGAAAATAATGTAATAGAGAATTAATTTTATTTATTTTTTTTTATTTTTTAAGTAAATTTACAAGTATTTTCTTTTCTTTTCTTTTTTTTTTTTCTTTTTTTTTTTTTTTTTTTTTTTTTAAGAAAACTTATCAAGTGATTTTTTTTCCCCTCGTACTAGAAATCCTGAACTTATAATAAAAGTCTTAGAATAAAAAAACTTCTAAAAATAATACAAAAAAAAAAAAAAAAAAAAAAAAAAGAAAGGAAAGGAAAATCAAAATGAATCGTTCCAGCCAGTAGAATGACAGTTGTCTTCAAATGGAAACAGTAGGCACCTACTTTGCAATTATGAATCACAAATTTGTCATCCCGAAAATTTGCCATTAAAATATTTCTGATATTTATATTGGAGAAAACAAATCTCTAGCACCTAGAAGCTAGATCCAACTAGCAGCAGCATGTTTTCTTTGAAGGAACAAACAAACGTCTTTTCTCTCTTCTGATCTTTCTGTGCTTGATGGCGCGCGGCGCCTACACTCAGTGATGCCAAATGGTCGAAAATTTTTTCCCCAAACAGGTCTTAAATTTTCCCAAATCAGGTTTTTTTTTTTTTTTTTTTTTCGAAAAAATCCGCAGCTTGATTTCTACTAAAAAGGGAAAATAAAAATTTCTTAAAAAACAAAAACAAAAAAAAAAATCAAGCAGATTTTTCCATGATTTGAGCTCAGATTTTTCTCCAAATGAAGGCAATTTTTGAAAAAAATCCTCAAATAACAATAAAGCTATTGAAAGTCTCTAGTCGTAGGGATAAATCATTACGTTGCCAACATTGACAGAAAGTTGAAGAACTCTCCAGATTTGTCCCCAAAAATTTTAGAATTCCCCAAAAAAGTCCCCAGAAACATTTGCTCCCCAAAATTGCCCCCAGAAGCCTCGAAAATCCGCAATCTGGCATCAGTGCCTACACTGTAAAAAAAAAAAAAAAAAAAAAAATCAGTATTTTACAACAAAAGGTGCTGGCACCGCGGCTGCCAGCACAGTTGCTGTAAAATTTACAAGCGGCTGTTTTTTATGGTGCTGTAAAATTTACTGCACTCTACTGTGAATTTTACAAGGTGTTGTTTTTAGTAGTGCTGTAAAATTAACTGCACTTTGCTGTGAATTTTACAAGATGCTGTTTTAAAAAGTGTTGTAAAATTAACTACACTTTGCTGTAAATTTTACAACACTTTTTAAAACAGCATCTTGTAAAATTCACAGCAAAGTGCAGTTAATTTTACAGCACTACTAAAAACAGCATCTTGTAAAATTCACAGCAAAGTGCAGTAAATTTTACAGCACCATAAATCACAGCAGCTTGTAAATTTTACAGCAACTGTGCTGGCAGCCGCGGTGCCAGCACCTTTTGTTGTAAAATACTGAAATTTTTTTTTACAGTGTTAAGTGTCAAAATAGTAATAACTAGATAAAATATTATATTAGATTATTTCAAAGGTCTATTACGTGTTAGATTATTTTATTTATTTATAATGTAATGAAACAGAAAATCGGCTTAGAGCAGAATTTGGCTTACAGATATTAAGAATAAAAAGTAGATCTTTACCTTACACACACACATACAAAAACAACAACAAAAAAAGAAAACAGGAAATACCAGGAAAATAAAACGGAATTATAAATATTTTTTTCTAAATTGGAGCTGGAAAAATATATATGCTAAAACAATGCATTTTGTCTATTTTTTATTTATTTATTTATTTTTTTTAAATATGTAAAAATTACAATTTATTAAAAAAAAAAAAAAAAAAAAAAAAAAATTGTTTAATAATATATATATATATATTATTTAAATAAATTGCACAAATATAAATATTTAGAATATACAATCGTCTATTTCAGGCACTTATGAAAGATTGAAGAAAATTAAAAAACAATTTTTCTTAATAATATCAACGTTATTATTTTATTTTTATTAACAAAGATTATTTTTCTTTTTAGAAAAAATATTTAATATTTATGTAATAAAATAAAATGTAAAAAAGGTTTTGAACCCGCTTTCTGCACAATCTCGCTTTCAACAGAAAAAAAAAAAAATTAAGAAGCAATTGAACGGCAAAGAATTTATTGAAACAATTTAAAATTTAATTGAATATTTATGAACGTATGAAATTTTAATGTGAACACTTTTAAATATTAATTACTGTAATTCTGGAACAGCAAAAAATTTATAAAATAAATTTAATTGAACATTTATGAATCATGAAATTTCTAAATGAACATTATTAAAATTCACTTGTTCCAATTTACAAAACGAATTTAAATAACTGAAAGAATATGTTTACTAATAATTATGTTCATAAGTCATTACTCTAACATTTAATACGAGTTTAATATGGCATATTATGCATCTTTTACTAGAGATACTTATCAGCTATGTCATGCATATTACGAAAGATTAAAGAATATAAAAGGTTTTTCTTAAGAATATCAATCTAATTATTTTCTTTTTATTCACAAACTTATTTTCTTTTACTTCTTAGAGAAGAAATTTATTATTTATGTAATAAAATAAGAGGGGGAAATGTTTTGTACGCGCTTTTCTGCACAATATCGCTTTCAGCCGAAAACATTTACCTTAAGAAACAACTGAATAGCAAAGAATTTATGAAACCTTTATTGCCATCACGACTTTTACAATCTTGCCTTTAATAGCATCCTATAGATATAAAAGAAATTTATAGAAAATTTCTTTTTAAATGCTGCGCTTCATTTTAATTTTCTTATCATCAAAGATTATGAGCAGTTAAGAACGATTTAATGTCCTTCTACGAAGTTTAAAATTGGACATGGCGGACTATTTAAAGTTTTTCAGAAGATGAAATAAAAAACGGGATCTCGCCAAAAGTGAAAGAAAAAGCGATGAACGTAACGCCTGAAGCTGGAATATACTTCTTTTGTCCAAAGACAGGTAGCGCTTGCATAACCCACGGCGCCGTTGCCAGTTTTTAAACTGCTATCACATATTCTGCTTTTTAAGAGCTTAATGTTTTGCCTTACAGCCTTTTTTTGCACAGGCACAGCAGTTAAATAGAAACCGCGGTGTGGGGTAAAAATGCACATTAAATGTTATGAAAGATGATTGTTTGCTGTAAAAGTGATCGCACTGCCATGATAAACATTTTTTTGTTGCCACATTTTAAACAAACTTTATAATATAGATAAATATATTCTCTCATTTATAGTTTCATAATAACTAAAGGAAAAATGCACAAAAATGTATTCCTAAATCACTGTTTGTTTTCAAGAGAGAAATGATGTTTGCAAAGTTCTGATGTTTATGATACGGGAATTTTCTTTTCTTGTAAAGTACTTATATAAGTAAAGTGAAGTACTTTTATTAGGATTACAATATATATTTAATAAGTATAGGGAGGAAGTTATAACTGAAAGCAAGATTTAGCATATCTTACGATTTATTGACTATCATTAACTGGCAAAAGTCACTTTTGGTTATATTGAATGAAGTGGAAATTTTTAAAGTGTCATTTTCCTTTTTAATAATATAATTAATGTTGAGAAGTTTAAAAGGCTGCACTTGGTTCTTTGAAAATATTTTTATGCATAGATTGTTCCCGATGTTGGAATCACTTCCATAAATCTTGCTGGAAGATTTTAAGTTATTATTTTGAATTACCATTTTTTTTTTTTTTTTTTTTTTTTTTTTTTAGATTACTCATTTGTATCGATAATACACAGGCCTCTAAACGTTAAGGTGTACGATATACATTTCAGTTTGAGTTTCTACAAAATCAGTGATAAATTAGAAAAATAAATTTCTAATAAAAATTAACACGTTATATTAACATTAAAATTTAAAAGTGTTGTAGCTGCTTTAGAAAAAATAATTATACTATAAAAACATAAATAAAATTTCTTTTTTAATTTTAAAATTTTTGACATTTCCTTTATTAATCTCAAACTTTTGTCTCCAAAAATGGTATGACATGTTATTTAAAGTACTTTTATTTGATTTATCAAGGTAGAAGTTAATGGGGTGAATGAAAATATACCCATCACAAGCTTAGAGGGCTAGATGGCTTTCTGTGTCTCTCAGTATAATCTAACAACTTTGGAATTACACTGAATATGAAATTTTTTTTTTCATAAATGCTTGTGGACCAAAATTGTAACGTCCTGTCTTCGGACCACCTCTAGGGATGAGCCCCAGACTGTCATCAATCACCCATAGCGCAGCACTATTGCGACGCAAAACTCAACCAACCACGAATGTCTGTTTCAGGTCATCCACGTGTTTCAATAATACTCGAAAACAGTTTAGTAGCTCTTTCTTCAAGAAGAAACAAAAACATTTCTGTACCATAACTCATTTCAAGGAATTTTGGAGTAATTGGTACAAAAATTATGGTTATTAGTGTCCGAAGACGTCTTCAGAATGATGGAACCTTGTCTGTGAAGAAGTCAATCTTTAATGTACCTTATTGAAATTAAATTGTAATAGTTTTTTTCCCCTACCATTTAATCTTCAGAAAAAAAAAATGATTATATTTTTTTAAAAAATGTATTTCTTCTTCTTCATCATCTTTTTTTTTTTTTTTTTTTTTTTTTTTTTCGAAGATTTTTGAACAATGTTTTATTAGGCTTCAAAAAATGGTAAGTTTTACATGGGTCGATCCAGGCAAAAATAGGGTTCCTTTTGCTGCTCCTTCACAGAATTCTACATAATGAAAAAGGACCCTTCACAAAATCAAATTTATAAAATGTTGTCTTATAAAAGATTTTGTTTTATAAAAATGATCCATTTATAAGATATTTCCGTATTTCCATATTTTCAATATTATTTTTAATAAATTAGTTCAATGAATCTCTATTAACTTGATATTAAACTCTATATAGAATGACTGTTGAAATGGAAAGTTTTACATGATATATATATATTTCTTTTTCACTAAAATAAAAATAAAAATTTAACAAAAAAAAAAAAATAAATAAAAAACTAAAATTAAAGACTATGGTTTTTATATTTCTCTTTTTCTAATGCACGACACTTTTTACTTTTTAAATCTATATAAAGGTATATTCAGATGTTTAAAAGGTATAAAAAAGGTGTATTCAAACTAAAATACTTAAATAATTATTTATTATACGTTTTACTCTCTACATACATAAAAACCTATATGCAAATAAGATTACAGACAGATAAAAAATGATAAAAATGCATAATCTTAATTTATCTTGAAAATGCAATTACATTGATAAATTCTTTAATTTTATGTAGTTTATACTTAAATAATTAAATAATGTGATATATTTGCTATTTAAAATAAAATATTTCCAAGTTTCTTAATATATATATATAGAAAGCAATATATCTTTTTTTGATATTATACCTTTTTGGTGTATATTTGCAATAAATTTGAATATAATTTTTCCCCCCTTAAAAAATATGAGAAATATAAAAAAATGGCAGAAAATATCGTGTTATTCTTTCTAAAAATAAATAAATAAAATAATAATAATAATAAATAAATAAATAAACTTCGACAGTTTACAGGTTTTAAAATAGTGTCTAGTACACATTAAATCTGTCGTTGTTGTAAAGTCCTGCAAGTTGGCCTCAAGTTAGACCTTTGAAGGTACTGGATCAAGGATTATTCAGCCCTAATTTTGATTAAAATTAAGAGTTCTTGTTTACTAGTGCTGTCACCTATCGAAAGTTTCTCGAACTGAAGTGTTCTTTCCACATTTGCAGTTCTCTTTAAAAATGGAAGGCGCTCCCCTATCGCTTTAAATTCGGGTAGTTTCACTACTCAGCTCAGAGTTTCTGTATGGCGCATAATTAACAACAGCATAACAACTGAAATTTTAAAGTTTTTCTGACCAAAAGTAATTAACTCCTTGTAGTTAAGAAATTAAAAAATTTTTTAAGAAAATTTCTTTTCTTTCTTTTTTTGCTTATGTTTTCAGGGTCATTGGTAGTATTTGTTGCATTTCTTTGCCATTAAATTATTTTAATATACTTTTCCGCCGAGGCTGTGGACAAGAAACTGGAAAGAAAGGAAGGAAATCTTTGACGTTAAGATTATGCTTCAAGATTTGCCATTTATGCAATTTTTAAACTTAAAAATTTCATAAATTTGGAGATCTGACGGCAAAGTTCCATATGCGTCAATTTTTTTTTTTTTTTTTTTTTTTTTTTTTTAACATAATTTGGTTCGCTATGCTTTTTATAAAAATTCATTATACTGTGGATTAACAGATTAACGTCGCAGTAAATTGATAAATTAACATAGGGAATAAAGTTCCGGCATATAGAGCCAGTTTATGTACATAATTCACAAGTGTAAATATTATTGAAATGTCAATTGAAATATTCTTTAATTCTGGATATTAAGAAAATGTTCAGATATCTGTGAAAAGGATATTATCATACCATATCAGAATATTCTAAACTTTGATGGAAGGGGGAGGTGAAAATATTTTAGTTGTTTTGAAAGTAATGTATTGTCTTTTAACATATACAAAAATTATCTGCATATAATAGAAAATTTTTAGCAAGTTGATAGCCCATTTATTTACCTCTTTTAATTAATATATTCACTAATCCGTTCTTAATCTAAGAAAATGTAATTTTGCGATTTTTTTTTTTGGATAGGAATAGCAGTTTAGTAACTACTTTAAATTTGGAATTAACATGTGATATTTTAATAACGAATTTTCCGTTCTCTCGCATTCTTTAGAGTTTTCGAACATTTCATACCAGTTAGAAAGTGTTGCTATATCAATAAATATAATGTCCATAGAACAATTTAATTTTGTCTATTTCTTATGGAAGGGCTCTTTAATAGAACTCTGTATAGTATATTACATATTTATTATGTATGATATAATATATGTATCACATATTTATGTGTATTTATTATATATTTATGTATTATATATTTGGTGCTGATTTACACATGCACCAAAATTCCGTTACATGAAAAGGTTTATTTTTCAGATTTTGAGCAATTTGTATAATTCATATTTAAATGCTATCATAAAATAAATAAATTTTTATGATTAAAAAAAAATATTATTTGTTTATTTATTTTATAGATTAGCCAGCTAATTTTAAACTACACAATTTTCATCTAAATGTGGAAGATTTATTGCATATTTTCAACAATTTATTTTATGATCTTCAGGTATGTGCAGGTGAAATGTGGGAGGTATTCTATATTAAGAATTTCGCTTTCATCTGTGGAAGAGTCCAAAAAAAAAAAAAAAAGAGAGAGTATTTTTTAATTTTTTTTTTCTTCAGTTATTAGCCTTCTAACTTCATGTGACTTGTAGAATCTTGTAGCCGTAACTGATTGTAATTAATTCCAAAAATCAAATAAATTTAATATAATTTTAATTATAAAATTTTACTTCGGAATAATTACAACTTAACATAGTTAAGAAAATTTATTCGGGTTACCATCCTTATTTAATGGTAATCTAGACAATTTATACTTAAAATATAATTCATATTACCAAGTCATATATAATCATAATTTACCGTTTATATTACTATTTTTCCCCCCAGTTTGTTTTCACAAAAAGTGATAGTATTTGCATTGTTAATTCATTACATTGTTGATTTTTCTTTTTTAATTTCTGTTATTATATATAAGAAGAAAATAATGGATTCGTGAAGATTTTGGAACTTCAGTTTTTGATTAGTTTGAGAAGGTTTTGAGAAGACTTGAATGCGATTTCATAATTCTCAGAAAATATCTGTCTGTGTGTCTATATATTCCCAAACTACTGTAGATTGTATTTCATGAATCAAAAAATGTAATTAAAAATAATTTTATGCTTAGAACCTTGACTTAATTTGGTGTTGAAAACATTTTTAGATACACTCACAACAGGTGGCGTTGCTATGCTGCAATTTCCTTCCATTTATAAAAGATTATATATCAGCTCATACAGTGTATAAATGCACAAAACGTGATATTAATTTAGGGTTTTAATGAAAAATTATGTTGGTAGATTCAGGTGTGTATCGGTCGACAGATGACGTCGACATGCTACAATTTAGCCCAATTTTATTGACGGAAAGGCAATTCCTCAGTTTCTGTGATGCATAAATGTAAAAAACTTGGTGTGTGAAATGGATATTATTAAAACTATGTTGATTAAATTTGAGTTCATATCGGTCGACAGGTGGCGTTGTTATATTGTAATATTTTCCTACTTCTGACGTCTCTATGATATATAAATGCACGAAACTTGGTATGTGTCATGCATAATAAAAAATTCTGCTGATTCAACTTTGGTACGTAATATCTGATAGGTGGCACTGCTATTGTTTTCTGCGATTTTTCAAATGGCTATATCTCAGAATTGGTCGGTAAAAATTGTAGCAATCTGCATATGTAAAATGTTGATTGGGAGAAATTATATTGATTAAAATTTGGTGCACGTTAACCATGTTAAGTGGCGCTATTATATAGTAGGATTTAGAAAAAAGTTTTCTGATGCCTTCAGCATCAAAGTTTTACTTAGTTTTTCTTTTTATATGCTAGTACACTTCTGATATACTCTTATGATACTTTGTAATATGTAAGGATTTTTTCTAAATTTTTACAATAAAAACGGAACGTACTTCTCAGCTATAATAATAAAATGCATTTGTTTATGATTTATCACAAAGGTGCTTTACATTTCTTACATTTTAGTTGCTAGAAAGTTTTTTGAAGACCACTTGAATTTTCTAGAAGTAAGAAAGAAAATCTTTAAAATCTTTTTTTAAATATTATATATATTGTTACTAATTTAAATGTTAAAATTATTTCATAAATTTTAAATATCGTGATAACTGTTACAAAGAAACAAACTGGATATACTCATAGTGTACCATTAAATTTAAAATTTTGAAAAATAAGAAAAAAAAAAAAAAAAAAGAGAGAAAGAGAGAGAAAAGTGGTTGTTTTCCTGTAATTTTAATTACACAGATATAATTTATTTTCATTCGAATCCACCTCTATATAAAAATATTTCTCTCTTTTTCAGTATATAAAGAGTTGTCTTATTCTTATATTTATTTATTTTGGTAAATTCCCATTTGTTATTAATCAATTATTTGTAAATTTTATTTTTGCAATTTCTTTTCCATTTCAATACCAGAGAGGACGGTTTCCACAGTTTTTAATTGTGCTAACTTAACTATTTTTCTGCCCCCTGAAAAATAAATATGTCCCTAAAGAAAAAAAAAAAAATCCCAAAAGAATTTTTAGATTTAAAACGGATTCATTTTTTACATTGTGGTTTATTATCTCTATCTCTGTGTTAATCTCATGAGAATAATTACTGTTCAACATATTTTGTTAATTTAATATTTTTTAATATGTTTATTAATCAATTTTTTTATCAAGTAGGTATTCAGGGTATTTTAGTTCATTATTAAGTGAGTGTTATGGATTTTTGTCATATATTGAATATATCTATTAATAAATATATTTATTTTTGGTTTTTGTTGATATTTGGCATTTGATCAATTTTTTCTTGTATTCTGCAATAATTGTCTCATTATATATACAGGGTGATTCAAAACCCAACGTATAAAATTTTAGGGGCGGTAGGGCACACCATAAGGATTGAAAATTGTTTAGGAACTCATAGCCGCAAACTTCATTTCAACCCTTTAAGAACTAGATGATTTTGGTTAATTTTTAACAGTAAAACTAGTAATATGGGCGTGGCTTTTATAAATTGCATTTTTAACTAAACGTTATATTTTACGTAATATTGATATATCCATTCTTTTTATGTAAACATTAACATTAGAAAACGTTTAGTTAAAAATGCAATATACGTTTTACTTTTAAAAATTAATCAAAAATATCCAGTTCTTAATCTGTTAAAATGGAATTTGAGGTCAAGGATTCCTCCTATGCAGTTTTTAATTCTTATGAAGTGCCTTACCTCTTTTAAAAGTTTGTACGTTTGGCTTTGAATTACCTTGTATATAAACATAAAGATATATAGTAATGAAATATAATATCTTTAATATAATAATACACTTTATATATTTTTCTATAGATGAAATATATATACAGGGTTGCCAAAATTTAAATTTATTCCGGAGCCTTTCTAACCTCGTCTTTATTTCGCACCACTTTTATTTTAAGAGTAATTTTTTCTTACTTTACCGTAATTATGTATTGGAGAAAAGTTTTATGTTGATAAAGTGGTGCGGAATAAAGGCGGGGGCTAGAAATGTTCCGGAATAAATTAAAATGTTGGCAATATATATATATATATATATATATATATATTAACCCTTTGAGACTCAAGGTAATTGTTCTTATTTAAATTAGATTGCTACCAGAATTTACGAATAAAATTAAAATAAAAGGGATGTATGACTTTTTCTGCTAAGTTATAAAAATCAGATTTTGTTAACTTCATTATTTTCGAAAAGTATTGACACATTGTAAGTTTTAAGAAATATCAGTTTTCAAATCTCAATCTAATATTGTTAACTAATGAGCTGCAACTTTAACATTCTTAAAATTAATTGAAACTTTCAATCATTATCTATTATTTTTAATTTGGTATTTACGTATAATAATACTTTTTTCCTTATAAGCTTTAGAGTATCATGCTTAACCATTGAAAAATAAAATTCACCATTCATTTTTTTTTTTTTTTAATACACATGCAAAATACATTATGACTACATTTTCAAAGAAATGTTAAATCTAAAGTGACGTAAAATAAAACAAGCGAGGTTTCCTTTCATTTTAATTAACTTTACCACATCGTAATTTAAAAAAGTAAATTAGGGAAACTTAAATAATTTCTTCTACGTAGATGTTCTATGAGAATGCATTTAAAAAATTTTCTTTTTAATCTTAAATAAATGTACATATATATTTAATCCCCCCCCTCCCCCCAAAAAATAAATAAATAAAATAAAATAAATAAATAAAAATCGTATTTAGCTATTTGCATAAAATAAATTACGAGCACGTTTTCCAACTAACATAAAACTATTATGAACCCTCAATATTATCTTCACTTCAATTAAATCTCATCACATAATATACTTGTATTTTTAAAAAGTGAATGAAGGAAAGCCAGAAGAATTCTTTACAGATTTTATTTAGAAAGTTTATTTAGTTACTAAAGGAATCTCATTAACCAATAAAGAATAAAATTTCAGAATTGAACTATTTTGAAACTATTCACATAAAATAAATTACGAGCACGTTTTAATGCATATAACTAACATAAATTAATATGAAACAATAGCAATGTTTCACTTAGTTTAATTAACACTAATCACATTTTGAATCATAATTTAAAAAAAGTTAATTAAGGAAATCCGAATGAATTTTTCTAGGGAAAGTATCTAGAAAACCTGCTTTACTAATAATCTTCAAAGAAATCTATTTAACCTATAAGAAATAAAATATCCAGCATTCAACTATTTCAAACAATCAAGAGCACGTTTTCAGACTAACATAAAATTAGTATGAAACTAGCAATGATTCCCTCAATTCAATTAACCCTTACCACATTTTAAATCATAATTTAAGAAAGTGAATTAAGGGAAGCCAAAGAGGTTTTTCTAGAGAATGTTTCTAGACACACCCAAATGAGAGTCATTCTTTATCTTGGTCTGTCAACCCTCATTCCATCCGGAATCATCAATGTGAAAGCCCTATTGACATCTACCTCATCATTACTTGAGCCACATCTTTATCTTTAGCGTGTCTTTAAATCTTCCGATAAATCGACCTGGTAATTAATATGCGTGTTCTATAATGGAATGGAAATGACTTTCCTCCAGGGATTCTCTATTTATTTTCCATTGATCCTCCGTAATATGACATGTCTATCTTTGAGTTATGGTAATTTGCTTGGCAACCTGGTAGTTAGAAAAGACAGCCGATGGTTCTGTGCGGAATGTAAAGAAAAAAAAAAGAAAGGATTATTTCAAATCTAGGAATGGCTCTTTTACTGTGACTGAAGCACTATTCGCTATTTTAAAAACTATATATCAATATAAGGGTGTGTGCCTGGAATAGATAGAAAAATTGCTTATAGCAATGACATTTCTTTGCACATATAAATGGTAAGAGTCTAGATATATGTTTGGAAAATTACTAATCATACATATAATGCGAGTAGTTAATGGGAACTTTTATTTATGAGCTGTATTCTCAATTGGTCGTAATTTTGTCCCACACCTATAAGCCATAACTGTTGAATTGTATACATGAATTAAGTGTAATATAGTTTTGCTTTTTACAAAAATGCATAAGGGAAAGTATTATAAAACCATATGTTCTTCATAAATCACTACTGAAAAGCGAAAGCGATATTTTGAAATGGAAATAAAGTATAATTTGATTTTATAAATATTTCATCTACAGAGTAATTGCTTGAAAGATATATTGAAGTTAAGAAAAATATAAAGGAAGAAATTGAAGCCGGTTTCTCGTTTTGTAATTCGAAATATAAAAGATATACAGAGTTAGACGACAAATTTTAGAGAGGATGATAAAGTATTCATTAGAAAATCATGAAATTTTAAAGCATCATAAGTAATTATCATTTATTTTATTTATTTATTTATTTATTTTTTATCAAAAAAGAAAACGTTTAGTTTCAAATATCAATAATAACGATTATTTTGCTATTATTTTTTGCAATGTGCTAATATTTGATCATTCAAATACTTCAGATTGGAATTCCTGTAATTTTCAACTCCGGTAATATGTCAGGAATTTTGATTACAATGATTTTGTGTAAGATCTCTATTGGATCATTATGACCAGCATAGCACACCATGTACATAGCGTTTCTAAGCATACAGTAAAACCGCAAATGCGAAAAATAGTTACGGTTTCAAAAAGCTGGTGAGCGTGATGGATTATCGTAATGAAAATAAGTAATTTTCCTTAATAAATTCATCAACAAATGGATAAATTACGCAGTTTATATTATAAATTTCCCAAATATAGGAATATTTTTTGATTTTGGACACTTTTTTCCCCCTTCCATTAATCTCCTTATGGCACTTATCTTAATTTCATGAATTTCAAATAAATATTTTTTTCTGTAGCCTTTTAGAGAAATAAGAAATTTAATTTAGGATTCTTGAATTTAAATTTAATTGCTTTTTGCTTGCTTAAAGATCTTTGAATGAGGATTTTTTTTCTAATATGACATGAAATTTAAATTAATTTGACCGAATAGTTAATAAAAGTATTACAAAACATATTGCACTAAAGTACTTTGCAATCGACTTATTCCACTTAGGACTTAGGACACGATATTTATCATGAAATAGGAAAATTTTTTCACAATTGCGTCCAAATCCATTACTTTAACTTCCTTGCTTTTGTTAGCAGAATGATTTTAAACTATTTTTTATAAATCGAAAATGAAAAAAAAAAAAAAAAAAAAACTCAAATCATTCACATAAATTAATTGATACAACTTATAACTTTTTAATAAGCGATATTTTTAAGGTAAATTTCACATTTATTCTTATGTGCCTCAATGCTTAATCTCCAGTCAGAGGCAGACGTTCTAAACTTCAGGTAACAGGCCATGATTTCTGAATAGACACCAGAACCACATTTTTTCATTTAAATTTTTGAACTTGCCTCCGACCCCCTACATGATACTCTATTTTGATTACATTCCCTGATAATTAAGAGTCCATGTGCATACGATTATGCCGCAATAATCTGTAGATTATATGATACAAATTTATGAAGTGCATGGTATAATTGTAATTTTTTTCCTTTTTTTTTTTTTTCTCTTATTCTTGATAATAGTTTAAACATATCTAACATTTTAGCCAGTTTACAATTTGATGCCAGTATATGCAAAATTACTCGTCTATTTCTCCCAATTCCATCTAATTAAATTTTAATTTTAATAACAGTTTGTAAATTTGCTTGCTAGTTGTCTGTCTGTGTCTTTATACCAATCAGTTAGTAAAGGGATGAAATAGTTTTGTCTTCGCTCAGTTGAAAAGTTAGTGATGCACTGTCTGTGGAAGTAAATTGGTAATAGTTTAAGCATATCTAACATTTTAGCCAGTTTACAATTTGATGCCAGTATATGCAAAATTACTCGTCTATTTCTCCCAATTCCATCTAATTAAATTTTAATTTTAATAACAGTTTGTAAATTTGCTTGCTAGTTGTCTGCTGTGTCTTTATACCAATCAGTTAGTAAATGGACGAAATAGTTTTGTCCTTCGCTCAGTTGGAAAGTTAATGATGCACTGTCTGTGGATGTAAATTGATAATAGTTTAAGCATATCTAACATTTTAGCCAATTTACAATTTTATGCAGTGTATGCAAAATTACTTATGTATTTCTACTAATTCCATCTAATTAAATTTTAATAACAATTTGTATTTTGCTTGCTAGTTGTCTGTCTGTGTCTTTATACCAATCAGTTAGTAAAGGTATGAAATAGTTTTGTCTTCGCTCAGTTGAAAAGTTAGTGATGCACTGTCTGTGGAAGTAAATTGGTAATAGTTTAAGCATATCTAACATTTTAGCCAGTTTACAATTTTGTGCCAAATATGCAAAATTTCTTCTCTATTTCTCCCAATTCCATCTAATTAAATTTTAATTTTAATAACAGTTTGTAAATTTGCTTGGTAGTTGTCTGCTGTGTCTTTATACCAATCAGTTAATAAAGGAATGAAATAGTTTTGTCCTTCGCTCAGTTGCAAAGTTAATGATGCACTGTCTGTGGATGTAAATTGATAATAGTTTACGCATATCTAACATTTTAGCCAATTTACAATTTTATGCAGTGTATGCAAAAATACTTATGTATTTCTACTAATTCCATATAATTAAATTTTAATAACAATTCGTAAATTTGCTTGCTAGTTGTCGTCTGTCTGCATCTTTATACCAATCAGTTAGTAAAGGGATGAAATAGTTTTGTCTTCGCTCAGTTGAAAAGTTAGTGATGCACTGTCTGTGGAAGTAAATTGGTAATAGTTTAAGCATATCTAACATTTTAGCCAGTTTACAATTTGGTGCCAATATGTGCAAAATTACTCGTCTATTTCTCCCAATTCCATCTAATTAAATTTTAATTTTAATAACAGTTTGTAAATTTGCTTCCTAATTGTCTGTCTGTGTCTTTACACCAATCAGTTAGTAAAGGGACGAAATAGTTTTGTCCCTCGCTCAGTTGGAAAGTTAGTGATGCACTGTCTGTGGATGTAAATTGATAATAGTTTAAACATATCTAACATTTTAGCCAGTTTACAATTTTATGCAGTGTATGAAAAATTACTCGTGTATATCTACCAATTCCATTTCATTAAATTTTAATAACAATTTGTAAATTTGCTTCCTAATTGTCTGTCTGTGTTTTTACACCAATCAGTCAGTAAAGGGTTTGGTTTGGTTTGGTTTGGTTTGATGAGTACTGAGATTTATTGCTTGCCTCTAAGGCCGCTTATATCTCGAAAAATCCACACCACAAGGGTTTACAAGTTTTTATTATACAAGTACACAATATTTTGAAGACATAAGACAACACAAACATCCATGCCCGCACCAGGATTCGAACCCGGGACCATTAGATTCGGAAGGCAGGCCCCCCTACCGACCGAACCACCTGGCCGGCCAGTAAAGGGACGAAATAGTTTTGTCCTTCACTGAGAAAGTTAATGATGCACTGTCTGTGAATGTAAATTGACAACCCGTACTGGATCAATCTACATCAGTAGAATAACTATTGCTTAGAAGGTGCTAGGAAATTGGATTTGGTGTTGGCGTTGGGGTTAAGGTAGAATCGGATTTAATTCTGAAAGCTTCTAAAGGAATCTCAGTTTCGAGGAAAACTTTCTAAAAGAGACTCTAATATTTTGATCTTTATATAAGATAACCAGCTATTTTCATTTCACTGACTTTAATAACAGGGAAAAAATGCCATGTTTTGTAATGAAGATCAGATCTATCTTTAAAAAAAATCACACGTCGTACGAATTTGCATTTAGGAAACATCACAAAAATTCATCGTTTTCTATCAGGAAAATCCATAATTTCAGTTGCCATTTTGACGGATCATCTTACAGACTTCCACATTACTGCAAAGGGTTGGTTACTGTTATTAGATACAGTCGGTAACAAAAGTGTCCGAACACTAGCGAAAATTCCTACGTAAAAAAAATACACTTCATACGGTTTTGTTAAATAAATCCTTATCGAATCGTGTTCTTACACTGACTAAGAACAGGATTCGACAAGGATTTATTTAACAAAACCGTATGAAGTGCACTTTTTTTACATAGGAATTTTCGCTAGTGTTCGGACACTTTTGTTACCGACTGTACAAAGGCGAAGTTTTTGACACTGCAATATGACTACTTCTAATTTTTATCTTCCCTAGTTTTCTAGTTAAGCATTTTCACCAACCGGCCTTGGTGACGCCTTCCTTTCTACAGGATATATTCAGAGCATCCGTGCCCAGTCTATTTTCCTGATCCGAATCCTATATAAGATGTCTGGACGGTCACGAACATGAGATACCTTGTCACTATTCTCTATCCTATAAAGCTCTTTATGGGAACTGAAAACTGCCTCCCATGACTTTTGAAAATCTTTAAACACATTACTCATGCGAACTCTCCTCGAAAGTGTGGCAAATGAAATGTGACAGCGAAATTGCGCGCAATAGGCTTAACTAACTGAGGTTCCATATATATTTTTTGTTTAACTTGTAGCATCATATTGTCTTAAATATTCTTCTCTAGTAAGAATTAGAATTGCATTGTTATCCTTTTTTCTTATCATGATCGTTATGACAAAAATCTTTACAAACTTTGGTTAGCGCAATTTACAGTCGGTAACAAAAGTCTCCGAACACTAGCAAAAATTCCTATGTAAAAAATGTACACTTAATACAGTTTTGTTAAATAAATCCTTGTCGAATCCTGTTTTTAGACTGACTAAGAACAGGATTCGACAAGGATTTATTTAACAAAACTGTATTAAGTGTACTTTTTTTATATATGAATTTTTGCTAGTGTTCGGAGACTTTTGTTACCGACTGTACTACTTTCAACTGTCTGTTCTAACTGAATTCTGTATTTGTTTCTAATTCGATGTATATTTCCTGAAGTTTTAATATAAAATTTTGAACATCAGTGCATTTCATTAAACATATTTTCTTAACAAAAATTAAAGCGATTTCTTGTAAAATTAATTTTTTTGGAAAAACTTTGAATAAATAAAAGAATATATCAGATTGGATATGGTTGATTTAATGTCGCACTAGAGCTGCCTATACTGTTAAAAATTTCTGTAAATTTAATGTAAATATTTATCCAGAATCGCTGTAAATTCACAGTAATTCTTAGTTAAAAGTGAATAATCGAGATTCTTAATCTTTATTCTGTATTTTTACCTAATTTTATTATTTATTTTTTTAATTAAAATTAAAAATGACTGTTTCTACTTTAGAAAAGCATTCTAAGTTCGAAATATATTCTCACCAATAATTAATTCAATTAATATTAATTATTAAAATTAATATGTAAAATAAGTTTTTTAACATCTCCGTTTATTTTTCGCTGTAATTTTACGTAAGACTTAAGATAATAGATTACACAGAATTTTCTGCTGAAATTTTTAACAGTGTAGTGCGCTCTAGGTAATAGCTTTGTAGTCACCCCTAGGAGTGGTCCGGAAACATGACAACGCATTTTTGATCCACAGCGGAGGAAATGGCTCCCTCATTTCAGTAAAGCCCAGAGGTATTTTTATTGTTCATAGTATAGCACTATTGTGACGTACAATCTACTCAGTTAATCAACCAATATCCAGATGATTTACAGAACAGGATCAAATTGCATTCGCAACCTTTTAGGTTTAAAAGAAACATT